>JAECXG010000592.1:1800000-2251002 GCA_018152135.1 Drosophila paulistorum | reverse complement strand
GAAAATTTCTAACAATTAATTTGGGTTTATTGGAACCAGTGGTTGGCACTTTCGTCCGTCACAGACCGAAATTTCCAAGTGTGTGGAGCCGAGCAGGGAGCGGCATAACTTCCATATAGAGTCCCAGGGGGAAATACCTGGTTGCAAGCAATGGAGGGCTTGAGATCGGCTGGCTCGATGGCGGGGCCAACAAGTGCGCGGCGTCAGTCATTGGCGCTCGCCACAGTGCCGGTCAGATGGTCTGAATCTGTTTGCGAGGGCAGCCCAGCGAGTCAGCTAGAGATAGAGGCTACGTTCGGGGTAGAGCTTCCGCCAGGAATAGAGGAGATATTTGGTGTGCCCCACGAAACGCCAAAGAGAGTGCGTGAAGACTCGCTGAGTCCACCAGCAGGCGGTGAGGCACAACCAAAGAAATCCAGGTTGCAACAAGTTAGGAGTGGCAAGCATGAGGTGGCAGAAATGGGAGTTCTACTAGAGGAGATAGCCGAGAGAATCAACCATTACGAACGCGCTTAGAGAGAAAATAGAGAGACTGAGAGATTTGCAGCAGATTGTTAGCCTCGCTCTGCGCAAGAACCTCGACCCAGAACCAGTAGTGGCATGCCCCAAATGCACCACAGCGCTAACGAAATCCTTCGCTACTAAAGGACAGCAAACGGATAACTTGCAACGGGCAAGGATGCCCCGCCAAAAAACAGTCGGTAACAATTCGGAAACTTTTTTGCTGAATGGCAAAAATCCCCGGCCGCAAGGAAATTTTTTGTCAAACGCAGGCCAGCAATCAGAGCCCGCTTGGCAGACAGTGGCTGCGCGACCAGCGAAAAAGGCGATACCCAAGAAGCGTCCACCTGCTATTTTGGTCCAAGGAAAAGGCAATGTCTCGTACAGCGAGATGGTGAAGCTGGTTACTAGGAGCCAGGACGAGAGGCTCATTGCTGTGGGCGACAGTGTTCGCATGGTAAGACGAACTGCGAAGGGAGACCTGCTTCTGGAGCTAAATCCGTCTGGCGCCGAAATAGTCGGCCAGCTGAGAGAGGACATAGGAGTGGCCCTAGCCGGACAGGTTGAGGCGCGCGCATTGTCAAATCTCATCAGGATAGATGTGCTGGATATGAACGGTGAGACCACGAGAGGCGAGATAGTGCGCGCGTTATCAGATCAACTGAGCGTGCGAATTGAAGACTCAGATATAAAAAGTCTGCGCCCGGCACACGACGGCTGTCAAAGGGCAGTCTTATGCGTTCCGTCATCAGTGGCCGAGATCATCTTGAAGGCTGGCAACCTCAAGATAGGATTTTCTGTGTGCCGCATCCGCAAAAACACATCGGCGGTCAGATGTTACAGGTGTCTGACGTTCGGCCATGTAGCAGCTCGGTGCTCGGACGCGGTGGACAGGACAAACTGGTGCCTGAGATGCGGAGGCAAGGATCACAAGGCGAAGGAGTGCAGTAACGCACTTAACTGTTGTCTATGCGAGGCGGCCGGCATAAGCAATAGAGCCCACGCGGCCGGTAGCCAGCGATGCCCATCAACGACGGGAGTTCCACCAAAGGCGATCGATAAGGGCCACCAAAATGAGTAGATTCCTCCAGCTGAATCTTAACCACTGCGAGGCAGCACACAACCTACTTGCGCAGAACATGTATGAAGTCAAAGCGGAGCTCGCTATCATAAGCGAGCCCTTCAGAAGAAAGTCCACCGGCAATTGGGTGGCCAGCAACACCGGTAAGGCTGGAGAGCACTTCGTACGCGCACAGGTAGACGGAAAATGGGTCTATAGCTGCTACCTGCCCCCCAGCGTGAGCCATGAGAACTTTTGCAAAGCGCTCGACGAGATAGTTAACGATGCGCGCTCTCGCAATCCCCTCGTTATTGCAGGGGACTTCAACGCATGGGCCCTTGACTGGGGGAGCGCGGTTACCAATGCGAGAGGACGCTCGCTTCTGAAAGCCTTTGCATCACTGGACGCAGCCCTTCTGAACAGAGGGTCACGTTTTACATTTAGCAGTGCAAACGGTGGATCCGTCATAGACCTCACCTTCGTAAGCGGTGGGCTATTTAGGTCTTCATCATGGAGCGTTGGCGAAATCTATACAAGCAGCGATCACGAGGCGATAATATTACCGCTAGGTGTCACCCAACCCCGTCGGGTAGCGCCGCCCCAAAGCAGGGTATACAAGAGCGACACTCTGGACGTAAGAGCCTTCGCCGATGCATTGGCGGCACACGAGTGGACCCAGAGCACAGCTCAGCGAATGGCAGACCAGCTATCCAGCATGCTGGCTGCATCGTGCAACGCGAGCATGGCGGTACGGAGACCTTTCAAGGGACGTCAGCAACGGGTCTTCTGGTGGAAAAGCTCTATCGGAGATATACGTAGAAGGTGCCTAGCCTCTAGGCGGCGTTACCAGAGAGCAAGGAAGCGAGGATTAGAGACATGGCCGCAACTATGGGCAGCCTGTAGCGCATGTAGGAAGGAGTTGAAGAAGGCTATATATGAAGCGAAGCGGCAAGTGTACCTGAGTCTCTGCGACTCGGCCGATCGGGACCATTGGGGCAAGGCGTACAAGATCGTGGTCAAGCGAGTCTACGCCAACAGATTCTCTTCTCCTACTGAAGCCAGCGAGTTGGAACGAATTGTCTGCGATCTCTTCCCCCAGCGTGCGGACTCCCTAAACTGTAGGCGCGTTGAACATGTCGATTCCCGCTACCACGTCCCAGTCACTACCGATGAAGTGCTTGCGGCCGCCAGGTCGCTGAAACAAAACAAGGCCCCGGGCCCTGATTGCATCCCCAACCGTGCACTTCGGCTGGCAATGGCAACTCGCCCGGAATTGTTCGCGGCAACCTTTGACCAGTGCCTGAAGGAGGGAGTATTCCCATCTCAGTAGAAGCTGCAAAAGCTGGTGCTGCTACCCAAGCCTGGGAAACCAGCAGAGGTAGCGTCATATCGCCCAATCTGCCTCGTGGACTCCGTGGGTAAGGTGCTGGAAAGCCTCATTAGTGCCAGACTGAACGAGGCGATCAACGCAGGGGGCGGCCTATCCGCAAATCAGTAGAGGATTTCGCAAGGCAAGGTTCACAATAGACGCGGTCAACAGAGTAGTGAGCACAGCGGCCGATGCTATTAAGGGCTCTCGTTGGAAAGGAGGTGCGAAGGAATACTGCCTGGTGATCACCCTGGATGTGAAGAATGCCTTCAACACGGCGGATTGGGGCTGCATTCTTGATGCGGCCAGAAGCTTCGCAGGTGTCCGCAGGAGTGCCTCAGGGCTCGGTTCTGGGTCCGCTTCTGTGGAACATCATGTACGATGGCATCCTTCGACTGGACATGCCGAGTAGGTGTCAGCTAGTCGGCTACGCGGACGATGTTGCGGTTGTAGTGGTGGGCAAGACTCTGAAGGATGTAGAGTCAAAGGCAAATACATCCATTGCATCCATCACGAACTGGCTGCGCTCGGTGGACCTAGTACTAGCGGCGCACAAGACAGAAGCGGTACTAATTAGCAGCCGGAAGTTAGTGTAAACGGCCACCGTTACAATCGACGGCATCGAGGTGAAATCGGCTAGAGCAATTCGCTACCTAGGAGTGTGGCTCGACACAAGATTGTGTTTCCGAGAACACCTAATGGCGGTACAGCGGAAGGCAGCGGAATCGGGGAGAGCACTCGCCAGGATTATGCTCAACACAAGAGGGCCCAGACAGGAGCGGAGAATGTTGCTGATGAGTGTGGTAAAATCACAAATATTGTACGCAGCCCAGATCTGGGCAGCGGCCATGGAGGTCGAAAGCTACCGCCGCCTCATCAGTCCGACTTATCGACTCTGCGCTCTCAGAGTCTGCACCTTTAGGACTGTTTCGGAGGATGCAGCCCTAGTAGTCGCTGGCATGGTGCCCATCGACATCCTGGCAGACGAAGTTCGTGTCACTACAGAGGCCATCAGCAGGGGCATTCCGAAGCACGTAGCCAAAGCTGACGCTAGAAGGCTCGCAGTGAGGAAATGGCAGGACCGATGGGATGCTGCAACAAATGGCAGATGGACGCATCGTCTCATCCCAAATATTGAGGCTTGGGTCGGTAGAAAGCACGGGCAGGTGAACTACTACCTCACGCAGGTGCTGAGCGGACATGGCTGCTTCCGCCAATACCTAAATAGGTTTGGCCACGACCACTCTCCAACGTGTCCTGCGTGCCCTGAAGGAGCAATTGAGGACGCCCGCCACGTTGTTTTCAATTGCGGCCGCTTTAGGGTGGATAGACAGCGGGTCGAGCAAGCGATCGGACAATCCCTATCGGAGGCCAGCCTGGTACCCAGCATGCTGGAAAGCGGGGTCAACTGGGTGGCGGTGAGCTCATACATCGGAGTCGTCATGCGAGAACTAAGAAGACTGGAGAGAGAGGGCCGGATCCGCATAGAAGTTGCCACGAGCCCGGCGAAGCAATTCCCAATGGGACGTACCGCCGGGCGGGCATCTTTTGTGTATTCACGTTCCTTTCATGTTCCTTTCAGTTTGTTGTATTTCGTTGGCTTATATGTTATTTTTTGTTAATAAATGAATAAAAAAAAAAAAAAAAAAAAAAAATTTAATGATGGAGCATCTCGGCGCTTTAAAATATGCCAAGAGAACAAGGGCAAGGAGGAGAAATCCTAAATATCGGTAAATATCAAAGAAATGACCGAATGCTAAGGCGAGGTTTCATGCGTGCAATTGTCATAATCAGGAAACACTCAAAGTTTATCATTCGGCGAGTACGCATTAAAAATAAAAAAAAACCCCAACTATGAACGCATTTAATGCAATCTTTGGCCAGGATGAAGGCGTAGCTCGACGAGGTGCGGCACCGCGGGCCAATATGGAACGCGGTGACTGGCACGGGTCCGATGAGGAGTCCGACGACGATGTACCGGACATGGCAAATCCGGCTATCGCCACCTCCTCGGACGAGGAGTTCGATGAGGACGGAGATGAAAGCGGCTACCTGACAGAGGAGAGCGAGGCAGAGTCAGCGGTGAACCAACAGGAGGACGAGAACGATGATGAAGAAATGTGGAGGGAGCTGGACGAGGCGGTACAAATGATGGAGGACGAAGTGCCGGGAGAGGCAAGCAGCGGCCGAAGTAGTCCAGAAGAGTATGCGCCCAGTATGCCCAGCCCACCTCCACTCGAGCCGGAGGGCATGGACTGGGAGGCAGAACGAACCATGTCTGAGAACAAGCAATGGATGAGTTGGTGGCGTCAGCAGATCCTGCAGCAGCAGGAGGCTGAGAGGGATCTGCTGGCGTGGGAGAAAAGCCAGCAGGAAGAGGAGCGGCTGGCAGAGGCCAGGGAGCGGCTGGCGGAGGCAGCAAGGCAACAGCGACAGCAGCAACAGCAGCAACAACAACTGCAACAATTGCAGCAACAGCAACAACTGCAACAATTGCAGCAACAGCAACAACAGCAACAGCAGCAACTGCAACAACTGCAACAACAATTGCAGCAACAGCAACAACAGCAACAGCAACAGCAACATCTGCAACAACAATTGCAGCAACAGCAACAACAGCAACAGCAACAACAACAACAGCAACATCTGCAACAACAATTGCAGCAACAGCAACAGCAGCAACAGCAACAACAACAACAGCAACATCTGCAACAACAATTGCAGCAACAGCAACAACAGCAACAGCAAAAACAGCAACAGCAACATCTGCAACAGCAAGAGCAACAACAGCAACAGCATTCTCAGCAACAGCAGCCGCAGCAACATCAACAACAGCAACTCGAATACCAAGAGTGCCCGTGGGTGTGGCCAAGACCGGCATTAAGTAGACAAATGTCTGCACCCACGGGGCACAACGAAAGTGCTCGGCCAGGCAATCCTCTTGCCCAGTGCCATACGGGCATGAAAGGTATGAAGCAATGGAGGAGAGTGAATGGCCGGAGACGGTGTCGGAAATGGTGGGGCAAATGGCCCAACATGAGGGGCCAAGAGCAGTAAGACTAGTGTGGGCGGCTAGAATTAGGTATTTAATTAGAATTGCACAGGGGGTAATTAGGGTGTTTAGGGAAAAGCAGTAAAAACACAAAACAAAAATTAGATATAAATGAAGTTAGAGTAATACTAGTAAGTAAGAAAAGATGCGGAACGGGCCAAAACAAAAAAAAAAAAAAGAAACACAATGAAAAGATGCCCTAATCCGCCAACATTAAAGAAAAGATACTCAGTAATCAAATGAACTTTCACTCGTTGCAGACGACGGACGTGTTTTTTTTGCGCTTATCAAATTTTATTTGTGTTGGTGGTTAGATTATATAAAATAAGAGAACATTAAGCCAATTATAATAGAAATGTATGTCAATGTTAAGTATGTAACCCGATTATAGATATCGATGGCTCATCAGTCATAAGTAGATCTGGTATGGTCAGCAGTAAACAATAAAGACCTAGTTAATCAATAAAAACGTACTTTGCTGACCTAACACGATGTCGAACTATGCACTGGTGAGCTTGCTATTTTGTACTATAAAAGAAATGCATTATTCTTAGTAAGATCAGATACCAATTGTAGCTACATCGGGTGCGCATCGCTGTGTCTTTGGCCCCCATCTCTACCTTTGTAATCTCACTCCGAGGTCCACCCAATTTATGTGTTGGTTGCGACAACCTTTAGTCACTGGTTTATGTGCTAGTGCCTATATATATATATATAAATAAATAAACATTTAATAACTTCAAGAAAAACTAGCGTCTTTCATTGAACATTTTGGTGACCCCGACATTGGCGGCTCCAAGTTAAAAGAATAACAGACTTGGTGAAACCGTCATCAAGCGAGAACATTTGGTCAACTCAGGCGACCAATCTCTCAACAAAAAGGAAACTGGTCAACTAGGCGACTACTTTCTTTGCACGCTTTGGACACGACAATCCTAAGCGAGGGCACAAATTGATGAACATCTCACATCAATCTGGGGTCCCGACTAAAAAACATCGCAATTGATTAACTTGGCAATCATTGCGTAGCCACCTTGGCGAATAAAAAAGATTATTGGAAAACTAGGAGTTGGTTTTCCGCAACGGGGTAGCAGTGCATACCCATTGAATAAAAATTGATCAACTAGGCGATCACTTTATAAAAAACATTTAACAACGATTTGTGTCAACGAGGCGACCAAATCATAAAAAGTTATTGTATATAAAATAAAGTTTGGCTAAAAAAGTTATTTTATATAAAATAAAGTTTGATCAACTCAACTCTGTTGCACTCCCTGGCGTCAGCAATATCTGACCTAGTTAACTCGGTCAGTAACCCAGGTAGTACACACGAGTATAGATTTTGGCATTGATCAGCAATTTTTGAAACAAAGAAAAGAAACTCAAAAAATTTGTTTCACTGTCGTGGCAGTTATCAGTGTAAAAGAATAGGTATATTGGAAATAAAAATAAACCATTGTTAAAACACTAATCAAAAGGCGACTTCGAATTTTTTTGTATTCTTATTTGTGCTACACTTGACCAATTTTAGGAACGAGTCGGAGCGTTCCCTGTCTTTGACAAAATAAATAAACTCCCATCGGGTCAAGTACTAGTACAGATAAGCAATTACATAAGAATATAAAAGAACATGGAGGAGTTTTATAAACAGCAGACAGAACGAGGAGAGGCAATCCAGGCCTTCATTCGGAATACCAAAAAAGATTCTTTCGCCAGGAAAACGAAGCCATCTTATTTCGAGGAAAAACTTGAGCTCCTGGAATACATGTGGGAGAACTTCGAGAAATGTCATCAGGAGTTGATGGACAAATTAAATAACGTACCAACTGAAGATGATTACTTTGTAACGGACTATTTCAGCAAAATGAAGACGGTTGTATCTAATATAGTGGAAGAGTGGAAGGACCATTTGGAAAAAATAAAGCTAGAGAGACAAGCTCGCCAACGAGAGGAAGAGCGAGTCATGATCAAACCACTGGTTCGCAAGCAAAGTGCTCTGCTGGAGTCATTATCCAGGACATTAAGACAAATTGTGCCTGAAGATAAAATGACTTATAAATCGGTAGTCGACAAATTATGGATGCAAATTGAAGAAATCCATTATGAGATTCACCGGCTAGCTGAAAATCCAGCCGAAGCCGGATATAATATAGCTATGTTTGTGGCCGCAGAAAATACAATGCTGAAATTCTGTGTGGCACCAGCAGAAAATGTAGTGATACAATCACCACCTGTATTGCAATCGATACAATCATTGCAACTACCCAAAATTCCCATTCCAAAATTTGATGGGGATTATCTGAAATGGCAACAATTTCATGACATCTACAAAAAAGTGGTTCATGAGTCAAATGTATCCACGATAGAGAAAATGTGGTACTTAAAATCAAACCTTTCTGGAGAAGCAGAGAGATTGATACGGCACCTGGAATTAACAGAAGCCAATTACAACACTGCTTGGTCAGTGTTGCAGGAACGTTTTAATAACAAACGAGTTCTAGTAACAGCCATACTGACAAAGCTGTTTGATCACCCAAATGTGGGAAATGACGCAGCTTCTATAAAGAATTTGCATGATAACATTTTTGAATCATTGCAAGCCTTAAAAAATGTAGGCGTCAATATGGAATCGTCAGATGCTGTCATAATGTTTCATATGACAAGAAAATTGGATAGATTCAACCACGCACTATATGAGCAATCTCTTTCCAACACAAGGGATCTGCAGGAAGTAAAGGACTTCCTATCCTTCTTGGAACAGCGCTTCTTAACATTAGAGGCGATTGGGAAACCAAGAAACGAAAATCGCAAACAATCATGTGATATTTAAGGTCACATTTCCATTAGTGGCAACGCAGGCAGTGCAACTGTATAACCTGGTGCCCATTCCAGCAATTGGAACTCATGGGATTGTAATCATGAACATTAAAATTCCCATCATTGCTGTCAACAAGAAACAGAATCAATACATTGGGCTCTCAAGAGCCGATTTGGAACAATGCCATCAGCTCAACAACGAGCAATATATTTGTTTTGATAAACAGACGACGTTTTCGGCCAATAGCAACTGTGAGTTCCAGCTATTCAAAAACACAAAATCATCAACTTGCCAAATACAACACACAAACAGATCATTCGTGTGGTACGACATGTATCAAAAAAATCAGTGGATTTTTGCCACCATTAGACCAATTGAACTCGCAGTGACCTGTGACGATAATATACAAGGTGTCACTATTAAGAAGACTGGATTGTTGACTCTAGACCCGACGTGTACAGCTAGGAGTGCTGCTATACAAATAACAGGTCACCGTATAACGACGACAGACACAATGAAATTGTCATATGTCCGATTTGGCAACTTCAGCATTGGCCCAACAAAAGTAGCGCCAACAACAACACAATTTACAAAGATGCAGCTAAGCTACGACGAACTAAGCAACATTCAAGGAAAACTGGAAACTAAGCAAAACTGGAAATTGCCAGAAGACCCCAGCCAGCCAGCTCACCATGTTATAGTCTCCTACGTAGCGTTAACAATACCATTGGTTCTTGTGATGGTATATGGAATAAAAAGATGCTCACAACACCCAAGACACAATGGTCCAGAGCAGACAACCGTGAGGATCGTCAATCCCATACCGACTCCTGCTGCAGTAAGCCCAGCCCCCAGCAATTTTGCGGTCAACGTTGGATAACGTTGAACAGGTGTTCAACGGCCGGGAGTATGTTGGTGGTTAGATTATATAAAATAAGAGAACATTAAGCCAATTATAATAGAAATGTATGTCAATGTTAAGTATGTAACCCGATTATAGATATCGATGGCTCATCAGTCATAAGTAGATCTGGTATGGTCAGCAGTAAACAATAAAGACCTAGTTAATCAATAAAAACGTACTTTGCTGACCTAACACGATGTCGAACTATGCACTGGTGAGCTTGCTATTTTGTACTATAAAAGAAATGCATTATTCTTAGTAAGATCAGATACCAATTGTAGCTACATCGGGTGCGCATCGCTGTGTCTTTGGCCCCCATCTCTACCTTTGTAATCTCACTCCGAGGTCCACCCAATTTATGTGTTGGTTGCGACAACCTTTAGTCACTGGTTTATGTGCTAGTGCCTATATATATATATATAAATAAATAAACATTTAATAACTTCAAGAAAAACTAGCGTCTTTCATTGAACAATTTGTTTCTCGTGATTAATAACTTTTCTTTAACTTTTCAACTCATTATCGGTTTAATTTTAACATTCGAATTGCATTTTCTTTCCTTGATTTCTTTCTGTCACTTTTGTGCTTTTTGTTTCAATTTATGTATATAAATTTAACTTACAACAATTACTTGCATTAGCGGTGTTGTTGTTTTGCTAATCTCTTTTGCTTTTGTGTCTTGCGTACAAATTGTTGTTGCATGTGTTCAATTTGACGCGCTCTCCTGCTCTTTCCTATTCTTGTTTGATTTGCGCTCTCGTCTTTTGCCTACCCGCGACTCTGTGATACGTGTTTTTGTTTTTGTGTATTTTGGTAATTTCTTTTCTTTAGTTGTGAAGGCTTACTCTGCACATTAACCCTTGTGTCAGAACTGGTCAGTATATTCTTATACACAGATTTTTACCCTTTAGAATTTTTATTTTTTTTGTATTTCCTTTTTTAATTAAATTAATTAATTTTTGATAAAATGGTTGTCTGCTCAAAAAATAATTGCATAGTTGCCACTAATGCGGTTGACTCCCATGATTATATTCTTTGTTGGCTGTGTGACAATGCGGTTCACGTTAAGTGTGCAGGTTACACAGGCAGAATCAAGGAGTCTATTGCTAAAGGTGGTGGCTTAAAATATGGATGTGATGCTTGCCGGGAGGTCGAGAATGAGATGCGCTTTTTCATGAGGCGGACTAGAGATAGTTTTGACACTTCAAGGGCAGGTTTTAATAAACTCCAAGCGGAGTTTACTGCGGTGGAGACTCAGTTCAGGAGTTTATCGCTTATGAATGAGTCTCCGAAACGTAAAAGAACCAGTCCTTGGGGTGTTTCAGTATCTGTAGATCCGCCAGCGTCTCTTATCGTCCCCGACCGGTCTCATGCACCGTCCACTCCTAATGCACAGCAGTTGATATCGTTTAAGAGCCCGGTTGTGAATGCTATTAGTAAGAAATTATTGGTATCACCTGGGAATGATCTCTCAAAATCGATGCCTATTGTAGTGTCCGATGTGTCCGGGCAATTACCCATTCCAATGGAAATTGCCGATAGTTCTAAAAGTATCGAGGGCCCCGTAAACAAGTTGACTGCTGCAGTGGGTGACTCGTCCAACGTTACTGCTACGGCTGACGCTTCGGAACCGCGGCCTCTCGTTGGCATACCACCAAAGAAACATATATTTGTTTCTAGGCTAGACCCTGTTGTCACATCTGATGATGTAATAGCCTATATTCGGAAGAAAGTTAACGTCTCGAATATTGCGGTGGAGAAATTTAAATTTTCTTATTCTCGGGACATTTCGTCCTTTAAAATTAGTGTTTCTGCCAATATCTTCGACACTATATGTCGAGATGATTTTTGGCCGAAACATATAATAGTTAAGGAATATACTGTAAGAAAGAAACATCGGCAACCGATGCGCTTGCCAACAACAACAACTAATACCATTCCTGCCACATCAGCATCTGCTGGTGTGTCAAAAAACTAGCTTCGTCCCTTAACCTGGGTTACCAGAACGTTAGAGGACTGAAATCCAAACTTCCTAATCTCTATGTAGATAGTCTTTCTTTTGAGCATAACATTCTAGCTTTTACAGAGACGTGGCTAAAACCTGATATTGCTGATGCATCGGTGTTTTCCACAAACTTTTCCATATTTAGACGTGACCGGATTTCTCGCATAGGTGGTGGCGTTCTGATAGCTGTTGATGCTGCTTTATCATCTGAAATGATTCAATTTTCTAGTACCCAGGAGATTGAGTTTGTCGGTGTTAAAGTAGATTTTAAATCTTTTAATGCTTTCATTACTTGTTCCTATATTCCACCATTGTCAGACATGGTGGTATATTTAAATCATTTAGAGGCAATTCAGTTTGTCTCCTCTTTAGTTTCCAGTCAAGACATGCTCATAGTTGTAGGTGATTTTAATTTACCTGCTTTAGCATGGTCACTAACAGATGAATCTACCATGTTGCTGCCCTCTGTGTCACATGACTTTATTGATGGCCTTCTAGGCTTATCTTTATTCCAAGTCAATCCTGTCTTAAATTCTAATGGAAAATTGTTAGATCTTATTTTTGTATCGGATTCTTCTTATTGTGAGGTTTCTAGGATCGACCCATTTGTTCTTCCTGAAGACAAATTTCATCCTACATTAAATTTAAAAATTGATCTGCCCTTGCTTTCACCATTACTTGGTTCAAATCAGTTACCTCTAACTAGGTGCTTTCGTAAGACTGACTTTGTCAGCCTGAATGAAAACATTACTACTACCGATTGGTCTTATCTGTACAATTGTAGAGATATGAACTCAGCTATTCGCTTCTTTTATGATACTCTGAATTCACTCTTTGATATTTGTGTGCCTCTTGGTAGGCAGGAGCGGCTTAACAAACCTCCCTGGTTCTCTCGTGAGTTATCCAATTTGAAAAATGTGAAGACACGATATTATAAGAAGTTTCAAAAAACACGTCGTTCATCAGATTATGCTCTGTATACAGTCGCTCGTTCAAAATTCATGATGCTTAATACACAATGCTATAAGAATTATCTTCAGCGGTGTAAGCTTCAGTTTTCTTCTGACCCTAAACAATTTTATAATTTTGTCAATTCTAAACGTAAGACCTCTGTGCACCCATCTTATTTGTCTTTTCAAAATAAAAAAGCGAGCACTGATCAGGCAATTGCCGATATGTTTGCGAGTTTTTTCAAAACAACTTATTCCTCAACGGAATATCGAGCAAGTCCGTATCCTTATCATTTAGAAAAGGCTAATTGCATTTTCAATCCAGTGTTTGATGAAAGTTCTATTCTTAGCGAACTTAAATTAGTTAAACCTGTTTATTCTCCGGGGCCAGATGGTCTTCCTGGATGTGTTCTCAGGTTCTGTGCAAACGCATTATGTAAACCCATTTTAAAATTGTTTCTATTGTCTGTCGAATCTTCCTCTTTTCCATCTATTTGGAAGGAGTCGTATATCATTCCTCTGCATAAAAATGGCAAAAAGTCCGAAGCCTCTAACTATAGGGGTATCTCAAAATTGTCCGCTATTCCGAAAGCTTTTGAGAAAATTATAACTTCTCAATTGCAACATTTTTGCAGCTCTATTATTTCGCCATCCCAACATGGGTTTGTGAAACGTAGATCTACAACCACTAACCTTTTAGAATTTACATCAATAATTATCAAGGGGTTCAAAAATGGTAAACAAACTGATGTCATATACACTGACTTCAGCAAAGCCTTTGATTCCGTAAATCATACCCTATTACTTTCTAAGCTGAGCGACATTGGGTTTCCACCCCTTTTCCTTTCTTGGGTTCGAGAATATTTAACAAATAGAAAACAGAAGGTACTTTTTAAGTCTTCTTTTTCCGATTCCATTCCTGTGACTTCTGGTCTACCTCAAGGTAGTCATCTTGGCCCTCTGCTTTTCACACTGTTCATTAACGATCTTCCATCAGTCATTGTTCATTCGCGTGTGCTTATGTATGCTGACGATGTCAAGCTTTGTCTTACTTATAAAGATATAGATTCATTTAGTCGGCTACAAGCTGATCTTAAAAACTTTCAATCCTGGTGCCAGTTTAATTTACTAAATCTTAACACTACCAAATGTAAGGTAATGACTTTTTTTCGTAACTCTCCTCAACTGGTCACTTATTTTCTAAACAACAGTCCTTTAGAACGTCTAAATAATATGAATGATTTGGGCGTACTTATGGACCATAAGTTAAATTTTAACACCCATATTTCCACCACGGTCGCAAAGGCCATGAGTGTCCTGGGTTTCATTAAAAGATGGTCAAAAGAATTTGATGACCCCTATACAACTAAAGTTCTTTTACTTCGCTTGTCCGTCCTATTTTAGAATATGGATCTTGCATTTGGTCACCTCAATATGAGTCTCACCAGATTCGACTTGAATCCGTTCAAAAGCAGTTCTTGCTATTTGCTCTTCGTGGCTTAAGCTGGGATCGCAATGTCAATTTGCCTTCGTATTCTAGTAGACTTCTCTTGATTAACCTTCCTTCCCTAACTAACCGTAGAATTATGCTTGGTGTTATTTTTATGCACAAGCTCCTAATTGGTGATATCGACTCGCCTGAGTTATTAGCTCAGGTAAATCTGTCGGTACCATGTAGACGGAGTAGACATCCTTTGATTCCTTTATCCCTAAGTCGTTGTTCTTCTAACTATGCCCTGCATGAACCTTTTAGGGTCCTCTGCTCTGATTACAACCTTCTATTCCCTGTAATTGGTTCAGAGTTTTCTATTAACATGATTAAAACTTCTATCCTATCCCATTTAGTTAATAGATAGCTATAGTATTATTTAGTTATTTGTTTGTCTGTTTTTTCTATTGTTTATTTGTCCACGCGATTCGTGCCGTGCGTTATACGGCTGCACCCCTCGGTCGGTCGGGTGGGAGGTGGGCAGTCATCTGCTTGGGCTCGCGCGTAACAGGCTTTGTCCTGGTGTCGTAGGGGCCACTTGAACGTACTGCGCATAGTATCGTCAACGTCCGCTAAATGGAAAAAAAAAAAAAAAAAAAAAAATCGCCAACAATAGAAGATGCCAAATGGCCAAGAAAAGATGCGAGCTGAGTCCCAAAAACAAAAACAAGTAGAACACATGCCAAAACTAAAAAACAAAAAAAAAAAGGGAACAAAGGTAATACATGAAAAAAACACATACGTAAAACAAGCACAATGTACAAGGGACAGGGGAGGGCAAATCCCTCCCGAAGAAGGGGGGGAGTGTGAAGAACATTATAATTAACTATAATATCCCACACAACAAGCAAACAGCAGCACAATCCAACGATATAAATGAAGCGCCGGATACAAGATACAGCCGAGACACAAACCTAGGTTACGATATACGACCAAGCCTGCTACTGGTCGATCGAACCGAGTCATAGAGAATGGCTTACGATCAAACCGGGTCGATCGAACCACACGTCACCGCTGGCGATTTTGTACAAGCAAGAAGATGCGTGGGAAGCATAATGCAAAAAAACCAATATGCACGCATATGCAATGGGCAGCCAAGTCCAACATGGCTCGATCGAACCAACTCGAACCTATGACGTACGAGCAAGCATGGCTCGATCGAATCACAGGCGACCGCTGGCAATTTCGTACAAGCGGGAAGTTGCGTGGGAGGCGGAATGCACAAAATCAACGATATAAGAGTAAATGGAACCCGGCTTGAGGGCATAATTGCACACAAACGGGGGCATTGGCCTCCTTATGCAAATTAAGAGCACAGAGAGGCAAATATGAATGCATGCATTAGCATACGCTGAATAAGCATACACGCATGTCACACGTACACTATGCGTGAGGGAGAATACCGGTGACCAATAGCGCACTCTCTGCCTACGTCACGCTCATGAGAACGAAAGCAGTTAGATTGCGAGCAGCCAAAATCTTGTGAGCGAGAGAAAATAAAAGTGAGGGCCAAGCAAGCCCGTGAGACGGGTGCGGGGCATGCATGCTTTGTATGAAACGATGATGGTTTGTGGATTGGATAGGGGAATATGCGAACCGAAGGGGGAGGGATGAACAATGGGGAAGCCCTCTATCTAATAGATACGATATGCGTATGAAAGTGCATTGCATGGGAAATTAAACGATGTTGTATGTTAATTTAATCAAGATGATTATTATTAAACAATAGCTTAAGTTAATACAATTAGCATATATATGTATGTAAATATAATAAGGAGAGAATATGTGCGAAATTGGGTATGACGAGTGGATCAAAGGGAGCGACGGGCAACGGCAGCTATGAAAGCAGAGAAAGTCAACGGGATACGATGGGCGGCCAATAGAAATGCGACGCCAACATAAGAAAGTGATGCAAGTTAATATGTACAAACGAGAAAGACAAGGACAAGGAATAAATGGGCGCGCAGCCACAGAGAAAGTGGACATATGCGCCAAGGATTTACGGTACTTTCACAAAGCATAGCAACAAGTGGATGCGTGGGTGAAAGCAGAGGGCCGATGGAAATGTACCAGCTGTATAGCGGTACCACACCAATCTTATCCTGAGGCCGTGGGAGCTGCCTATATAAAGGCAACGTCTATCAACCAAAATCATCAAGTCATCTATTCGTGATCAAGTAACAAGTAATTAAGGCCTTACGAGTAACCTTAAGAACTTATCAAGGAAACACAAGGAGCAGCAGAAAAACTAGGAACTACACAGGCCTTACGAGTAACCTGTATAATTCCTCCAATAGCAACAAGTCCTTAAATAAGGATAACAAACACTAGAAACAAGTCCTTAAATAAGGATAACGAACACCGTACCCAAGCTAGAGTGAATTGGAGAAGAGCCAAGCATTTCCAGGAGTATCCAAAGTCAGTGGTAGGCACGAGGATATATCCTACTGCCGAAATTCCAGGATCTATATATCCTGACGATTACCAATTGCTGAGGAATATCCTGCTTCGTGATAATAGCTGCGGGATTCGTCCCAGAGCCATAAAGCAAAAGCCATCTCAACAAGCATAGCGAAAGGGGTGCAGAGGTGTGGAGCACCAACCAAACATACGATACAGGCCGAGACAATAACCAGCAACGGCTACAGAAGCAAAAGGAAGGCAAGAAGGGACGACGAGGGATTCGAAGTGAATCGACAACGCTGTCCAAGTCCAGACCTACCATAGAGAAACTTGTCATATCCAATCAAGCCCATATACGATGGCAAATAAACGTATTACAAAACCAAATCAACAAACAAACCTGTTCTGATTTCACCGAGGCACAAAATAAATTTTGTTGTGCCGAACCTAGCCCGAGAGATATTGTAGATATCCCGAAGGACGAGAAAGGATCGTTACAGTATATATATATAACTGAACGCAGTTATAACGAGAGTAGTCCCTAGTGATAAAGTAAATTATTACGCCCGAATTCACTTAGAGTAACCCCAAAAGAAAATTTATTCAAAATTACTCAAAAGAGACAAAAAAAAAAAGAAAAATAAAACAGAAGAATAAAAATATTCATAACATTTGGTTGATTTGAAAACGCTATCAAATATTTAAAATGTCAGTAATACATAGTGATAGACTATACGAGGAGGCCCCACGATCATCCTCATCACAAGTGTGTAGCATTTGTTCACAATTTATTTCAGACGTACACGAAAGGGCAACAGCCAAGTGTATGCACTCATTCCATAGAGATTGTAAAATTACTTATGCTTCGACAAATCAAGAGTGTCCGGTTTGCAAGTCTTTATGCCACCTTAGAGATGTACAAGTTAGAACTGAGTTATCAGCCAGCCATACGCAACAGCAGAGGCAAGCACACCTTTTATCTGGTCCAAAACAGTCAGCAATACCTGATGACACTAGTCCGCAAAATACGGTTATGAACTCATCAGAAGAGATAGAACCACTACGAACAGCGAAACGACATGGAAGACCTCCTAAGCGAAGAGATCAACGGGCTAAACCAGAAAATTTTAAGAGACATCAGACAAGAGTCATCGTAGCAGCTAGTACATCAGCACCAGCGATCGACTGTGAAAGATTGTTTGAAAGAATAGAGAATCTTATAAAACAGAAGTTTGAGAGTTTGCAGACAAATGAAGCAGCAGCCAGCATTCAAGAATTAAATACGCAGGCTAGAGCACAATCTTCACCCAGAAATTCGCCGATTTCTACATTAAGTTCGAAAATGTTACACAGATTATCTAGAGTTGGGGTATAAAGTTAGAGGGATCACAAAAAGGCAGTACCGTGCAAGAATTCTTGTACAGAGTGCGTGCATTAACTATGGATAGTTTAGATGGAGACTTTTCAGTAGTCTGTAAGAATCTACTTATTCTCCTAACTGGAAAAGCTCGAGAGCGAAAATGTTACACAGATTATCTAGAGTTGGGGTATAAAGTTAGAGGGATCACAAAAAGGCAGTACCGTGCAAGAATTCTTGTACAGAGTGCGTGCATTAACTATGGATAGTTTAGATGGAGACTTTTCAGTAGTCTGTAAGAATCTACTTATTCTCCTAACTGGAAAAGCTCGAGATTGGTATTGGAGATACCGTAAAGAAATTACTCAAGTAGAATTGACAGATTTTCGTGACAAACTCAAAAGACAATATCGTGATAACAAGGATGATGATTTAATATTTGAAGAAATAAGAAGTAGGAAGCAAAAGATTGGAGAATCATTTAATAATTTTTATGAAGATGTAATATACATTGTTAGTAGGCTTTCGGTTCCATTAGAAGAGGATAGACTAGTGCAGCAGTTGCAGCGTACCCTAATACCGGAAGTGCGTATATATATCATTTGTTTCGGTATCACATCACGTTAGTACAAAGAAGATAAAATCTTTCGGGAGAGACACTAATTAAGCGTCCGATCAAGAGTGTAAATTTTTCTAAACCCGTTTACAAATCTGTAGCTGCAGTACTAGACGCCACAGAACAGAAGACGAGTTGTCGGTGAAAGAGGTAGATGCAGTGCAGCGAGTGGCGAATTCTTTGGTTTGTTGGAATTACGACGTAGAAGGACATCGCTGGGACATGTGCATAGAAGATCGGATTATCTTTTGTTACGGCTGCGGAACAAAAGGAGTATACAGGCCGCATAAACTGTTCAAATCGGACGGAAAACTATCGGAAGGGACCACGGGGCAAACCACAGGGGCAAATATTAGTTGCATTGGAGCAGACCTGGCTAAAATAGACTGGTCCAACAATTCAAAATTGCGCAAAATTAATTCTTCAGTAAAAACGGCTGATGGAATAGCAACGTGCCTAGATTACCAGAGAAAGATGGTGAGGAAAAGTTTCCGCTGACAGCTGAAGAAGAAAAACGTTTAGGCGGAATCATTAGTCTATTTCCAGACTTTGAAAGGCAAGGCATCGGAAGAACAAAGCTTCTGCAACATCATATAGAGGTAGGCAATGCCACCCCGATTAAACAGCGATTTTATCCAGTTTCAACGGCGGTTGAAAAAGTTATGTTTCAGGAGATCGATAGAATGTTGGAGCCAGGATTTATTGAGAAGTCAAATAGCCCTTTGAGGTCGCCCATTCGTTTGGTGACTAAGCCCGAAAAAGTTCGTTTATGCTTAGATGCAAGACGTATTAACGAGGTTACCAAGAAAGACGCATATTCACTGCCCAGCATCAACGGAATTTTCGCAAGACTACCAAAAGCTAACATCATCTCGAAGATATATTTGAAGGATGCTTTTTTGGAAATAGGTTTGAGTGACGAATCAAAAGCAATCACAGCATTTACAGTACCCTGTCGTCCATTGTATCATTTTGTGGTTATGCCATTTGGTTTGTGTAATGCCGCGCAAACAACGTGTAGACTAATGGATGAAATAATACCTCCTGAATTAAAATATTGTACTTTTGGATACTTAGACGTTTTATGTGTAGTATCAGAAAGCTTATTATGTTAGCCATGCTAGCTGAGCAATTTCGAATGGCGAACGTGACTTTGTGGCAAATAGCTAAATCTGTGTCACAAAAGTTGCAATTTTAGGATATATAGTAGGCAACGGAGGAATTTCAACTGACTCATTAAAAACAGACGCGATTCAGTCTTGGCCAATTCCGAAAACAGTTAAACAAGTAAAACCGTTGTCGGATGGTATAGACGATTTATACCTAACTTTTCAGATATTATTATTATATATTATATATTACTTTTCAGAAATCCTTTGAAAAGCTTAAGTCTCCGATGACTTCAGCTCCAGTGTTGCAGAACCCGAACTTTGAACGAAAGTTCTATGTGCATTGCGATGCGAGCGATGTCGGCATAGGCGCTACGTTAGTTCAAATGTCAGATGAAGGAGAAGAAAAACCAATTGTATTTATGTCCAAGAAACTGAGTTCAGCTCAACGAAACTACAGTGTAGCGGAGCGGAAATGTTTAGCAGCATTAGAAGCAATCGACAGGTTTAGATGCTATATTGAGATGCAGGAGTTTGAATTGATTTCTGATCATGCGAGCCTTTTATGGCTAATGAAGCAACCTAATTTGAAGGGACAGTTGACTAGATGGGCCATGAAATTGCAAAGTTACAAGTTCACGATAAGCCATAGAAGAGGTCGGGACAATGTAGCAACTGATGCGCTTTCGAGAATGTTCTCATATGAAAAAGGCGCACTAGAAGAAGTTTATCCTGGTGTTGATTTAAATTCCAACTGTTTTAGTGCTAGTGAATATCATAATTTGAAAAAGAAATTTTTAGATAGTCTGGGAGAGTATCGAGATATATGGTTAGAAGATGGTTTTGTCTATATCCGAACTGATCATGATAATGGAAATTTAGAAAATCAAGAATCGAGATGGAAACTGTGGATTCCATCTGTTTTGACGACTGAAGTCATATCCAGTACTCAAAATAGTGTTAATTAATAAGGAGATTTTTTATTGGCCAGGCATGGTGTCACAAGTAAGAGATTACATATGTACGTAACTGTTATATTTGCAAGTCTACCAAAGCCCCGAATTACATTTTAAAATCGCCTTTGGGAAAGCCAGCAGTTTCAATGCGTCCTTTTCAAAGGTTATACATAGACATGCTCGGTCCATATCCACGCAGTAAGCGAGGCCATATTGGGTTGGTAATAGTTTTGGATCACTTTTCCAAATTTGACATCTCGTTTAATACAGCAGCTTCTTCTTTCTTTATGTTTGATATTTCGGAAATCCTAGTGAGCGATAACGGAGCACAATTCAAAGAAGTCGAATTCAACGTTTGGCTAACGAAGCATAGTATTAAGCATGTTTATACAGCGTTGTACTCACCTCAAGCCAACGCCTCAGAACGGGTGAATCGATCAATCATAGCAGCGATTAGAGCTTACCTTAACAATGATCATAGAAAATGGGATGAACATATTCCAGCAATTAGTTGTGCTCTAGGGAATTGTTATCATTAATTGTTCTCCATATCATGCAGTTTTTGGCTTTGATATAATCACACATGGGTTTCATTATAGTCTACTAAGTAAGTTCAATTTATTAGATGAATCACTTAATCCACTTAGGAAAGACGATCAATTACAGTTGTTGAGAAAAGAAATAAAACAGCAAATTGCATCAGCAGCAGATAAAGACGCCAAGCAGTATAACTTGCTCACTCGGCAAATTCATTTTAGGATAGGCCAAGAAGTATTCAGAAGAAACTTCAGCCAGAGTAATTTTCAGAAAAATACGAATGCGAAATTCAATCCTGAATGGGTGAAATCTAGAGTCTGGGACTGTTTAGGGAATTGTTATTATGTTTTAGAAGGCCTTCAGGGGCAATTACAAGGAACATATCATGCCAAGGATATTAAAGAATGAGGTTTTCAGACTAATTCCCCGAGAAAACTCTAGAATTCGTCTGTGGTTGTGGAGGTGCCTTGAGTAAAACTTGCAGATTAAAAGAAAAAAAATAAAGAGAAAAAAAAGACCCGCGAATGCACTGTTTGATTGCAAAAAAAGTTCAACACAGTCGTACTGTTGGTGTTAGATTATATAAAATAAGATAACAATAAGACAATCATAATATAGAACAAATGGAAATATATGTCAAGATTAGTATGTAACCCCATTATAGATATCGATGGGTCATCAGTCATAAGTAGATCTGATATGGTCAGCAGTTAACAATGAAGACCTAGTTCATTATTCTTTGTAAGATCAGATACCACCCAATTTATGTGTTGGTTGCGACGACTATTAGTCACTGGGTTATGTGCTAGTGCCTATTTGCTTATAAATAAATAAACATTAAATATTAAATTCATTGAAAATTTTGGTGACCGCGACATTGGCGGCTACAAGTTAAAAGAGCAACAGACTTGGTGAAACCGTCATCAAGTGAGAATACTTAATTAACTCAGAGGACCAATCTCTCAACAACAAGGAAACTGGTCAACTAGGCGACTACTTTCTTTGCACGCTTTGGACACAGAACAATCCTAAGCGAGGGCACAAATTGATGAACATTTTACATCGATCTGGGGTCCCGACTAAAACATCGCGACAGATCAACTTGGCAATCATTGCGTAGCCACCTTAGCGACTAAAAACAATTTATTGGAAACCCAGGAGTTGGTTTTCCGCGACGGGGTAGCAGTGCATAGTTAACTCGGTCAGTAACCCAGGTAGTATGCACAAGTATAGAGTTTGGCATTGGTCAGCAATTTTTCAAACTACATATATAACAAAGAAAAGAAATTAAAAAACTGGTTTCACCGTCGTGGCGTCTATTAGTGTAGAAGAATAGGTATTGTAACGATCCTTTTTCGTCCTTCGAGATATTTGCAATATCTCTTGGGCTAGGTTCGGCACAACAAATTTATTTTGTGCCCCAGTGAAATTAAAAACACGTTTGTTTTCAGTTGTTTAATGCTTATATGTATGTTTATTCAAAAATCGCTGGTGGGCTCGTTTTAATATGACGGTTTCTGTACGGTAGTTCTGGACTTGGACAGCGTTGGTGAGTTACTTCGAATCCCTCGTCGTCCCTTCTCGCCTTCCTCTTGCTTCTGTAGCCGTTGCTGGTTATCGCTTCGGCCTGTATCGTGTGTTCGACTTGTGTTCCACACCTCTGCACCCCTTTCGCTAGGCTTGTTGAGATGGCTTTTGCTTTATGGCTTTGGGACAACTCCCGTAGCTATTATCACGAAGCAGGATGTTCCTCAGCAATTGGTAATCATCAGAATATATAGATCCTGGAATTTCGGCAGTAGGATATATCCTCGTGCCTACCACTGACTTTGGATACTCCTGGAGATGCTTGGCTTCTCTCAAATTTATACTAGCTTGGGTACGGTATTTGTTGTCCTAATTTAAGGACTTGTTGCTATCTGAAGAACTCGACAGGTTACTCGTAAGGCCTGTATCGTTCCTAGCTTTCCTTTGCTCCTTGTGTTTCCTTGATAAGTTCTTAAGGTTACTCGTAAGGCCTTAATTACTTGTTACTTGATCACGACTTGATGACTTGATGATTACTCTGATTTGTGCCGCCTTTATATAGGCTGCTCCTCTGGCTTCGGGCGTTGGCTGGTGTAGTACCGGCCTTCCATCGGCCTTCTACTTTCGCCCACGCATCCACTTGTTGCTATGCGTGGTGAAAGTCCCGTATTCCTTGACGCATATGTGTCCACTTTCTTTGTGGCTGTGCGATTTACCCGCCAGTCACAAGTACACATACATACATGTAAAAAAACTTACGACCCGTTCGGGGAAACAAAGACAAAAGTCATTGGTGTTAGATAATTGGGTTTTAAAAAAGATTTTACGAATAAAGATTCATTTCTGTTGTGAATACTCTTGCAACAAAGTCGTGTTTTAATTATTTAATGGGTAAGTAAATCAGCCCTACTAAGTCAGGTTGATAACTCGCGCCCATTCGTTTCCTTGTCCTTGTCTTGCTCCCTTGTATGTATGGGTTTCCATCCCTTTCACCCGTTGGCGTCGCCTTTCTATTGGCCGCCCATCGTATCCCGTTGACTTTCTCTGCTTTCTTTCTCTGTCAGCGCTGCCGTCGCCCGTCGCTCCCTTTGATCCACTCGTCTTACCCAATTTCGCCCATATTCTTTCCACATTATATTTATACACATATATACTAGAGGGCTTGCTTGGCCCTCACTTTTGTTCTCTTTCGCTTACATGATTTTTGGCTGCTCGCAATCTAACTGCTTTCGTTCTCATGTGCGCGACGTAGGCAGAGAGCACCCCATTGGCCACCGGTACTCTCCCTCGCTGTCACACACGCATAGTGTACGTGTAATGTGCGTGTATGCTTATTCAGCGTATACTCATAAGCACAGTATGCTAATGCGTGCAAATCTATTATTGCCTCTCTGTTATCTTGATTTATCTTACGAGGCCAATGCCCTTTTTGCATGCAATTATGCCCTCAAGCCTGGTTTCATTTACTCTTATACAGCCGATATTATGCATTATGCCTCCCACGCATCTTCCCGCTTGTACGAAATTGCCAGCGGTCGCATGCGGTTCGATCGGTCATGTTTGATCGTAAATCATGGGTTCGAGTTGATTCGATCGAGCCGCGTTGGACTTGGTTGCCCATCGTATGTGTGTGCATGTCGGCTTTTCGCATTATGCTTCCCACGCATCTTCCCGCTTGTACAAAATTGCCAGCGGTTGCGTGTGGTTCGACTGGCCAAGTTTGATCGTAAGCCACTTGTATTGAATCGGTTCGATCTCTCAGCAGCAGGTTTGGTCGTATATCGTATATTTGGTTTGTGTCTCGGCTGTATCTTCTATCTGGTGCATCCTTTGCACCGTTGGATTGCGTTGCTGCTGGCTTGTTGTGTGGGATATTATAATTAATTATAATGTTCCTCACACTCCCCCCCACTTCTTCGGGAGGGATTTGCCCTCCCCTGTCCCTTGTACCTTGTATTTGTTTTATGTAAGTGTATTTCCTTTCATTTCCGTATTTGTGCATTTTTTTTTCTTCAATGTATTACCTTTGTTCCTTTTTTTCTTCTTTGTTTTGGCTTGTGTTTTACTTGTTTTTGTTTGGGGACTCAGCTCGCATCTTTTATTGGCCATTTGGCATCTTCTATTGGCAGTGATACAATCAAATTCAAAATTCCCATTCCAAAATTTGATGGGGATTATCTGAAATGGCAACAATTTCATGACATCTATAAAAAGGTGGTTCATGAGTCAAATGTAACCACAATGGAGAAAATGTGGTACTTAAAATCAAACCTTTCTAGAGAAGCAGAGAGATTGATACGGCACCTGGAATTAACAGAAGCCAATTACAACACTGCCTGGTCAGTGTTGCAGGAACGATTTAATAACAAAAGAGTTCTAGTAATAGCCATACTGGCAAAGCTGTTTGATCACCCAAATGTGGGAAATGAAGCAGCTTCTATAAAGAATTTGCATGATAACATTTTTGAATCATTGCAAGTTTTAAAAAATGTAGGCGTCAATATGGAATCGTCAGATGCTATCATAATGTTCCATATGACAAGGAAATTGGACAGATTCAACAACGCACTATATGAGCAATCTCTTTCCAACACAAGGGAGCTACAGGAAGTAAAGGATTTCCTATCAGTCTTGGAACAGCGATTTCCTAACATTAGAGGCGATTGGGAAACCAAGAAACGAAAATCGCAGCATTGAAAAACTAAATCCAAGGAAACATGCGCAACAGCATCTGGGACAAATAGTTCCTTATGTCCTTTCTGCGAGAAGGCAAAGCACAAACTCTTCCAATGTAAAAAGTTTAAAATAAAATCCGCAGCAGAGCGGCTTAATTGGGTGCAGAGACACAAATTGTGTGGACCACATCGCAAAAAATTGCTCTTGGAGGAAATGCTTCAAATGCGATAAAAATGTTGCACAGGCAACCAAGTTGCTACATCTGCTTCTGCAGCTTCTGCTTATGGAATTAGCAGAAGATACACTCTGTTGGCAACGGCCAAGGTAGTGGTAAACGGGATCAATGAAAGGAAAGGAGAGTTTCGAGCACTCTTAGATAGCGGCTCACAAGTAAACCTCGTCTCAGAGAGACTCATGTACACATAAATGGAGTGGGTGGTCAACCACAGATAAGCAAGGCACGAGTAAGCTTGACTGTAAGGTCAAGATACAACAAGTTCGCAATGCTAGTTGAGGCATTTGTATTGCCACACATAATAGGTGACCAACCTACATAACGAATAACGCAGAAAGTCATATTACCAGACAACATTCAATTAGCTGACCCAACATTTGATAAACCAGGAAAAATTGATATGCTGTTGGGAGCTGATAATCACTATGCTATACTGCTACCAGAAAGAAGACGGGGTAATCGAAACCGTCCAACATTACAAAATTCAGAGTTTGGATGGATTATTGCTGGCAGAATTAATATGTCAACGTCAGCACCAATCACATGTATGATTGAACATAAATATGTGTTCACTGCGGACATTGAAAAAATGTATCATCAAGTTTGGATAAACACTGCCGATCAATTCAATCAGATGATTGTGTGGAGAGAGGATCCAAGTCAAGAACTAAAGTTTTATCGTTTAAAAACGGTAACTTATGGAACCACACCAGCCCCATATTTAGCGACGAAGTGTCTGGAATATTTGGCACTGAAAACATGGAAAAATTGTCGTCTGAAGCATTAGCATTAAAAAATGACTTTTATGTTGATGATTGTCTCACAGGAGCAGACAGTTTACCAGAAGCTCTGCAAATAAGACAGGAGCTGGTAGAAATCTTGAGACCTAAGGGTTTCAACTTACGAAAATGGTGTTCAAATAGCAGTCAACTTCTAAAGGAAATTCCAAAGATACCATTGCTGACATCAATCTCGGTGATACACTGGAACAAACAAGTGTCAAAACATTGAGAATCATATGGGCACCCAAAGAAGACCAATTATATGGAAAGGCTAAAAGACATACAAAAGGAATAACCAGACGAGTGGTGCTATCTTAAGTCGGTCAAATCTTCGATCCTCTAGGAGTGTTCGCACCGGTAGTGGTAAGAGCGAAAATGTTTCTTCAACATGTTGCTACCGAACGAATTGAGATGGATGGTGAGCGCCGTAGGTGAATCAGTGGGAAGCCTACCGAGAGGATGTACAGGCACTAAACCACATGAAAATTCCAAGGCATATTTTTGACAAGGTCCCCACTACAAAGGAACTGCATACATTTGTTGATGCATCAGAAAAGGCGTATGGAGCGGCAGTTTATGTCCGATGAACCTATAAAAATGGCAAAATTTCGGTCAGATTGTTGTGCGCCAAGTCAAGAGTGGCTCCCCTTGAAAAGCAGACACTGCCCCGGCTGGAATTATGTGCAGCTGTACTTGGAGCTGAACTCACCGATAGAGTACGACAGGATCTACAATTAGAATCGGAAAGTGTTGAATCATTCTTCTGGTCAGACTCAACAGTAGCACTCTCTTGGATTAATTCAAGGGCATCACATTTCCACACTTTTGTGGCGAATCGGTTGACCAAAATACATGCAGTATCACATCCAAGGCAATGGCGTCATGTGTCATCAGCGCTCAACGCAGCAGATGTTCTGTCCCGATAAGCCCAGCTTATCACACATACCTTATGATTGTATGGACCACTATTTTTGCATGGACCACAACGTGGCTGGCCAGCACCGTTTAAGCCCACAGAGCACACGATGGATACCGCTGAAAAGAAAACCAAGGTATTCAGCATGGTGACTGCCAACGCCAACAACACGAGTGAATGGATATATACGGTAAATCACAGAAATTCATTTTACCGGCTACAGCGAATAGTGGCGTATGTGCTACGGTTTTGTCATAAGCAGAACAGGAAACAAACAACTCAGTTAGAGTTGGAAGAGTTGGACCAAGCAGGAAGAGTAATTTATTTATTTATTTATTTATTTACGTCAACTAACACAGCAGTCGACGAAAAAGCTTAAGCTTAAATATAGATAATAATTAAATGAAGAAGGTAGCTTAGCTATATGCACAACTAAACATCCCCGACCCGGTGGAGGTGTTTTATTTGCAACAAGATGCCAGCTGTGCCCCGATTCACAGCCAATGTGGTCAGGGATGAGTTGCAGCCAATCCAATATCCAGTTCTGAATGTTATCAATGGTTTCGCTGTAGATAGTTAAAAAGTATAGCGCGAAGAGAAGTGACAGATAGATGAGGAGAAATAAGGTGAGAAAGGTTGTTAAACGATTGGCAAAGAACACGAAATGGTTCGTGAAGAGAATAGTTAGTCAGACATCTACTAAGGTGAAGAGGAAAAAAGTTTCTGGTCCGACGTGACGGAACACAAAAATATAGCTTTGTCACATATGGACCATCAAATTCTTTGGCCCAACGTTTAATGAAGCCAAGAAGACTGCATGCTCTATTGACAATTGAAGATATATGAACATTAAATGAAAGTTTTGGGTCAAACATAACACCTAAGTCTTTGACTGATGGTACACAATCTAACAGAACAGACTTAACAGAGTAATGAGCTAGGAACGGCGACAAACGACAGAAAGTCATAAAAGAGCACTTAGAGGCATTAAGGTGTAATTTATTAACGTGACACGAATCACAGAACGCATCGAGATCTGATTGCAAGTACTGTTGGAAAGAAGGATCATTATATGAATAACAAATCTTCACGTCATCCGCAAACATGAGCACGCGTGAATGAGCCAAGGCCAAAGCAAATCATTTATAAACAAGGTAAATAACAGTGGGCCTAGATGATTGCCTTGGGGGACACCTGGCGTAACTCGAACAGTTTTAGATATCGAGGAACGAAAAGACACCTTTTGGGTTCTGCCAATAAGATACGACTTTAACCAAGCCAATAGTTTCGGGGAAAAACCCATGATGTTAAGTTTCATGAGAAGCATAGAATGATCAACCGTATCGAAAGCCTTACTAAAGTCAGTATAAATAACATCAGTTTGACACTTTTTACGGAAGCCATGGTGTACAAGGGTAGTCAATTCTAAAAGGTTGGTAAGCGACGAACGACCTTTCATGAAGCCATGCTGACAAGGAGAAATAGTGGATCTGGATAGGTGTTGAAGGTGTTGAAGTGTTGAATTTTCTCAAACAGCTTAGGTATTGCCGAAAGTTTAGCAATGCCCCGGTAGTTAGAAATATCCGATTTGCTACCCTTTTTAAAAAGCGGAATAATAAAAGACTCCTTCCAAATATCAGGAAAGCTACAAGTCTCACTCGATATAAAGAATAACCGAGATAAAGGCTTAGATAGGGAAATCGAACACATTTTAAGGATGCAACTAGGTATATTTTTAGGCCCGGGTACGAAGGAAGACTTCGTAGTTGACAAGCTAGAGATAATACAATCTTCAGTAATACTAGGAAAAAACATACAATTTAAATGTGGAATTGAGAACGGATAAGGTGTGGGATCCGAAGCAGTAGTAGAATAAGTCGACTGAAAGAATTTAGCAAACAGATCTGCAATATCTGAATCATTATTAGCAGTCTGGTCATTAAGTCTGAAGGTGGAAGGTAGTAAATTAGAGCGTCTTTTGGAATTAACAAAGTTGTAAAACCTTTTGAGGTTCTTATAAAATTCAACCTTACAGCGAACGATATAATTATTGTAGCATTGTGTATTTAAAAGACTAAATTGAGATTTGGCTACACAATAATTTGCATAGTCAAGTCGCGAACCTGTTTTTTTAAATTTTTTAAAATATCTCGATTTAATGTTACGGAGATTAGAGAGCCTACGTGTGAACCAGACTGGCGCACTGGAAACGGTAGAGACATTCACATAAGGAACGCATTTGTCAATTAGAGAATTAAGAGCAGAGTAGAAAAAATTTACTGCACAATCTATATCACAGCACTCAAATAGAAATGACCAATCAAAAGAGAAAATGAGGCTGTTAAGAAGATTGAAATTTGTTTTACGAAAACATCTACGACGAGAATTTGAGATGTTATTAAATGAATTATTAACGGAATTGTAAGAAATTGTAACTTCGATGGTAGGGTGATAAGGATCTTCAGGCTTCACTAGGGGCTGTGTTTGTGATACAGCACTAATAGTGGGATCCGAGACAAAAACAAGATCGAGCATTCTTTTAGAAGAGTTAAGAAAAGAATTCAACTGATATAGCGGACATTCAAGTAGGCTATCAAGAAAAACATGTTGAGATGAAGGAATTAAGAAAGATAGATTATCATCAACAAGCCAAGAAACATTGGGCAAGTTAAAATCACCTAAAACTAAAAGAAAATCACGATCTTTAAGACGACTAAAAATAGGTCGCAAAGCATCTGCATGGTGCATGTAGATCATCATATCAGAAGCTGGAGGAATGTATGAACAAGAGATATATAAGCTAAAGTTAGAACATGTAACTAAACATAACAAATAGAACATGTAACTAAACATAACAAATAAACTCAACACCTAAGGGGAGATCAATCGGCACAACACTTGAGCACAGATTCGAGTTGACTGCAATGAGTACTCCACCGCCACGACGACCAACACGATCAAGCCTATAAGAAATAAAGTTATTAGAAAGAATTTCATTATCCAAAACAGAGGAGTTAAGCCAAGTTTCCGAGAAAGCTAATATGTCAGCCGAAAAGGTTTGGCTATCGCAGAATAGTTTCGAGTAAGGTCAGAAGTCCTCTTACATTGGTAAGAAGTCCTCTTACATTTTGATAATGAATGCAAAGACTAGACGTTATTAGTTTTTTGAAGCAGAAGATGCATTAGGAAGGTGGACAGGCAAAGGACGGGAGCGCCTATTGGCCGCAAACTCGTGTACAACTAGGCCCTCTGGCCAAAAGTTAGGGTCAACCATAGCTGAGAAATACTCATTTGGTACTGTAACTTTAAACGAGGAGATTTCGCGAGGCCTAGAAAACTTAAACTTTTGAATTAAAACTTTAGCAGGGCATATATTACCAATGTAAGCTGCCACAGACGACTCAGAAGTTACAGGAGCAAGCCTAGAAATAAATAATTTTTTACGATGAGGCACTACAGTTAGTGGAGGCGGAGGAGCATTGGGATCCGCACGTAATTGAGAGCCAGCCTGATCCTGTAATTGATTAGAGTTCCCGTGAGGGATAGATTGAGGTATACCAGGGCTTGTACTGGGTAATTTAATCTGAAAAGAAGAGCATAAAGAGGGACAAGAAGATGGTGTAGGCGAAAGTAAAATGGGAGAAGATGTAATAGAGAGTGCGGGCGACTGCATATGAGGTAATTCAAGGGTACATTTCTTGGGCAATTCCTTAGAAGGTGGAACAAACTTGAATTGCGACAGTAAATGTATGCTAGAGTCACACTCGTTAGACAGCTGTTTGGCCATTTTATTTAAAGAAAGAAACTTTAAACGAAGATCCCTATACATTCGGCTAAAATCAAGCTGCTGGCTGGCACAAGATGGGCAAGTCCAGCGCATTAAGCCAAGCTCGGGCTTAGACACAGACAAACCAGAAAATTTGTCGTAGTCGCGGCCGTTGAGGCCAGCACATTTTAAGTGAATAAGATTATCGCAGAGCCAACAAATTGCTCTATACTGATCGTTAAAACGATCAGAATGCTTGCAAGAAGATAGACAACAAGCCATTAAAAAGCCAAATAAAACACAGGGCAAAAAAAAAAAAATATATATATATATATATAGAAAAATTTAAATAAACAGAACATAGATAATTATCGATAAAAATCAATAATTACAAATAAAACAAAGAGTCAGCTAGAGTACACAGCAAAAATTGAGAGAAAACAATGTATATTAATAAAAACTCGGGAGCTATACAAAAACACGACCGTCACGTCAGAGAGCAGAAGCTTTGAAAGTAATCATTAAGTAAATTCAAGAAACAGGATTTGCGTATGAATTACGGCACTTAAAGAAACGACCTGATCAACCATTAGATCGCAAAAGCACGGTGGCAACATTGCCACTAATACCATTCAATCATACGAATAGCAACTCGGCTACAACAAGCACCAGTATCAACGGAAACAAGGAATCCATATCTCTTGCCGTATAATGATCCGGTGGTCAAAATGATACTACGGAAACTTCATGAAGAGAATCTTCATTGTGGACATGAGGCACTACGCGGGATAGCTCGGCAACAGTACCACATCATTAAGGTGAAACCGATGGTCCGGAATGTGATCCAGGGCTGCGTAGTATGCACCAAGTACCGGCCTCAGTTCTTTAAACAAGTGATGGGCGACTTACCTGAGCATCGGGTATCTCACAATAGACGCTTTCTTAACGCCGGAGTAGACTATTGTGGACCATTCTGGATCCAAGGTTCTAAGGTTCTAAGGTTCGAGGAAAACGTCCCGACAAAGCTTAAATTGCAGTATTTGTATGCTTTGCAACCAAGGGATGGATTTGGTCGGAGACCTGTCCACCTCCTCCTTTGTGGGCGCCCTTCAGGGCTTCATTGGGCGCAGAGGAAGATGCCAGACAATATACTGCGATAATGCAACAAACTTTGTTGGCGCAAACAGCCAACATGAGCTAATCGATACAATGCACTCAGAAACGGCAGCAGGTAGTATCAAGGAATTTTGCAATCGAAAAGGAGTGCAATTTAAGTTCATACCACCACGGTCTCCACATTTCGGAGGATTATGGGAAGCTGCGGTAAAGTCCGCTAAGCATTTACTGTTGAAAAACGTATCGACAGCAAACCTAACGTTTGAACAATTGTCTACCATCATTGTCAATGTTGAAGCAGTGTTGAACTCTCATCCGTTAACCCCAAACTCAGACGATCCCAATGACTTGACAGCTCTTGACATAAATTGGCTCCCTTGCTTAGAGACGGGGATAAAACGTAAAATCAAGGCAGATGACACAGGATCGAATTCCCAAGAAGACCCTGGTATGGAGGACACCACAGTCGGTCGGACTGCCACCGAAAGCAATGACGATCTGCCAAATGCTGTTGTAACTTCCTCTAGCTATTGCTCAAAGAACGAACATAACTCGATTCAACCCCAAACCAGGCATTTACTATGAAAGTATTAGCACAGGAAGGATGGCAACGTCTGACTAGACTATTGTGGCATTTTACGATACATTGCGAACGTCTTATTTGGTGTGCTGGACTCAAAATATGCAACAGAGATGTCAGGCACCATAAGAAAAGTTAAATCAAATGAAGAGTACTTATTGAAGTTGCTGCAAAATCAGACATCTGTAATTGACTCAACGATAAATATCATTAAGCTAGATGAAGCCACGATTCAAAATCAGATGAAACTAATGGAGCAACAAATGAACGACATGACCAAGGTCCAGGACAATGCGGTAAAAGCATTGCAATGGTACATCACTCTAACTACTCAGATGACAGTTATTGCAGGGAAGTTGCAACGAATTGAAACCGAAATTTCCCGAGTATTTACAGATGCCCATCATAGCAAAATAAGCCCGTTACTGCTATCACCAGGCCAGCTCTGGAAACATCTGAACCAACTTAAAAGACATCTTCCAATTGGATTTGCCAGTTCCAGATAACGATGTCTTGCAATTATATGGCTTGATGAAGGCATAAGGCACAATCGCAAACAATCATGTGATATTTAAGGTCACGTTTCCATTAGTGGCAACGCAGGCAGTGCAACTGTATAAGCTGGTACCCATTCCAGCAATTGGAACTCATGGGAATGTAATCATGAACATTAAAATTCCCATCATTACTGTCAACAAAGAACAGAATCAATAAATTGAACTCTCAAGAGCCGATTTGGAACAATGCCATCAGCTCAACAACGAGCAATATATTTGTTTTGATAAACAAACGACGTTTACAGCTATTAGCAACTGTGAGTTCCAGGTATTCAAAACCGCAAAATCATCAACTTGCCAAATACAACACACGAACAGGTCATTCTTGTGGTACGACATGTATCACAAAAACCAGTGGATTTTTGCCACCACCAGACAAATTGAACTCGCAGTGACCTGCGACGATAATATACAAAGTGTCACTATCAAGAAGACTGGATTGTTAGCTCTAGACCCGACGTGTACAGCAAGGAGTTCTATACGAATAATAGGTCACCGTATCACTACGACAGACACAATGAAATTGTCATATGTTCGATTTGGAAACTTCAGCACTGTCCCAACAAAAGTAGCGCCAACAACAACACAATTCACGAAGATGCAGCTAAGTAACGACGAACTAAGCAACATTCAATGAAAACTGGAAACTAAGCAAAACTGGAAGCTACCAGAAGACCCCTTTGGACGCTTTGGACACAGAACAATCGTAACAAACACATCAATCTGGGGTCACGACTAAAACATCGCGATCGATTAACTTGACAATCATTGCGTAGCCACCTTAGCGACTAAAAGCAATTTATTGGAAACCTAGGACGGGGTAGCAGTGCAAACCGATGCTACATTTGACCAATATTAGGAAAGAGTCGGAGCGTTTCCTGTCTTTGACAAAATAAATAAACTCGCATCGTGTCAAGTACTAGTACAAATAAGCAATTACATAAGAATAAAAAAAAAAACATGGAGGAGTTTTATAAGCAGCAGAAAGAACGAGGAGAAGCAATTCAGGCTTTCAGTCGGAATACCAAAAAGGATTCCTTCGCCAGGAAAATGAAGCCATCTTATTTCGAGGAGAAACTTGAGCTCCTAGAATACATGTGGGAGAACTTCGAGAAAAGTCATCAGGAGTTAATGGAAAAATAAAGCAACGTGGCAACAGAAGATGACTACTTTGTAACGGACTATTTCAGCAAAATGAAGGCGGTTGTAACTAATATAGTGGCAGATTGGAAGGACCATTTGGCAAAAATAAAATTAGAGAGACAAGCTCGCCAACGAGAGGAAGAGCGAGTCGGGATCAAACCACTGGTTCGCAAACAAAGTGCGCTGCTAAATTCATTGTCCAGGACATTAAGTCAAATTGTGCCTGAAGAAAAAATGAATTACAAATCGGTAGTCGTCAAATTATGGAGACAAATTGTGGAAATCCATTATGAGATTCATCGGCTAGCGTTTGCGGCCGCAGAAAGTACATTGCTAATATTCTGTGTGGCACCAGCAGAAAATGCAGTGATACAATCATTGCCTGTATTGTAATCGATACAATCATTGCAACTACCCAAAATTCCCATTCCTAAATTTGATGGGGATTATCTGAAATGGCAACAATTTCATGACATCTATGAAAAGATAGAGAAAATGTGGTACCTAAAATCAAACCTTTCTGGAGAAGCAGAGAGATTGATACGGCACCTGGAATTAACAGAAGCCAATTACAACACTGCCTGGTCAGTGTTGCAGGAACGATTTAATAATATGGCTAGTAATAGCCATACTGGCAAAGCTGTTTGATCACCTTCTATAAAGAATTTGCATGATAACATTTTTGAATCATTGCAAGCTTTAAAAAATGTAGGCGTCAATATGGAATCGTCAGATGCTATCATAATGTTCCATATGACAAGGAAATTGGACAGATTCAACAACGCACTATATGAGCAATCTCTTTCCAACACAAGGGAGCTACAGGAAGTAAAGGATTTCCTATCATTCTTGGAACAGCGATTTCCTAACATTAGAGGCGATTGGGAAACCAAGAAACGAAAATCGCAGCATTGAAAAACTAAATCCAAGGAAACATGCGCAACAGCATCTGGGACAAATAGTTCCTTATGTCCTTTCTGCGAAAGGCAAAGCACAAACTCTTCCAATGTAAAAAGTTTAAAATAAAATCCGCAGCAGAGCGGCTTAATTGGGTGCAGAGACACAAATTGTGTGGACCACATCGCAAAAAATTGCTCTTGGAGGAAATGCTTCAAATGCGATAAAAATGTTGCACAGGCAACCAAGTTGCTACATCTGCTTCTGCAGCTTCTGCTTATGGAATTAGCAGAAGATACACTCTGTTGGCAACGGCCAAGGTAGTGGTAAACGGGATCAATGAAAGGAAAGGAGAGTTTCGAGCACTCTTAGATAGCGGCTCACAAGTAAACCTCGTCTCAGAGAGACTCATGTACACATAAATGGAGTGGGTGGTCAACCACAGATAAGCAAGGCACGAGTAAGCTTGACTGTAAGGTCAAGATACAACAAGTTCGCAATGCTAGTTGAGGCATTTGTATTGCCACACATAATAGGTGACCAACCTACATAACGAATAACGCAGAAAGTCACATTACCAGAAAACATTCAATTAGCTGACCCAACATTTGATAAACCAGGAAAAATTGATATGCTGTTGGGAGCTGATAATCACTATGCTATACTGCTATCAGAAAGAAGACGGGGTAATCGAAACCGTCCAACATTACAAAATTCAGAGTTTGGATGGATTATTGCTGGCAGAATTAATATGTCAACGTCAGCACCAATCACATGTATGATTGAACATAAATATGTGTTCACTGCGGACATTGAAAAAATGTATCGTCAAGTTTAGATAAACCCTGCCGATCAATTCAATCAGATGATTGTGTGGAGAGAGGATCCAAGTCAAGAACTAAAGTTTTATCGTTTAAAAACGGTAACTTATGAAACCACATCAGCCCATATTTAGCGACGAAGTCTCTGGAATATTTGGCACTGAAAAACATGGATAAATTGTCGTCTGGAGCATTAGCATTAAAAAATGACTTTTATGTTGATGATTGTCTCACAGGAGCAGACAGTTTACCAGAAGCCCTGCAAATAAGACAAGAGCTGGTAGAAATCTTGAGACCTAAGGGTTTCAACTTACAAACCTGGTGTTCAAATAGCAGTCAACTTCTAAAGGAAATTCCAAAGGAAGATTGCTGACATCAATCTCGGTGATACACTGGAACAAACAAGTGTCAAAACATTGAGAATCATATGGGCACCCAAAGAAGACCAGTTTTGTGGAAAGGCTAAAAGACATACAAAAGGATTAACCAGACGAGTGGTGCTATCTTAAGTCGGTCAAATCTTCGATCCTCTAGGACTGTTCGCACCGGTAGTGGTAAGAGCGAAAATGTTTCTTCAACATGTTGCTACCGAACGAATTGAGATGGATGGTGACCTACCGCCGTAGGAGAATCAGTGGGAAGCCTACCGAGAGGATGTACAGGCACTAAGCCACATGAAAATTCCAAGGCATATTTTTGATGGCAAGGTCCCCACTACAAAGGAACTGCATACATTTGTTGTTGCATCAGAAAAGGCGTATGGAGCGGCAGTTTATGTCCGATCAACCTATAAAAATGGCAAAATTTCGGTCAGATTGTTGTGCGCCAAGTCGAGGGTGGCTCCCCTTGAAAAGCAGACACTGCCCCGGCTGGAATTATGTGCAGCTGTACTTGGAGCTGAACCCACCGATAGAGTACGACAGGATCTACAATTAGGATCGGAAAGTGTTGAATCATTCCTCTGGTCAGACTCAACAGCAGAACAGTCAGTTAGAGTTGGAAGAGTTGGACCAAGCACGTAGAGTAATCATTAAGCAAATTCAAGAAACAGGATTTGCATATGAATTAGGGCACTTAAAGAAACGACCTGATCAACCACTAGATCGCAAAAGCACGGTGGCAACAATGGCCCTAATACTGGATGAGCATTCAATCATACGAGTAATCAATCATAAGACTTAACTCTTCTTTATTAAGTTCACATTTACAAAATCTTTTTTTTTTACTGACTTTTGTGACAACTAAACTAAACTAAGATCGCGGAGCTCTAACAAAGTGACAAGTTGTACTCGGGTTATAAACTGAATTGTGTAGATCGATTATGTTTGAATGAAGCCTCTGGTTTTGGGCGTCGATGGTGACAGCGACGCTTGCTGAGTCCAATGGTCCAACGCTAGCGTGGGATCTGTTTATCGTGAAATCGATTTAGGTGAATTGATTTATAGAATTGGGCGGCTTGCCGTCTGGTGTACCGAATTCAACACCATTCCATTAGGAATGTTTAGTCGGCGACTGTTTGTAGGCGATCATGCGTTTCAGTGTTATCGGGTGACATTCTTGGCGGTGCCTTCTATGATTGAGTCATTGGTCATTATGGCGAGTCTTGGCTGTTCCCAATTGTAACATGATGAGTGTGGAATGAGTGTGACTATAGTGTTAGAGTACACCTGGTCTTAACTAATATGAACATGCTTAGCTGTATATTTATGTGAATATGTTTATGCGCTTACGTCAATGCATACATATAAACATATTCAAGTGCACACTTATATTTTATTACGTACATATTTAAGTGTTTATACTTGCAACAAAGTGTTACAAGTTGAGCTATTTGTGTTAAATAATTTTTGGTAAATAACCTTTTTAGAAAATAACGTAATATCATGGTGTTATTTATTGATTATTTTTTTTACATACTTTTGTACTTTGATCAAGATCGGGTGACTATATCATATAGCTCCCATACAAACGGCAAAGTCACGAACGGTGACTTTCTTAATAACTTCATTAATTTTATAGCTATTGTCATAAAAGTTGGTATTTGTCAGTTTTGTGTTCAGTTTTTACAGACCGAATAAATTTGCAAGGATATACAAACTTTAACACGGTTGAAGTTATTCCCGGCTTTCTGGTTTCTGGTTTTGGAAGATTTTTAAGCTATCTAATTATGTACTGTTCGGTTGGAATTGTTTATTCCTCGGTTATTGTAGCGAGAGTTTCCACGATATCCACCAGTATTATTATTAATCCTATAGCCGTTATTTTGATAATTACCTCTGCTTCGGTAATTATTGTATACATTTCAGTTTCAGACGGTAGTGCAGGACTGAGTTTGTCTGTCCTGCTTCCGAACTGTCTACGAACTTTGTTGTTAGTTCGTTCATTCTTTGTAACAGCCTCTGCATCGATTGAAAGTGTATAGTTCTTAGCTACTTAGACGGGTGTACCATCTTGTATGAAGGCTCCTTCCAGAGATTCAGTAAGCTTTTCAACCTCTTGGGCGTACTGGGTTGCTGTTTTGTTTCTCTGGGGTAGGTTTTTTAGTTTATCCGTTATTGACGCTACCGATTCTGTTTTTATATTTGTGGTTAATTATTGCTTCTATTGTATGTTCAGGGTTTATCAGATTTCTAGTGTGTCCTTTAAGTTTTGTTTTAAGACTTTACTGTTTCTTCATGGTTACCTTTTAGTGAATTTACCATGAACCTCTGCAGATTTTCTGTTTTGCTATCGAACTCTGGAATTAGGTTTGAGGCCATTTTCAAAAAATAGAGTCATTTAAGTCATTTTGTTGTTTTCTTTTGGAATTGATGGGTTGTTAAGAACTATGTTTGATTGATCAGAGCTCACTGATGGTTCTTCTTGACCTATTTCTTCATCAGCTTTTAATTGAGTTTTTTCTTCCAGTATTGTTGAAATTTCCAAATCAGATGTTTGTTTAAATTCAATATTGTGTCTGTTTAGCACAGTTAATGCTTTTTGTTTGCAGTCACTGTAGAACGCATTTGCGGCTGTTTTTTTTTGCCATATCTATAGTTTGCTATAGTGTTCGGTTAATACTGCTCTAATAGTTTGGAGATTCTCAATTATTATTTTCTTGTGTTTGGTTACTGTGTCTTGGGATGTTTCTCTATTCTGCGAGAGGCACTTACAAGATTTATTTAATTCTTGTAGCTTTTCTTATTATATCATCCCAAGTAGTTATTATATCATCTCATAGTTTGTTAAAAAAACCTTCTTTTTTTTTTAATTCACAGAGAGATTGTCTCTATGGGTTGGTCTACCCAGGCGGGTAGAATTCTATTTTTTCAGAGCCAGATTTATGGCTACTAAGATTAATTTCTATCTCTATTCTTCTATTCTTGAGAACCCATCTTACTAAAAAAAATTATTTTTTTGCATTTTTGATTGTTTAGACCTGTTTTCAATTAAAAAAACTTGAAAATGTTTATGGATTCATCATTATTATTATTTTTTAGGTTAGGTTACGACCTATTTGAAATTTAAATCAAACCTTGCAGTTTAGCCGGCTCGAGGACAATCTTCCAAAGAAGATTTTTTCAAAGGCAACACAAAAAGGTGAGCAGGTTGTCTGTATAGCTATTTCAAGAACTACCAAGTTCTATCATCATCAGACTTTTCTAAAGAACTCCGGCATTGCAATAGCCACACCATGTCTTCAACTCTAGAATTAGTTGGGAATTATAGCAACTAAATTAAGCAAAAAAAGATGGTAAATCCTACAACACCGAAGACCACCTTTTTGTGCATACCCTTAGGCGCTATGAAAAATCAGTGTAAGAGCTTCCGCTCCGCTTTACAGCTTAAGGCAGCGAAATCGGGTAGAGCACTCGCCAGGATCATGATCAATTCAAGTGGCCCAAACAGGAACGGAGAATGTTGCAGAATTGGCAATTGGGAACGCCCACCACGTCGTATTCAGTTGCGGCTGCTTCGGTGGTACCCAGCAAGGATAACTGGGCGGCGGTGAGAGCCTACTTCGGAGTCAGACTGGAGCGAGAAAGAGTCGGTTCATCATAGAAGTGGCCATAGCCCTGACGAAGCAATTCCCACTGGGACGTACCGCCGGGCGGGCATCTTTATGCATCAACGATCCTCGATTTCTGTTGTCAGTTTGGTTGTATTTTGTTGATCTCTTTTATTTATTGGTTTATATTAATAAATGAATTAAAAAAAAAAAAAACACAGATACAAACTGCGGAAGCTGTGACTGTGACAACTGCGGCGACGGTAATCCACGTGATTCCAAGCAGGCGAAGAATCACCATCAGCCAGCGTAGCAGCAACCATTTGGAAGCGTTGTTGCCTTTTTATATTTATGTACTTTGTTTAGGGGTGGTGGAGCGGTAAGGCAATAGGGCCATGGGCCAGACCATCCGCTCCGTAGAGAACAAAAGCGGCATAAAACTACTGTTCATGGAGGGGCGGAAGGATCCGATGATACGCAATTTTGGCGGGTGCCAATTTCTTTTGTGTCTGGTGAGTGAAAAATGAAATTATAACGCGCGAGAACTTTGGTTCAAAATAATTATGATTTATTCAAGATTCAAAATGTATCCCGTCACACACGAAATGGTTCGGGTTGAAGTAATACAATCGAAAGAAAAATCTCAAGGAGGCAAAAGAACGGTTGTTCGTATGAAAATCTAGTACTCCATTGATGATGGCGATTTACAGGAGAGACCTTCGTCACCCTCCCCAGTATGACCGCATTCCGTTTTGGGAAAAACCCTACCCCTCATTCTAAGCTGTTCACCCGGTGGCGTGAATATACCGCCCCCCTTGCAACAAGGTGCAATTGGCTCGCTGGACATGTCTAAGAATGGGGGATGGCAGCGTTCTGGATCGTCAAGAAATGGGTGGAGATGAAGGGGGAAATTTGAATGCAGATGGAGTAGGCGGCACGATATCTGATGACCTCTGGATAGAAGTCCGAATGAAAGGAGGGTGCCTTTCGGGTCTTTGATCTTTGGGTTGGATGTAGGTGACTGAGCTGTCGATGTGCAAGAGCATGTGGTGTTGTTTGCCACAACGATGGCATCCTGCTTTACTCCTGCAGGAACCATTGGAATGCTCATGAGCCAAACAGTTCGGGCAGTATCCGTTGCTCAAGACTACCCGTAACCTGTCTTCAGCTCGTAGTCCTCGAAACTGTCTGCACTGACGGAGCGCGTATGCCCTTCACAAGCGCGGCACCTGAAGCAATTGGAACTGCGTTCTAAATCGGATGGTGCTGCTGTCCTTAGAGACATCTTCGGTCTGCTGGAATAGGTGAACCGAGACCGTCTGGATTTTCCAATAACGGATCCACAGAGAACCCATCCGAACATCGTCTCGATGAAAAAAAAAAACCAGCCAAAAACCAACCAAAACCAAAAAAAATCACCACCATTCTTGATGATTCGTTCCCCAATATAGCTCGACTCCAAGCACCAAATCCACAGGAGCCCTTTCGTGAAATAGTGGATCAGCGAGCGCAAGGTCAAGCGCATCCTGCTTAACCTTATTCGGGACGGCGCGGGATGGAAGTGCTTCAGCTACACTAGAAAGCACAACGGCGGCTGCTTGGAACTGTCGTAGCGGTTCGTCAGATGATGAATAGTTACCGTCGCAGTACCCAGGAGGCCAGTGTTGCAAGTGGAGGCAAAGTAACTTCCCACGTTTATACAAGCATAAGGTGCTGAGCTCTCTTGCACTAGAGCGGGAAAGGCCTGAGCTCTTGCCGTAGGATTTCAGCTTACGGATGGAAAGGTCTGACCGCTAGAGGGTTCAGTCTACTAAGACGATATAACTGTTTATTCCACCTCATTAGAAGAACATTTGGCATCACTAAAAAGAGTCTTTGCAAAATTGCGGAACGCTAATCTAAAACTACAATTAGATAAATGCGAATTCTTGAAAATGGAAACAGAATTTTTAGGTCACGTCATAACTACAGAAGGCATCAAACCAAACCCAGTTTAAAGTCAAAGCAATTCAAACTTTTCCGATTCTTAAAACCCCAAAAGAAATAAAAGTGTTCTACTAGCATAAGAAATAGGTCTATGGTCCTGTAAGATAAACGGACGTAAAGCTATATTGCTAGCATCTGTGGTTAGAAAAAATGGTTTTTTGAAATCGGGATATGCAAGTATGGGATCGTTCATAAGGAGACATTTTAATTTTTCAAAGTATGAAATATAATGTGGGTCGTTTATGTTTATTTTAGCTGCTTTCTTTAACGTTAAGTTAAGTTAAAGGTTTTGCAATATGAACATCTGTGGCCTCTAGTACTCGGTGGCGATCAGTTAATAATCGATTCAGGTCATCCCAGGATGAGACGGCGGTCTTATTTGGAACGAACTGTTCCCACAACAGAATGGTGGATTTGGGAATTTGATCGTACAGATTGCTATGAGAAGGATATCCCAATTGTCTGTAGGACTCCCGGAACGCTCAAGACCGGTTAAGCAACCTTGAATTGACATCTGCAGTTCTCTTTACGCTTTGCCAGACTCTTGGGATACAGCTGGGATCTGTAGACGCTGCTTGGCTTGGCTCATAATCAATAATCGATTATTTTCGTACCGCGCATTGAGGTTATCCCACGCGGAATGAAGGATACCTCATTGGTCAAGGGTGACATAGAAACAATAGCTATGGCCTCACCGCGAGTTTTGCAACTTAAGTGGTAAAGTTTCTCTCACTTGTATTAAGCTTGGATTATGGATAAAAATCGCGGTAAACAAATCACGGAATGTAGGCCAAGCCAGGCTGTCTCCGTTCAAGATTTCAACTTCGCACGGGGGAACTGTGTGGATTTTAATGGGTAGAATCGACGGAGAGCCTGACTGGTGGGGGACTCATCTTCGCGGACAACTGCTCGATTCGCTCTCAAAAAAAAAATCCCGCCTCGCACATATACCATATAACAATATTCATGTTTAGCTTTAATTGTAGCTATGTGTGTATGTTACTCAGGGCATAATTTTAATGTGCGTGGCAGGCAGTGGCAAAAACAAAAACCCCAAAAAAACAGACATAAAAAACAAATTGTGGCAAACATTGACGTTAATACGAAGAAGGAATGCTCTCTGTATTAATTTAAGGCCCGAAAATTGCAATTGTATAAACAAACAATATAAAACATTTTGAAACTAATTTGAAACGCAGTTGTGGATCATAATATAAATCTTAATCGAAAATCTCAATTAATATCCCCTAAAAACATGTACATGGGAAATACGACTTAGATTCGAACATCGTATTTGTAGACTAAGTAAGTCGAAAATGTTATAGAATCTTTAACATTCAGTAACATTCACTAATAAGAAACTAATTATACCATACACCCATAGGGTGAAATGGTATATTAAAGTCGCGTATGTAACAGGCAGAAGGAAGCTTTTCCGACCCCATAAAGTATATATATTTTTGATCAGTATCAACAGCCGAGTCGATCTAGCCATGTCCGTCTGTCAGTCTGTCCATCCGTCCGACCGTATGAACGCCTAGATCTCGGAGACTATAAGAGATAGAGTCACCAAATTTGGAATGTAGGCTCGTGTAGTATGTAGAGTGATCAAGTTTGTTTCAATTTTTTGCCACGCCCCTTTCCGCCCCCGCAATTAAAAAAAAACGTTTATCTCAAAAACTATTGCCGCTAGAGACACCATATTTGGTATGTATATTTGCTTAGTAAATGCGCACATTTTGTATATATAAAGATTTTGCCACGCCCCTTTCCGCCAACAAAATTTGAAAAACTCGATTATCTCCAGTAATTTTTTACGGGAAATAATCGAGTTTTTCAAATTTGGCACACTTGAAATTGATACTAATACCCAGCAAAATACCAAATTTGATCAAAATCGGACAACAAATGGCCAAGTTATGCATATAAACGTTTTTCCATAAGGCCGGAGTTGGCCGTTGGCGGGTGGTGGCGCTAGGGTGCTCAGATGCATGAGTCAGTGAGATACTAAGATATGCTTGTAAAAAGCATGTGAACAGAATTTTTTTAAAATAGGCAAATGCATTTGATATTACAAATTTGAAATATTTGTTTTACTGGTGTATGGTATACCTAAGTCGGTGTGACGACTTACTTACATCATTAATTTTAAATCCAAGTTAAAATTAATATTTAGATCCAAACAAAATCCTAATTTAATATTAGATATAATAACGCTGATTTAATGGCTGTTTTAATTCTTTTAAAATTCGTGTGTGATCATTTGGAAACTAATAAAAAATTGCCTATTGATAAGAAAAAAAACTTCGACCGCGTCGAAGTTTGTATACCCTTGCAACTGTTTTGTTAATTCTTTCATTACCCATAGCCATCAAAGTGTAAAAACGTTTTATCCGAAAAGTCGAATGTTTGCGAAAGAACGGCCTTCAATCTTAGCATAGGATATAACGAACTTTTTGATGAAAGTCACTGTTTTCGGCCTATCGTTCCTATGGGAGGGATATGATATAATCACCCGATGACCAAATTTGGCACAGTCGTTTATATCTACAATAAACTTACTTATATTAAATTTTACGACAATAGCTTAAAAAGTAACGAAGTTATTGAGAAAAGTCACTGTTCGTGACTTTGACATTTGTATGGGTGCTATATGATATAGTGGTCCGATCCGGTTGAATCTGAGATATACAAACCCTGTAGTTTGTATATACTGCCTACATGTAAAATTTGATTGATCCTTCTTAATCATACTCGTTGCAGTTCTCTGGTGTACAGATCTCCAATCTCAATTCTCAATTAAATTATGTGTTATACGTACTTCATCATTGCAGAGTACTTCATGTATTTTGGGCTTAGAAGTATCATTAGGTACGTGCCCAATTGGTTTTTCATTTTTATTCTTTGGCCAGAGATTATTTTATCTACTTTGCTGCCTGGTAGTGACTTTCAGGACATGCGCCTTTGTATTTTTAGATCCTGTATCGTAATGCGGGATAATGCATCCGCAACAAAATTATTCTTTCCCCTCAGATATTCTACTGTGAACTCATATTCTTCTCAACTCAAGTCTCATTCTTGTTCAGCCAGTTCTTGTTGAGTAGTGCTTTTATTACTTTCAGCTTGAGTGAATGAACGGGAAGCGTATGCTACTGGTAACTGCTCATCACCATAAGTTTGAGTTAAAGCTGCTCCACATGCATATTTGCTAGCATCTGTTATTATACAAAATTCTTTGCTAAAATCTGGATACTGTAGCAATGTGGGTTCTATTAAAGTTTTATTCAGATTCTCAAATCCTTTTTGGCATTCTTCAGACCAAACAAAATCTACGTTCTTCTTACATAGTCGTGTTATCGGACGTGAATGTTCTGGGAAGTTTTTAATGAAGCATCTGTAGTAGTAGCAAAAAGCTACGAATCATCAAGAACTATCAGTATCTTTTGGTACTGGATATTTTTCAATGACGTCGTATTTGTTGTCTTCTCGTAATATTCCTCGCAAAAATATTTGGCTCTGCCTAGCTGAGGAAGAATTTTGACTATTCTTGGTAATAGGAATTAATCGGACAACAGGAATAACGGACTATTATATTCAGACACTGAGAATTCAACTATTTTGTCTTGAATGAGTTTATCGACTGGTCTTGTTATTTCTTCCTTATGAGTGTATGGTATTCTATAATTTTTTGTGTATACTGGGTGTTTGTCATTGAATCTTAATTCTTAATTTTCCAAATAGATCTGTATACTTGGTGCAGAGCCCTTCTAGTTTATTTTGATTAATTTATTTTGTAGTTGTTCTATAAGGTCTAACCGTTGGAAATATTTAAACCTTCACCAATTCTTGCATTTCAATTGTGTTTGAAGTATCTATATGTTTAAAGGTATCTGGTTTTTCTTTTATTATTGATATATCTGCACCAGTATCTAACAAGTAAGTGAACATGTTGCCTGTAATTTCATTTGCGATTTTGATAAAATTCTGAGGCTTACGTTGAATGTGTATACATTCACAGTTTCACCTGAATATCTGTAGGGACTTATTGGTTTTCCGAGTTACTTTGGGTAATTCGTAGACTACCATTTCCATTACTGGAATTACCTCTGTTGGAGTTATTTCGGTTGGAATTGTTTTCGTTGGAATTGTTTATTCCTCGGTTATTGTATCGTGAGTTTCCACGATATCCACCAGTATTATTATTAATCCTATAGCCGTTTATTTGATAATTACCTCTGCTTCGGTAATTATTGTATCCATTTCAGTTTCAGACGGTAGTGCAGGACTGAGTTTGTCTGTCCTGCTTCCGAACTGTCTACGAACTTTGTTGTTAGTTCGTTCATTCTTTGTAACAGCCTCTGCATCGATTGAAAGTGTATAGTTCTTAGCTACTTAGACGGGTGTACCATCTTGTATGAAGGCTCCTTCCAGAGATTCAGTAAGCTTTTCAACCTCTTGGGCGTACTGGCTTGCTGTTTTGTTTCTCTGGGGTAGGTTTTTTAGTTTATCCGTTATTGACGCTACCGATTTTGTTTTTACATTTGTGGCAATACGGTTAATTATTGCTTCTATTGTATGTTCACGGTTTATCAGATTTCTAGTGTGTCCTTTAAGTTTTGTTTTAAGACTTTACCGTTTCTTCATAGTTACCTTTTAGTGAATTTGTCATGAACCTCTGCAGATTTTCTGTTTTGCTATCATTTTCAAAAAATAGAGTCATTTAAGTCAGTTTGTTGTTTTCTTTTGGAACTGATGGGTTGTTAAGAACTATGTTTGATTGATCAGAGCTCACTGATGGTTCTTCTTGACCTATTTCTTCATCATCTTTTAATTGAGTTTTTTCTTCCAGTATTATAGAAATTTCCAAATCAGATGTTTCTTTAAATTCAATATTGTGTCTGTTTAGCACAGTTAATGCTTTTTGTTTGCAGTCACTGTAGAACGCATTTGCGGCTGTTTTTTTTGCCATATCTATAGTTTGCTATAGTGTTCGGTTAATACTGCTCTAATAGTTTGGAGATTCTCAATTATTATTTTCTTGTGTTTGGTTACTGTGTCTTGGGATGTTTCTCTATTCTGCGAGAGGCACTTACAAGATTTATTTAATTCTTGTGCGTATATTGTAGCTTTTCTTATTATATCATCCCAAGTAGTTATTATATCATCTCATAGTTTGTTAAAAAAACCTTATTTTTTTTTAATTCACAGAGAGATTGTATCTATGGGTTGGTCTAATAGTTTGTGTACCCAGGCGGGTAGAATTCTATTTTTTCAGAGCCAGATTTATGGCTACTAAGATTAATTTCTATCTCTATTCTTCTATTCTTGAGAACCCATCTTACTAAAAAAAAGGGCGGAAGGATCCGATGATACGCAATTTTGGCGGGTGCCAATTTCTTCTGTGTCTGGTGAGTGAAAAATGAAATTATAACGCGCGAGAACTTCGGTTCAAAATAATTATGATTTATTCAAGATTCAAAATGTATCCCGTCACACACGAAATGTTTCGGGTTGAAGTAATACAATCGAAAGAAAAATCTCAAGGAGGCAAAAGAACGGTTGTTCGTATGAAAATCTAGTACTCCATTGATGATGGCGATTTACAGGAGAGACCTTCGTCACCCTCCCCAGTATGACCGCATTCCGTTTTGGGAAAAACCCTACCCCTCATTCTAAGCTGTTCACCCGGTGGCGTGAACATACCGCCCCCCTTGCAACAAGGTGCAATTGGCTCGCTGGACATGTCTAAGAATGGGGGATGGCAGCGTTCTGGATCGTCAAGAAATGGGTGGAGATGAAGGGGGAAATTTGAATGCAGATGGAGTAGGCGGCACGATATCTGATGACCTCTGGATAGAAGTCCGAATGAAAGGCGGGTGCCTTTCGGGTCTTTGATCTTTGGGTTGGATGTAGGTGACTGAGCTGTCGATGTGCAAGAGCATGTGGTGTTGTTTGCCACAACGATGGCATCCTGCTTTACTCCTGCAGGAACCATTGGAATGCTCATGAGCCAAACAGTTCGGACAGTATCCGTTGCTCAAGACTACCCGTAACCTGTCTTCAGCTCGTAGTCCTCGAAACTGTCTGCACTGACGGAGCGCGTATGCCCCTTCACAAGCGCGGCACCTGAAGCAATTGGAACTGCGTTCTAAATCGGATGGTGCTGCTGTCCTTAGAGACATCTTCGGACTGCTGGAATAGGTGGACCGAGACCGTCTGGATTTTCCAATAACGGATCCACAGAGAACCCATCCGAACATCGTCTCGATCCCCACGAAAGAATCACCAACATTCTTGATGATTCGTTCCCCAATATAGTGGAAAAGAGCTCGACTCCAAGCACCAAATCCACAGGAGCCCTTTCGTGAAATAGTGGATCAGCGAGCGCAAGGTCAACCGCATCCTGCTTAACCTTATTCGGGACGGCGCGGGATGGAAGTGCTTCAGCTACACTAGAAAGCAAAACGGCGGCTGCTTGGAACTGTCGTAGCGGTTCGTCAGATGATGAATAGTTACCGTCGCAGTACCCAGGAGGCCAGTGTTGCGAGTGGAGGCAAAGTATCTTCCCACGTTTATACAAGCATAAGGTGCTGAGCTCTCTTGCACTAGAGCGGGAAAGGCCTGAGCTCTTGCAGTAGGATTTCAGCTTACGGATGGAAAGGTCTGACCGCTAGAGGGTTTAGTCTACTAAGACGATATAACTGTTTATTCCACCTCATTAGAAGAACATTCGGCATCACTAAAAAGAGTCTTTGCAAAATTGCGGAACGCTAATCTAAAACTACAATTAGATAAATGCGAATTCTTGAAAAAGGAAACAGAATTTTTAGGTCACGTCATAACTACAGAAGGCATCAAACCAAACCCAGTTTAAAGTCAAAGCAATTCAAACTTTTCCGATTCCTAAAATCCCAAAAGAAATAAAATCATTCCTATAATAATTAAGTTCATGTTCATTGAGTGTTCTACTAGCATAAGAAATAGGTCTATGGTCCTGTAAGATAAACGGACGTAAAGCTATATTGCTAGCATCTGTGGTTAGAAAAAATGGTTTTTTGAAATCGGGATATGCAAGTATGGGATCGTTCATATGGAGACATTTTAATTTTTCAGAGGATGAAACATAATGTGGGTCGTTTATGTTTATTTTAGCTGCTTTCTTTAACCCAAGAGTTAAAGGTTTTGCAATATGAACATCTGTGGCCTCTAGTACTCGGTGGCGATCAGTTAATAATCGATTCAGGTCGTCCCAGGATGAGACGGCGGTCTTATTTGGAACGAACTGTTCCCACAACAGAATGGTGGGCATTTTGATCGTACAGATTGCTATGAGGAGGATATTCCAATTGTCTGTAGGACTCCCGGAACGCTCAAGACCGGTTAAGCAACCTTGAATTGACATCTGCAGTTCTCTTTACGCTTTGCCAGACTCTTGGGATACAGCTGGGATCTGTAGACGCTGCTTGGCTTGGCTCATAATCAATAATCGATTATTTTCGTACCGCGCAGTGAGGTTTCCCACGCGGAATGAAGGATACCTCATTGGTCAAGGGTGACATAGAAACAATAGCTATGGCTTCACCGCGAGTTTTGCAACTTAAGTGGTAAAGTTTCTCTCACTTGTGTTAAGCTTGGATTATGGATAAAAATCGCGGTAAACAAATCACGGAATGTAGGCTAAGCCAGGCTGACTCCGTTCAAGATTTCGACATCGCACGGGGGAACAGTGTGGCTTTTAATGGGTAGAATCGACGGAGAGCTGGCTGGTGGGGGAGTCATCTTCGCGGACAACTGCTCGATTCGCTCTCAAAACAAAGTCCCGCCTCGCACATATACCATACAACAATATTCATGTTTAGCTTTAATTGTAGCTATGTGTGTATGTTACTCAGGGCATAATTTTATTGTGCGTGGCAGGCAGTGGCAAAAACAAAAACCCCAAAAAAAACAGACATAAAAAACAAATTGTGGCAAACATTGACGTTAATACGAAGAAGGAATGCTCTCTGTATTAATTTAAGGCCCGAAAATTGCAATTGTATAAACAAACAATATAAAACATTTTGAAACTAATTTGAAACGCAGTTGTGGATCATAATATAAATCTTAATCGAAAATCTCAATTATTATCCCCTAAAAACATGTACATGGGAAATACGGCTTAGATTCGAACATCGTATTTGTAGACTAAGTAAGTCTAAGAAAATGCTATAGAATCTTTAACATTCAGTAACATTCACTAATAAGAAACTAATTATACCATACACCCATAGGGTGAAATGGTATATTAAAGTCGCCAAAATGTATGTAACAGGCAGAAGGAAGCTTTTCCGACCCCATAAAGTATATATATTTTTAATCAGTATCAACAGCCGAGTCGATCTAGCCATGTCCGTCTGTCCGTCCGTCTGTCCGTCCGTCTGTCCGTCCGTCCGTCCGTATGAACGCCTAGATCTCGGAGACTATAAGAGATAGAGTCACCAAATTTGGAATGTAGGCTCGTGTAGTATGTAGAGTGATCAAGTTTGTTTCAAATTTTTGCCACGCCCCTTTCCGCCCCCGCAATTCAAAAAAAAAAAACGTTTTTCTCAAAAACTATTGCAGCTAGAGACACCATATTTGGTATGTATATTTGCTTAGTAAATGCGCACATTTTGTATGTATAAAGATTTTGCCACGCCCCTTTCCGACCCCGAAATTTGAAAAACTCGATTATCTCCCGTAATTTTTTACCTTGTGGAACCAAATTTGGCACACTTAAATTTAATACTAATACCCAACAAAATACAAAATTTGATCAAAATCGGACAAAAAATAGCCAAGTTATGTATATAAACGTTTTTCCAAAAGGCCGGAGTTGGCCGTTGGCGGGTGGGGCGCTAGGGTGCTCATATGCATGAGTGAGTGAGATACTAAGATATGCTTGTAAAAAGCATGTGAACAGAATTTTTTTAAAATAGGCAAATGCATTTGTTATTACAAATTTGAAATATTTGTTTTACTGGTGTATGGTATACCTAAGTCGGCGAGACGACTTACTTACTTCATTTTGTACTTTCTTTTACTCTATCCCCTAAATCTAAGAATTGATTAAACAGTTTATCCTTTAAATTTACAGGTTATATTGATCATTAAACAATTAGGGAATACAATTTTTAATCTTAAATCCAAGTTAAAATTAATATTTAGATCCAAACAAAATCCTAATTTAATATTAGATATAATAACGCTGATTTAATGGCTGTTTTAATTCTTTTAAAATTCGTGTGTGATCATTTGGAAACTAATAAAAAATCGCCTATTGATAAGATAAAAAACTTCGACCGCGTCGAAGTTTGTATACCCTTGCAACTGTTTTGTTAATTCTTTCATTACCCATAGCCATCAAAGTGTAAAAACGTTTTATCCGAAAAGTCGAATGTTTGCGAAAGAACGGCCTTCAATCTTAGCATAGGATATAACGAACTTTTTGATGAAAGTCACTGTTTTCGGCCTATCGTTCCTATGGGAGGGATATGATATAATCACCCGATGACCAAATTTGGCACAGTCGTTTATATCTACAATAAACTTACTTATATTAAATTTCACGACAATAGCTTAAAAAGTAACGAAGTTATTGAGAAAAGTCACTGTTCGTGACTTTGACATTTGTATGGGTGCTATATGATATAGTGGTCGGATCCGGTTGAATCTGAGATATACAAACCCTGCAGTTTGTATATACTGCCTACATGTAAAATTTGATTGATCCTTCTTAATCATACTCGTTGCAGTTCTCTGGTGTACAGATCTCCAATCTCAATTCTCAATTAAATTATGTGTTATACGTACTTCATCATTGCAGAGTACTTCATGTATTTTGGGCTTAGAAGTATCATTAGGTACGTGCCCAATTGGTTTTTCATTTTTATTCTTTGGCCAGAGATTATTTTATCTACTTTGCTGCCTGATAGTGACTTTCAGGACATGCGCCTTTGTATTTTTAGATCCTGTATCGTAATGCGGGATAATGCATCCGCAACAAAATTATTCTTTCCCCTTAGATATTCTACTGTGAACTCATATTCTTCTCAACTCAAGTCTCATTCTTGTTCAGCCAGTTCTTGTTGAGTAGTGCTTTTATTACTTTCACCTTTAGTGAATGAACGGGAAGCGTATGCTACTGGTAACTGCTTATGACCATAAGTTTGAGTTAAAGCTGCTCCACATGCATATTTGCTAGCATCTGTTATTATACAAAATTCTTTGCTAAAATCTGGATACTGTAGCAATGTGGGTTCTATTAAAGCTTTACTCAGATTCTCAAATCCTTTTTGGCATTCTTCAGACCAAGCAAAATCTACGTTCTTCTTACATAGTCGTGTTATCGGACGTGAATGATCTGGGAAGTTTTTAATGAAGCAAAAAGCTACGAATCTTCAAGAACTATCAGTATCTTTTGGTACTGGATATTTTTCAATGACGTCGCATTTGGTTTCATCTCGTAATATTCCTATAAAAATATTTGGCTCTGCCTAGCTGATGAAGAATTTTGACTATTCTTGGTAATAGGAATTAATCGGACAACAGGAATAACGGACTATTATATTCAGACACTGAGAATTCAACTATTTTGTCTTGAATGAGTTTATCGACTTGTCTTGTTATTTCTTCCTTATAAGTGTGTGGTATTCTATAATTTTTTGTGTATACTGGGTGTTTGTCATTGAATATTAATTCTTAATTTTATAGACCAAATAGATCTGTATACTTGGTGCAGAGCCCTTCTATTACATTTTTGAACATAGGTGGGCAGTTTGGCTTCTTTTTCGAATTTAAAATTTTAATACTTTTAGTTGTATTTAAAATTCGTACAAATGTTTGGTTCGGAGCTGAGATCGAATTCTTAATAAATATTCCTTTTTCGACTTCTTGAGATGACGAAATTTGTATTTTCGTTTAGAATATTTACTTGTCGGATAACTTCAGATGTTGCTGGGAGTATTGTGGTATTACTGTCATATGTGTGTAAAATTGGTATGTTTATCGGAAAATCTAAGTTATTAGTGAATCGATTGGTTCTCTGAAGTCTAATTGGCAATTGAAAGTTTTGAAAAAATCTAGTCCTAAAATTCCATCGAATGGTTTACTATGTGGAAGTTATGTGGAATTATTAATTTATTTTGTAGTTGTTCTATAAGGTCTAACCGTTGGAAATATTTAAACCTTCACCAATTCTTGCATTTCAATTGTGTTTGAAGCATCTATATGTTTAAAGGTATCTGGTTTTTCTTTTATTATTGATATATCTGCACCAGTATCTAACAAGTAAGTGAACATGTTGCCTGTAATTTCATTTGCGATTTTGATAAAATTCTGAGGCTTACGTTGAATGTGTATACATTCACAGTTTCACCTGAATATCTGTAGGGACTTATTGGTTTTCCGAGTTACTTTGGGTAATTCGTAGACTACCATTTCCATTACTGGAATTACCTCTGTTGGAGTTATTTCGGTTGGAATTGTTTTCGTTGGAATTGTTTATTCCTCGGTTATTGTATCGTGAGTTTCCACGATATCCACCAGTATTATTATTAATCCCATAGCCGTTATTTTGATAATTACCTCTGCTTCGGTAATTATTGTATCCATTTCAGTTTCAGACGGTAGTGCAGGACTGAGTTTGTCTGTCCTGCTTCCGAACTGTCTACGAACTTTGTTGTTAGTTCGTTCATTCTTTGTGACAGCCTCTGCATCGATTGAAAGTGTATAGTTCTTAGCTACTTCGACGGGTGTACCATCTTGTATGAAGGCTCCTTCCAGAGATTCAGTAAGCTTTTCAACCTCTTGGGCGTACTGGCTTGCTGTTTTGTTTCTCTGGGGTAGGTTTTTTAGTTTATCCGTTATTGACGCTACCGATTCTGTTTTTACATTTGTGGCAATACGGTTAATTATTGCTTCTATTGTATGTTCACGGTTTATCAGATTTCTAGTGTGTCCTTTAAGTTTTGTTTTAAGACTTTACCGTTTCTTCATAGTTACCTTTTAGTGAATTTACCATGAACCTCTGCAGATTTTCTGTTTTGCTATCATTTTCAAAAAATAGAGTCATTTAAGTCATTTTGTTGTTTTCTTTTGGAATTGATGGGTTGTTAAGAATTATGTTTGATTGATCAGAGCTCACTGATGGTTCTTCTTGACCTATTTCTTCATCAGCTTTTAATTGAGTTTTTTCTTCCAGTATTATTGAAATTTCCAAATCAGATGTTTGTTTAAATTCAATATTGTGTCTGTTTAGCACAGTTAATGCTTTTTGTTTGCAGTCACTGTAGAACGCATTTATATTTTTCCAGAGCCAGATTTATGGCTACTAAGATTAATTTCTATTTCTATTCTTCTATTCTTGAGAACCCATCTTACTAAAAAAAAAATTTTTTTTTGCATTTTTGATTGTTGATTGTTAGTGTGAAAATGTTTATGGATTCATCATTATTTTTATTTTTTTAGGTTAGGTTACGACCTATTTGAAATTTAAATCAAACCTTGCAGTTTAGCCGGCTCGAGGACAATCTTCCAAAAGAAAATTTTTTCAAAGGCAACACAAAAAGGTGACCAGGTTATCTGTATAGCTATTTCAAGAACTTCCAAGTTCTATCATCATCAGACTTTGCTAAAGAACTCCGGAATTGCAATAGCCACACCATGTCTTCAACTCTAGAACTACTTGGGAATTACAGCAACTAAATGAAACAAAAAAGATGGTTGTTCACGCCACCGGGTGAACAGCAGTGAGCGGCGAAGAGCAGTGAGGAGGGTTTTTTGATCCTCGGCGCCTACGGTCACACCAGGAGGGGTGACTTGATTTTCTGATGGGCGCCGCCATTTCACTCAAGTACGATTTTTCAACCCGAACACCCGTTCGTTTACTCCAGTGAATATTTTTGGCTTTCGATATTGTACTTTTTGCAACCCGAACCATTTCTCGTGTGTGTCGGGACATTGTGTAACTTCAAGAGAAAGAAAACCATAATTAATTTTAAACGAAGTTTTCGCGCGTTTCAATTTATCACGCACTCACCAGACCCCCTGCAGAAATTGGCACCCGCCAACCACTTGGGACTTATTTGGATCCTTCCGCCCCGCTACGAACATTGGTCCTTCGAGCCGGATATCCTTCCACTCCTCCAGCTTGCATCGGTGGAATTCCTGATAAGTACAAACTTTCATTATTCATTCATTTGCCCCTACATACTAATAAAAGTGTGAGGTTTCCCGCTCTTCCATAGCGACCTGCACATTTATATATATATTGTATGTACATACCTGACCTGCTCCAAGGGTACATGGTAGTTCCCAATCCATAACGTTGTTGTCCAACGTTCGGTTTCCATTCCACCACAGGAATTTCTCTATGTTTTCCTTATCAGCCGCACTTGTCTAATTGTTTCATACGTACATACATATGTAAAACTCGTGGCCTCACATGTACATGTATTTTCCACAGCTGTTCGCCAAGTCCGCGTAAAGCAAAAAAAAAGGCAAAGAAATTATTAAAGTGTTAAAAAAAAAAAAAAAAGAAAATAGTAATCCAAGTGTTCACCGCGATTTCTTATGTGTTCGGATTATTTCCAGTGCCCAGTTAATTTTCTCACGCGCGTCTTCGCCCACCGGCATATCCACGTACATACATACATACATCGTCATCTGTTGATGTACGCGCATATGTATATATCCACGTACATAATTCATTCGCATTTCACCACAAAACCAAACAAATTTGAAATAGCATTTAACGTATGCACCGCGATTTCATGTGGGTTTGAATTGGTTTAATTGCAAATTTAATTTTCTCACGCGAATTAAGATTGAGTCTGTTCTGGTTGAGTGTTAAATCAAGACTGCTTTATTGAATCAAATCATATTCTGGTTTGGCTTACATCTAAGTGTTTATAATGTTTTCTTCTGGTCACATTTCTTGTGACACTCTATGTTTAGGGAAACTGTCACTTATCTTGTGACACTCTATGTTTAGGGAAACTGTCACTTATCTTGTGACACTCTATGTTTACTGCAATGGTATTGTTTATGTTTACATTAATGTGGAGTGTAGACCTCTTGGGTCGGCTGTTATGGGAAGTGTTGCTAGTGGCTAGTGGGTCGGCTGTTATGGGAAGTGTTGCTAGTGGCATAACTCCTCCCCTCTGAGAGTATGAATTCTCCTGAATTCTGTTTACATTAATGTTTATATTTTTCTTTTTACAGTATATATGTATATAAATGGATAAACATATAATAATAATAATAATAAAAAGTGTTAAAAATATGCCATTTGTCATTTTCTTTTCGTATTTAAGTTCTGTGATTTCTTTTAAATTGTCAAAATTATCTATTGTTACATGATCAAAGTTAATTGTGTTTTTATAGGTTTGATTCAATAGTTCTGTTGGATAAAAAAATTTTTCGTGAAATTCTATTATTTCGTTAAAAAATATTTCATTTAGAATTTGAATTTTATAGTTAGCGAATTGAATTAAGTTACTTCCCTTAAGTATAATATTTCTTTTATCGCAATTTTGATATATTTTTGTATTCTTGGCCTTTTTGATTATAATTGTATCATCGTCAATTTCTTCGATACTCGTTATATTGTTGAATATAAATTTGCAATTATTATTAATGGTACAACTTTTACTTAATTTTAATTCTTTTAAAATTTTGTTGGGTTCATATGTAAATGTTTTATTATTTATTTCTACAATTAACTGATTTTTTTGGTCTATTTGTATATAATCAATATTTGGTATAGGAATAATTAACTTAACATCTATGGTTATAAATGATTTTGGGATTTTAATTGCGATTATGATGCAATTATTCTTAAATTTTAAAATGCCCATATGGATTAGCTTTAATTTATAAAAATCAATGTCAAATTTATTTATATCCTCTTCTGATAAAATTTCTGGTACGATTATATTATTTTTTGCTGATGCTATGTTTTCCTGAATATAATTTATTTTGAATTCTATATTTTTTAATTTCCCCATTTGGTCATTATGAAGTATTTTCATTTCTCTTTCTTGATTTTGATTGTCCATGCTTGTAAGTATGTCCTTGATTATTGTTCTGTCTTGTTTAATTGTTTCTGCTAAGTTGTGTATTGTTTTGTTAAAATGTGTATTTATAACAATTTGTTGGTTCATGTCTTGTATAATATTATGGTTGTTTTGGTCAATATTGTTAAGGTGGTCTAAAATATCTGTTCTATCTTAATCGTCCATAATTCCAAAAAGCCATTTGTATGTTGTTCCTACAATATTTAACATTCCTCTTTTTATTCTGTTGTTTGGGGTTATGGATTTTATTTTAGCTCTAATTAGATTTACTTCGGCTAATAGCTCCTTTTTTCCTGCGATGTTAATATTTTTAATGTTTGTCTCCATTTAATTTATTATATTATTTAAAGGGTCGATATTAATAATGTGTAGTATAATTACTGTTTCATTAACTATTTCCGTGGAATAAGTTTGTATAGGTGCATATCCTGCATTTGATTGAATTGGTTCAATTTGTAATCTGCCTTGAACACACATTATAACGTACAAAATTATGCAAATCTGAGGATAAGAGAAAAAAATTTTTGTTTTAAGGATGTCAATCTGTATTTTGTTGGAAATTAATTTTTTCCTGCTTTGACGGTCTTTTTAAATTACATGGATGAATATGAATATTATTTAATGTTGTAATTCTAAAATAAGGTTCATCCTTATGCCTAACTCGTTTATAGTTTTTAATTGGTCCTTCCTGTCTTTCCTCCTCATAATCTTCTCTTGTATTATTTTGTTTGCTTAAAATTTTTTCTTTGTGCTTGATAATAGTGTTTTTTAGTTTTTCCTCATCTTCTATGTTTTTTGCATAATTTGGTGAACATTTTATTGTAGAGTGATAACGGTTATTATAAGCTGTTATTGCTAATTGCATTTTGGATGAAATTGATAAATCATCATCTATTCCTGCTATTATTTCAATGAGAGTAGAATGTAGTCTTTCTATGTCTGCATTTCCTGTATGTGAATTTGGCTTTGTATAATGGATTTCTATTTGTTCTTGGTTTAAGTATTGTTTTATCTGTTCTGATCGAAATTCATTATCCATTATTATTTTATGTGGCTTATTGAATTTCGCAAAGTGTTCAATCATAATTTCAATTTTAGTTTTCCAGTTTCTATCTGTTATATTATAAGCGACTTGTCTATGATTGTAACAAACGATTTGTGTTTTATATGAAATATGTCTAAATGTATAATTTGATTTTTAACATCCGGTGTTTCTGTGAATTGAAACTTAGGTTTGATTGGTTTTCTGTCATATTTAATTTCCTTACATTTTTTACAATTTGAAATTATCAACTGAATATGGTCTCTTAGCTTTGGAAAATATATTTTGTTCTTTAACGAATTAAAAGCTTCATTTATTCCGCTATGTAATGAATCTTTGGTGTGGTAAATAGCTATTTGTTTGTGTAACTCTTCCTCGCTTGAAATTTCCTGAGCTCTCTTAGTACATTTAAAAAATTTTATATTATTACAGTGTGAAAAAATGTTCATTAAGATACATTGTATCTTATAATATTCTGAGTCTGGAACTTCTGAAAAAATTCCTACTGTTCCTTTATTTATATTATTTTGCATTTTGATTTCGATTTCAATTTCTGTTTCTGCTGGGCTTAGTTCTATTATTTTTCTACCATGCTGAATATTAATATTGTCCGTTGTTGTATAAGTTACTATTATCTGAGTTTTATATTTGTTTACAATATCGTCTTTTATATAGAAATTTGTAAATCCTCCTTCCTCTGCTGAATGCTGTATATCTGATAGTTCAAAGTTTGACTCATTTGTTCTATCCTTGTTTATTAGTTCAGCTGTTTCCTGTCTACTTAAAAAATCTGCTACTTTATTGTCTTTTCCTTTCAAATATATTATGTCATAATCGAATTCTTGTAATTTTAAAATCCATCTTTGGTGTCTTGCTGTCATTTCTTTCCCTTTGTATTTTGAGTTTAGATATTTTATCGGAGCATGATCTGTTATAATTTGGAATTTATTACCTATCAAATAGTGTTTAAAATAGTTTACTGCATGTATAATGGATAAAAATTCTTTATCAATTGTACTGTAGTTTTTTTCGTTTTTATTTAGAGTTCTTGAAACGAATGCAACTGGTTGCCCTTGTTGAGGCAATACTGCACCTATTGCGAAGTCACTGGCATCTCTTGTAATGGTAAATGGTTTATCAAACTCTGGATATTTTAAGATTGGATGTGAGCTTATAAGTGTTTTAAGGTTTTCAAAGGCATCTATAAACTGTGGGTCATTTGTATTAATTTGTGTGCCTTTTTGTAAATATCTGATCATTGGGTAAGCTATTTTGGAATAGTCCTTAATAAATTTTCTGTAAAATCCTTTCATACCAAGAAATCCTTTCAATTGCTTTTCTGTTTTAGGTAGCTGCATTGCTTTTATTGCTTCTATTTTATGTGGATTGGGTTTAATCCCTTGCTTTGTGAGAATGTGTCCTAAATATTCAGTATGTTGTTTCATGAAGGAACATTTGTCTGGTTGAATTTTTAAGTTATGATTTCTAAGTATTTTGAAAATGTTTTCTAGAGCAATCTTATGTTCCTCAAGTGTTGTTGAAAATATCAAAATATCGTCCATGTATACAACACAACTTTTGTTTATATAATCCCTCAGTATTTCATTCATTAAACGTTGAAATGTGGCTGGGGCATTTTTTAACCCAAAAGGCATTCTAACATATTCATATAAACCCATTGGTGAAATGAATGCTGTTTTCTCTATATCTTCTTCTGCCATTAAAATTTGGTGATAGCCTTTTGCTAAATCTAATGTAGTAAAATATTGGGCTTTACCGAGTTTGTCTAATACAGAGTCCATGATAGGTATTGGGTACTTATCTGGAACGGTTACTTGGTTTAAACGCCTATAGTCTACACAAATACGATACTTTTGAATTCCAGAGCTATCTCTTTTTTTAGGTATGACACATATTGGAGAACTAAATTTGCTTTTGCTTTTTCTTATAATTCCATTGTTTTCCATATAAATTATTTGTTTCTTTATTTCTTCATATTTTGGGGAGACCCGATAGAGTTTTGAATTAATAGGTTGGTCTGTAGTAGTTTTTATGCTATGAACTATAGTGTTAGTATTGGTTAAGTGAGCGCCTTCTTTGAAACATAACTTTTCGTACTTTTTTGAAAGATTTCTTATTATTTGTTCTTCCTCAGTATTGAGTTCTTTTAACTTAAGATCATCAATTTCACTTATTTCCATTACGCAAACATCTTCTGATTGTTTGGAAAGGAATGGAATTTCGACCCCATTGTTAAGTTTAATAATTTTGTTTTGAAAATCAATATTTGCAAAATTCCTTTGAATGAAGTCCATGCTTAATAGAAAATCATATGATTTTTCCAGGGGCATAGCCACCCATTTTGTTCTTGCATAATTTATATATTTAAACTCCCTTGGCACTTTTGTTTTCACTAAATAACTGTCACTTTCTATTTTTCCCTTTATTGTATGTATGGTTTTTGAATATTTTTCAATTATTTTGTATTTGGAATTATGTACATTAGTTGTGTTTAAAATGCTTATGGTTGATCCTGTATCTACTAAAATAATATAAGTAACTTTCTCTATTGTTCCTTTTATAAAAATTTTTTTTTCATCCAAGGCTAGTTGGTAAAAAACTCTTGATTATCTGTGCTGTTTACTACTTCCTCATTTATATTATCTACACTCATTGCTTCTGCTGGTGGTTGCTGATAATTTTGTGGTTGCTGATAATTTTGATTTTGTCTTTTCTGACTCTGTTGTCTATTCGGATTTTGATACTGTCTCGTATTTTGACTCTGTTGTCTATTGGGATTTTGAGACTGTTTTACATTTTGACTCTGTTCAGTATTTTGGTTTGTATTTTTATTAGTTGTCTGTTTGTTATGTACTATGGTCATTGTCATTTTTGGTTAATAATAGTTTTTTATTTAAATTTCCATAACTCAGACCAATATAATTTGCAAGTTCAATTCTTATATCTGTTAATGTTTTTTTATTCATTAAGGCAATGGCCATTGGACCACAAGATAATTCTTTTACTCTTTGAATTAAGAGACCACTTAATATGTCAACTAATCTGCTATTGTTTTCAAAGACCGAAAAATCAGTAATTTCCTCAACAATTGCTCTTACTTTAAAATCAAGATCTCGAACTGTTGTTGCCCTTAAGTTATTAATTTTTCTGGTTAGACCCATTTGGTCCGTTCTTGGCGATAATGATGTCGAAGACGAGTTTTGCAATCAGCCCAAGATGTAGGGGGGTTAATATTAAGCATAGTTCTAGCCTGACCTTGAATTTTGGTGTTGAATATAACAGTGAAAACCTGGTCGTTATCATCATACTCCTCCATGATTTGGTTGACTGCCGAAATGAAACCATGTAACGTTCCCTCCTGTCCAGTGAACACCGGCAAGTACCTTGTTTCCTTCTCGATGCTGTTTCTCTCCCTTGTTGTTGGATTAGAATGCATCTCTTGATTGGATATTATTATTAATGTTAGCATTTGAATGCATTGTTGTATTTCGTTAATTTGTGCCATTTTAATGGTGTATGTTTTATTGTTTCGTTAACTTTTTTTTTTTTTTTTTTTTTGTTCCCACAATAATTCTGTTTGTTTGCACAAAGTGTTTTTACAATATTATATTGTTTCGTTATTTGTCACAATATATATATTTTATTATTTGTCACAAAATGTTTTTATAATATTTTATTGTTTCGTTGGCTTAGATTTTCTCCAAAGTTTCCACAATATATATATTTTATTTTGTCACTAAATGTTTTGTTTTCCACAGTATTATATTGTTTCGTTATCTTTGATTGCGTTCAAAGTTTCCACAATATTTTAGCTGTGAACTCGAGTACCGACTGCTTTATTGAATCAAATCATATTCTGGTTTGGCTTACATCTAAGTGTTTATAATGTTTTCTTGTGGTCACTTTTCTTGTGACACTCTATGTTTAGAAAAACTGTCACTTATCTTGTGACACTCTATGTTTAGGGAAACTGTCACTTATCTTGTGACACTCTATGTTTACTGGAATGGTATTTGTTCACGCCACCGGGTGAACAACAGTGAGCGGCGAAGAGCAGTGAGGAGTGAGGAGGGTTTTTTGATCCTCGGCGCCTTCGGTCACACCAGGAGGGGTGACTTGATTTTCTGATGGGCGCCGCCATTTCACTCAAGTACGATTTTTCAACCCGAATTTATATATTTAAACTCCCTTGGCACTTTTGTTTTCACTAAATAACTGTCACTTTCTATTTTTCCCTTTATTGTATGTATGGTTTTTGAATATTTTTCAATTATTTTGTATTTGGAATTATGTACATTAGTTGTGTTTAAAATGCTTATGGTTGATCCTGTATCTACTAAAATAATATAAGTAACTTCCTCTATTGTTCCTTTTATAAAAATTTTTTTTTCATCCAAGTCTAGTTGGTAAAAAACTCTTGATTATCTGTGCTGTTTACTACTTCCTCATTTATATTATCTACACTCATTGCTTCTGCTGGTGGTTGCTGATAATTTTGTGGTTGCTGATAATTTTGATTTTGTCTTTTCTGACTCTGTTGTCTATTCGGATTTTGATACTGTCTCGTATTTTGACTATGTTGTCTATTGGGATTTTGAGACTGTTTTACATTTTGACTCTGTTCAGTATTTTGGTTTGTATTTTTATTAGTTGTCTGTTTGTTATATGTAGTATGGTCATTGTCATTTTTGGTTAATAATAGTTTTTTATTTAAATTTCCATAACTCAGACCAATATAATTTGCAAGTTCAATTCTTATATCTGTTAATTTTTTTTTATTCATTAAGGCAATGGCCATTGGACCACAAGATAATTCTTTTACTCTTTGAATTAAGAGACCACTTAATATGTCAACTAATCTGCTATTGTTTTCAAAGACCGAAAAATCAGTAATTTCCTCAACAATTGCTCTTACTTTAAAATCAAGATCTCGAACTGTAGTTACCCTTAAGTTATTAATTTTTCTGGTTAGACCCATTTGGTCCGTTCTTGGGCGATAATGATGTCGAAGACGAGTTTTGCAATCAGCCCAAGATGTAGGGGGGTTAATATTAAGCATAGTTCTAGCCTGACCTTGAATTTTGGTGTTGAATATAACAGTGAAAACCTGGTCGTTATCATCATACTCCTCCATGATTTGGTTGACTGCCGAAATGAAACCATGTAACGTTCCCTCCTGTCCAGTGAACACCGGCAAGTACCTTGTTTCCTTCTCGATGCTGTTTCTCTCCCTTGTTGTTGGATTAGAATGCATCTCTTGATTGGATATTATTATTGATGTTAGCATTTGAATGCATTGTCGTATTTCGTTAATTTGTGCCATTTTAATGGTGTATGTTTTATTGTTTCGTTAACTTTTTTTTTTTTTTTTAAGTTCCCACAATAATTCTGTTTGTTTGCACAAAGTGTTTTTACAATATTATATTGTTTCGTTATTTGTCACAATATATATATTTTATTATTTGTCACAAAATGTTTTTATAATATTATATTGTTTCGTTGGCTTAGATTTTCTCCAAAGTTTCCACAATATATATATTTTATTTTGTCACTAAATGTTTTGTTTTCCACAGTATTATATTGTTTCGTTATCTTTGATTGCGTTCAAAGTTTCCACAATATTTTAGCTGTGAACTCGAGTACCGACTGCGCCAATTAAGATTGAGTCTGTTCTGGTTGAGTGTTAAATCAAGACTGCTTTATTGAATCAAATCATATTCTGGTTTGGCTTACATCTAAGTGTTTATAATGTTTTCTTCTGGTCACATTTCTTGTGACACTCTATGTTTTAGGGAAACTGTCACTTATCTTGTGACACTCTATGTAATTATTTACTGGAATGGTATTGTTTATGTTTACATTAATGTGGAGTGTAGACCTCTTGGTCGGCTGTTATGGGAAGTGTTGCTAATGGCATAACTCGCGCGTCTCCACAAACCGGTGCACTTGCTTACATACATACATCGTCATATTGATGCCGCACATATGTACATATCCACAACACATAATCCATTTCGGTGACGCACATTGATTTAACAAATCGGAATCAAAAAAATTTCCCCTTTTTGTGAACGACGCGCGTGCATACGGATGTATGGATACATACTTACCTCATTTTCTTATATATAAATATGCACTGATCGGTTCTTTTGTAATTTCTTTCGCGCACAACACTCGCGGTGTGTAAACACGTTTCGTGTGTTCTTCTTTTATAATTCTTTACCCCTCGCACAACCACAAAAAAAAATAATTAACAACAATTAATACGCAAAAAAAAAAAAAACAAAACAAAACAAAAACCAAATTTATAAACAGCGACCGACAGCTGTTTTCGGAGAAGTGGTGGGACGTGAGTCGAGTCGTGATATCGATAGGCGGCTCAAGCGTGCCAAATTCAAACCACATTATTTCCGACGCCGGTTTTTTCGCCTATCTATATCTATATATATATATTTATAACTAAATACAATATATATTTTTTCCAGTACTATCGTGCCCATATTTATATATCCACCCATATTTAAAGTCATATATGATTTTTCCGGCCAGTATTTTGCGCGCATATATATAACCGCCCATATTCATAAATAAATACATATATAGTTTTTCCAGCACTACAATATATATTTTTTCCAGTACTATCGTGCCCATATTTATATATCCACCCATATTTATAAGTCATATATGATTTTTCCGGCCAGTATTTTGCGCGCATATATATAACCGTCCATATTCATAAATAAATACATATATATTTTTTCCAGCACTATCGGGCCCATATTTGTACATCCGTCCACATTTGTAAATTATATATATTATTTTTTCCGGCCAGTATTTTGCGCGCATATATATATCCGTCCATATTTATAAATAAATACATATTTGTACATCCGTCCACATTTATAAATTATATATATAATTTTTTCGGCCTGTATTTTGCGCATATATATATCCCGACCCAGATCTATAAAAAAAAACCACATATTTGTCCGTTGGCCTATACATCGTTCGCGTGTTTGTCGTATACGTACTCCCCTCGTTCCTTACGAATCCAGCTATACTTGTGTTGTAATTACTCCTCTGTAGCTACGTGTAATATTCGATCTGCATTCGTGTGTTCGTACCTTGTTCCGCATATATCCCCATTAAAAGGACTCCGGTTCCAAGCCACGCGTAAGAGAATTCTCCCGCGATCCTGCGGGCACAGTGAGAAAATTCTTGCGCCCTCATAAAGTCCACTTCTCTTTTTTTTCGTTGTCTTTCCGAAATCAAAAAGCGCACCAGCGCGGTCTTCATCGGTAAGGACGCCCCCTGAGTATGTCCACGGAGCCGTCCAAGACTACGCCGAAGTCTAACAGTCTTTCGTCTCCCTCTGTAACTCCGGAGAAGGTTCGGCCTCCGAAGACTCCGGTGGTCACGAAGCGTACGGACATTCCCCGCAAGTCCACGTCTGCTCGCAGCCCTAGCGAATCCCCAAAGTCTCGTCCGTCTTCGTCCAGCCTACCCAAAGGGCGCATAGTCTCGGCTAAGGACGCCAGCGAACTCAAAGGGCGTTCCAAGCTTTCAGTAGAGGCGCAGATTCCGCACGTTATTGTGACGCACTGTTCTGACGTTCCCGTCACCCGATCCGTATCCCAACAGCGTAGAGAACGATCCAAAATGTCCCTCTCCGATTTCGTTCTGGCATGCGACGCTTTGACTGTGTTCGAAGCTCGTGAGAGTGAAGCCCTAACGTCTGAAGTGCCCTTATTTTCCATTAAAATGCACTTAGAGCAGCTCAAATCCCTTTGGTCAACCGTCGAGATGGAATACTCCGGGTGTCACAAGGCCCTGTCGACCCAACCAGACGAGGACAGCCTAGCCAACATAAGCCACATCAAAGCGAAGCGCCACGCGGCGTATGTGCGATGCGGAACGTTGTTCGGAGAGCGCATCGAGCAGCTTTCGGCAGAGATGGCGAGTCTTAGACGTCAGCCCAGTGCTCCGTCGGGACCTCCGGGACATAGAGTTCCTCCGTGCGAGGTGGAGACCTTTGATGGCTACAGCCTAGCATGGCCCACATTCCGCGATTTGTTCGCTGCCATTTACATCGCCAATCCGTATTTGTCTCAAGTGGAGAAGCTCTATCACTTGAACGCCAAAACTCGTGGGGAAGCGAGAACCATCGTGGCGAAGTCCCCCCTGACAAATGAAGGTTTCCAGGCCGCATGGGAGAACCTCACAGCGCGGTACGAAAATAGCCGTCTGCTTGTCATGACTCAAGCCAGACAACTCCTTCAGATTCCCGCGGTGGCGCTAGAATCGGGCAAGGCATTGCGAGAACTGCAGACTGCGTTCCAAGGGGGTCTTACCGCTCTTGAGCGTTCGGGTGTTAGTACTGAGAATTGGGATGTATTACTCATCGCCATATGCACTAGCAAATTGCCGAAGGCTACAATCCTCCTGTGGGAACAATCAGTGCCAAATAAGACTGCCGTCTCCACTTGGTACGATCTGAACCAATTTCTCACCGATCGGTATCGGGTCCTGGATGCCACCGAAGAACATAAGTCGGTTCCGAGTGTTCAAGCCATCCCCAGTGGGCCCCGCAAATCCCCTGCGACGATGAAGGTTCAAACGTTTCCCGCGAAAGCTCAGCTCAAACCAGCGTCTTGCAAGCTTTGCCATCGGGAGAATCACCCAATACGACTCTGCCCCAGTTTTCTTGACATGCCTGTTCAGAGGCGTGTGGAAACCAGACAGCAGGGACTCTGCTTGAAGTGTTTTGCCCGCGGCCATCAAGTGAAGGGCTGCTCCAGTGCGCATAATTGCCATACGTGCAAGGAACGTCATCACACCCTGCTGCATCCTAGTGACGTGTCGTCGTCCGCCGCGCAACCCACACCATTCGGTACCACAGAACGTCCGACAACGGGCAATCAGCTCACAAATGCTCAAAGCTATTTTGCGTCTACCCCAGGCAGAGGACTTTTAGGCACTGCGATTGTCACTCTGCACCATCGCGGAGTGGAACACCATATTCGGGCGTTGATCGACTCGGGAGCCGATTCAACCTTCCTATCAGAACGTGTCTTCAACATGGTCCAGCCCCCCTTTTATCCAGTAGACGCCGCAGTTACTGGCATGGGCCAGAGTGATGGAGGATGCGCCGACAAGGTGTGTCTGCTGATGCTGTCTCCTCCGTGTGACAGGCTGAACAAGATTGAGGTCTCTGCCCTGGTCGTATCCAAATTATCGGGAGCCATCCCGACGGCTCCATTCCTTAACACGGTTCCATCGCAGTCCCTCGACCGCCCCCTGGCGGACCCGTATTACAACAAGCCCGCGCCTATTGACACGATTATTGGTGTAGACCTGTTTTCACACATCCTCGGAGAGCGGATCAAAAAGGATATGGGTGAATTCGTCGGACTGGAAACCATCTTTGGATGGGTTTTGTGTGGAGCGATCATGCCTGACACTCCGGTAACTCGATTAGGTTTCGCGGCACAGACGCGAGTCAATCCAGAAGTAAAACTTGATGTACTGCTCACCAAGTTTTGGGAGGTGGAAGACCTTCCTGCAAAGCCGGAAAAGGAGGATGATGTATTCTGCGAGCGGAATTTTCAGGAGACCACCCGAAGAGGGAAGGACGGCCGATATATTGTGTCCCTTCCGTTCAAATGTCCGAATAACGTCGACTTAGGTCATTCAAGACCGATCGCGCTAGCTCAATTCTTGCGGAATGAAGCACGCCTTCTCAAGGATACCGACCTAAAAAACACAATACGATGCCATCATTCATGAATACGAGGAATTGGGCCATATGAGTCGGGTGACGCCGCCGAAAGATGAGAAAAACTTCTATCTCCCCCATCACGCTGTGTTTAAGCCCGATAGCACCACCACCAAGGTACGCGTGGTATTTAACGCGTCAAGCCCCTCCACACGAGGCGTCAGCCTTAATGACGTCTTGCACACCGGGCCTACGCTTCAGGCAGATCTCACCCTTCAGGTACTGAAATGGCGTTTCTTTCAATTCGTTTTCAACGCTGGCATAACACAGATGTATCGACAAATCCGAGTCGACTCCAGGCATACCCCCTTTCAGCGGATCCTCTACCGGGATCGCTGCGGCAATATTCAAGACTAAGAGCTACAAACAGTCACGTTTGGGGTTAACTGCGCGCCATTCCTGGCGATCCGAGTTCTGTTACAACTAGCCCAAGACGTGCAAGCGATGTACCCTCTGGTGAGCGAAATCCTTCGGAACTACATGTATGTTGATGATGTCCTTGCCGGCGCTCACACTGAAGACGACGCTCGTCTCGCCATACGAGAGCTTCAAGCTGCCCTCCAATCCGCGGGCCTCCCGCTTCGGAAGTGGACTTCCAATAAGAAGGAAGTACTTCAAGCTATCCCAAAAGAGCATCTGCTGCGAGAGAGACTTTCTCGAGCTGGAAGATGCGAGCACGGCAAAAACCTTGGGAATCCGCTGGCAAGCCGCCGAGGACGTCTTTTTCTTCACCGTAGCGGACCCACCATTGCAGGAGTCGATCTCCAAGAGGCAGGTTCTGTCCCATATCGCCAAACTCTTCGACCCCGCTGGCTGGCTAGCCCCATTTGTTATCCGAGCGAAGATATTTATGCAGCAAATCTGGCTAACCGAACTGGGCTGGGATGACGCCCTGCCACCTGTCCTGCTGCAGCAATGGCATGAATTCCTGCAGGACTACCCAGGCCTCAGTCAACTCCGCATTCCCCGGTGGCTGAACACCCGCGATACGCTCTCGTGGGAGCTTCATGGCTTCTGTGACGCATCCCAGAAAGCGTATGGAGCAGCCCTATACGTGCGGGTTCGGTGTCGCGATGAAGTAAGCGTCCATTTATTAACGGCGAAGACCCGCGTGGCCCCAGTCAAAACAGTCTCGCTGCCTCGGCTGGAGTTGTGCGGAGCGGTTCTGCTAGCCGATCTCTGGGCGTCGATCGTTCCTGAACTCCCGATCCCACCTGCAACCTCCCAGTTTTGGACCGACTCCACCATTGCGTTGGCATGTCTCAACAAACCCCCATGTAGTTGGTCCACTTTCGTGGCCAATCGGGTATCCAGCATCTCCAAAAGCACCGGTGGCCAAAGCTGGTCACATGTACGTTCCGAGGACAACCCTGCTGATCTGGCAAGCCGCGGAACCCCCGCGGCCGAGTTATCGGCCAGTAGCCTTTGGTGGCATGGGCCGGACTGGCTCCAGAGGGACCGCGAGTACTGACCAACTCTCCATAATGAACTTCCAGACACCCAGCTGGAGCAACGAGTCCAGTGCCACACCGCCGCGACCACCTTACTCGATGACATAAGCGAACGGTTCTCGGACTACGGCAAAGCATTGCGAGTCACCGCGTACATCCTACGCTTCGCCGCCAAAGGGACGTCGACGCCTTCCACAGCCCACCTCATCAAGGAGGAACTGCTCTCCGCTGAGCGCGCCTTGATCCGGACCTCCCAGCGTCGAGAATACATCGCGGAGATCCGGGCCCTGGGTGAAGGGCGACTCCTTTCGACATCCAGCACGCTTCTCAATTTAAACCCCTTCCTCGACCAGCATGGGATGCTCCGTGCCTGCGGACGACTCCGGGCCGCTGAGTCCCTCCGGTACGATGAACGTCACCCGATTCTCCTCCCCTACAATACGCATTTCCCGCGCCTGCTTGTTGAATTCGCCCACCGCATCACGTTGCATGGCGGCAATCAACTGATGGTGCGGTATCTGCGCACCAAGTTCTGGATCCCACGGATAAAGAACCTAGTGAAGTCCCACATCAAGGGGTGGAAAGTCTGCATCGTGCATCGTCGGCGACTGCAGACTCAGATGATGGGTGATCTCCCTCGAGAGCGCATCACATACTCCCGGCCCTTCACCCACACGGGCATTGACTTCGCAGGACCGTTCGAGATCAAGAACTACACCGGGCGCGCGTGTCTCATTACGAAGGGTTATGTCTGCGTCTTTGTGTGTTTCAGCACGAAGGCGATTCACCTCGAGGCGACCTCCGACCTCACGACGGAACGCTTTCTCGGAGCCTTCTCCCGATTTGTCGCCCGAAGACAATGCCCCCAGCGCATTTACCTCGACAATGGCAAAACATTCGTCGGGGCCTCAAAGGCGCTCGAGAAAGACTTCCTGAACGCCACCAAGCTTGGTATCATGAAGGCCTTTCCCCAGCACATTCTATCCTGGCAGTTCATTCCGCCGAGCGCGCCCCATATGGGAGGACTATGGGAAGCCGGGGTCAAGAGTTTTAAGACCTTGTTTTACAAGTCCTCGTCGGCTGTAAAGTACACGTTCGAGGAACTATCCACTCTCCTGTGTCGGATCGAAGCGTGCCTAAATTCCAGGCCAATTTCTCCCATGAGCGAGGACCCAGAGGATCTGCTGGCACTAAGCCCTGGACTTTTCCTGATTGGAGGACCGCTCGTGTCCATCGCGGAACCGGAGATCCTGGTCGAGCCTATGTCGCTGATCAATCGCTGGCAGCGGCTAAAGGCAATCCAGCAGACTTTCTGCCGCCGCTGGAAGAGTGAAGTCCTCAAGGAGCTCCACAAGCGTAATAAGTGGAAGGCACCGGCTCGTAGTCTCCAAACCGGCGACCTCGTGATCGTCTCCGAAGACAATCTCCCTTCCAACGAGTGGCGCCTAGCGCGAATTGAGCGCACTCTGCCCGGGGCAGACGGCCTCTTCCGAGTGGCTGATGTCAAAACAGCACGTGGGTCTATCCGAAGACCCGTCGCGAAGCTCATCTTGTTGCCAGACAACAGTAGTCATGAGTCTAAAGATCTCTCGTGATGTCCAATCCCTCTATGTTCCGTTCGAATGTCCTCGTCTCCGTGCATGTTGTCCGTTCCCGTACATCGACTAATCCACTCCTCCCTACGTAATCTTTTTCGTTACAGTCCATTCAACCCGCACCGCCACAGCAACATGGCCCCCAAGCGTCTGCCGCACCGCAGCAGCAAGCGTTCGGTTCCACACGGGACGAACGTGTACCGATGCCGGGTCTGCCGGGGGGTTCACGCACTCCGGCAGTGTCAGCGGTTCCTGAACCTCCGAGGGGAGAAGCGGCTCCGGGCGGTACTTATTAATAAGTATTGCCCCAATTGCGTGGCGCACGAGCACTCCGCTGACGCGTGTCGAACTCGCCACGGCTGCCGACGATGTGGGCAACGGCACCACACGCTGCTCCATATGGCCGACCAACCGCCGAGACAACGCTCTGGCGCCCAGCGTCGCAGCCAGTCTTCCTCCTCCAGCCGTGCTGCACCAGCATCACCATCCCGTTCCCTGTCCTCGTCCGACCGCTCTGCTTCTCTGGAGGGCGCTCCCGAGATCTGCCCTCTCTTCTCTGCTCCAAGCCAGGACGACGACCATCATGCCAACAGCGGTCCTCCGGTTGGGCAATGGCTCGAAATCGTTCGAGACCCGCGTCCTCCTCGACGCATGCGCGGCTGGGAGCCGCATCAATGCGTCATTTCCCGGTCCCTGGGGTTGACTGTGACCAAAGTCGGGGTCGACCAAGCCTGCACGGCCGTCCTCGAGTCGAGGACCGACCATACATTCCGGCGTAATGTTATCTTCCGGGTCGAAGAGGACCTGCACATCCGCACTCCCATCCGGCAAGTGTCGACCCCGGTCCAAGAGAAGTTCGCCACCCTGATCTTGGCCGACCCAAACTTCCATCGTCCAGCGTCGGTATCCGTCGTGCTCGAGGCAGACCTCTATCCTGAGGTCATCCAACCAGGCTGTGTGCCCGGTCATAGCGGCATTCCCGCAGCGCAGAGCACCGTGTTCGGTTGGGTCATCTCCGGCTCCTGCGGCATCTAGGCGCTCCAGGACGTTGCCGTCCCCCATCCTACGTATGCCCATGGTGGCAATTGCAACATGTTGCAAGGGGGGCGGTATGTTCACGCCACCGAGTGAACAGCAGTGAGCGGCGAAGAGCAGTGAGCGGCGAAGAGCAGTGAGGAGTGAGGAGGGTTTTTTGATCCTCGGCGCCTACGGTCACACCAGGAGGGGTGACTTGATTTTCTGATGGGCGCCGCCATTTCACTCAAGTACGATTTTTCAACCCGAACACCCGTTCGTTTACTCCAGTGAATATTTTTGCCTTTCGATATTGTACTTTTTGCAACCCGAACCATTACTCGTGTGTGTCGGGACATTGTGTTACTTCAAGAGAAATAAAACCATAATTAATTTTAAACGAAGTTTTCGCGCGTTTCAATTAATCACGCACTCACCAGACCCCCTGCAGAAATTGGCACCCGCCAACCACTTGGGACTTATTTGGATCCTTCCGCCCCGCTACGAACAATGGTAAATCCTACAACACCGAAGACCACCTTTTTGTGCATACCCTTAGGTAATCGGGTAGAGCACTCGCCAGCATCATGATCAATACAAGTGGCCCAAACAGAAACGGAGAATGTTGCTGATGAGCGTGGTCAAATCACAAAAGCTGTACTCAGCCCTGGGCACCGGCACCGGCCATGGAGGTCGAAAGCTACCGTCGCCTCATCAGTCCGACTTATCGACTCTACGACTTATCCCATAGTCTGTAGCGCCTTTTGTACTGTTTCGGAGGATGCAGCCCTAGTAGTCGCTGGCATGGTGCCCATCGACATCTTGGCAGTCGAAGTTCGGGTTACTGCAGAGGCCACCAGCAGCGGCATTCCGAAGCGTGTCTCCAAAGCGGACGCTAGAAGGCTCAGTTTGAGGAAATGACAGGAGCGATGGGACGCTGCACTAAACGGCAGATGGACGCTTAGCCGCATCCCCAATATTGAGGCTTGGGACGGTAGGAAGCAGGGGCAGGTGAGCTTCTACCACACGCAGGTGATGAGCGGACACTGCTGCCGCCGCCAATATCTAAATAGGTTTGGCCACGACCACTCTCCGACATGTCCTGCATGTCCTGAAGGCGCAATTGGGAACGCCCACCACGTCGTATTCGGTTGCGGCTGCTTCGGTGGTACCCAGCAAGGATAACTGGGCGGCGTTGAGCGCCTACTTCTGAGTCATCATGCGCTAGCTTAAGAGACTGGAGCGAGAAAGAGTCGGTTCATCATAGAAGAGGCCATAGCCCTGACGAAGCGATTCCCACTGGGACGTACCGCCGGGCGGGCATCTTTATGCATCAACGATCCTCGATTTCTGTTGTCAGATTGGTTGTATTTTGTAGATCTCTTTTATTTGATGTTTTATATTAATAAATGAATTAAAAAAAAAAAAAAAACAGATACAAACTGCGGAAGCTGTGACTGTGACAACTGCGGCGACGGTAATCCACGTGATTCCAAGCAGGCGAAGAATCACCAGCAGCCAGCGTAGCAGCAACCATTTGGAAGCGTTGTTGCCTTTTTATATTTATGTACTTTGTTTAGGGGTGGTGGAGCGGTAAGGCAATAGGGCCATGGGCCAGACCATCCGCTCCGTAGAGAACATAAGCGGCATAAAACTACTGTTTATGGAGGGGCGGAAGGATCCGATGATACGCAATTTTGGCGGGTGCCAATTTCTTCTGTGTCTGTTGAGTGAAAAATGAAATTATAACGCGCGAGAACTTCGGTTCAAAATAATTATGATTTATTCAAGATTCAAAATGTATCCCGTCACACACGAAATGGTTCGGGTTGAAGTAATACAATCGAAAGAAAAATCTCAAGGAGGCAAAAGAACGGTTGTTCGCATGAAAATCTCGTACTCCATTGATGATAGCGATTTACAGGAGAGACCTTCGTCACCCTCCCCAGTATGACCGCATTCCGTTTTGGAAAAAACCCTACCCCTCATTCTATCACCCGGTGGCGTGAACATACCGCCCCCCTTGCAACAAGGTGCAATTGGCTCGCTGGACATGTCTAAGGATGGGGGATGGCAGCGTTCTGGATCGTCAAGACACGGGTGAAGATGAAGGGGGAAATTTGAATGCAGATGGAGTAGGCGGCACGATGGCTGATGACCTCTGGATAGAAGTCCGAATGAAAGGCGGGTGCCTTTCGGGTCTTTGATCTTTGGGTTGGATGTAGGCGACTGAGCTGTCGATGTGCAAGAGCGTGTGGTGTTGTTTGCCACAATGATGGCATCCTGCTTTACTCCTGCAGGAACCATTGGAATGCTCATGAGCCAAACAGTTCGGACAGTATCTGTTGCTCAAGGCTACCCGTAACCTGTCTTCAGCTCGTAGTCCTCAAAACTGTCTGCACTGACGGAGCGCGTATGCCCCTTCACAAGCGCGGCACCTGAAGCAATTGGAACTGCGTTTTAAATGGGATGGTGCTGCTGTCCTTAGAGACATCTTCGGACTGCTGGAATAGGTGGACCGAGACCGTCTGGATTTTCCAATAACGGATCCACAGAGAACCCATCCGAACATCGTCTCGATCCCCACGAAAAAATCACCAACATTCTTGATGATTCGTTCCCCAATATAGTGGAAAGGAGCTCGACTCCAAGCACCAAATCCACAGGAGCCCTTTCGTGAAATAGTGGATCAGCGAGCGCAAGGTCAAGCGCATCCTGCTTAACCTTATTCGGGACGGCGCGGGATGGAAGTGCTTCAGCTACTCTAGAAAGCACAACGGCGGCTGCTTGGAACTGTCGTAGCGGTTCGTCAGATGATGAATAGTTACCGTCGCAGTACCCAGGAGGCCAGTGTTGCGAGTGGAGGCAAAGTAACTTCCCACGTTTATACAAGCATAAGGTGCTGAGCTCTCTTGCACTAGAGCGGGAAAGGCCTGAGCTCTTGCCGTAGGATTTCGGCTTACGGATGGAAAGGTCTGACCGCTAGAGCTTGGTTGAAGGGCATCTGTGGCCTCTAGTACACGGTGGCGATCAGTTAATAATCGACTCACAACAGAATGGTGGATTTGGGCATTTTGATCGTACAGATTGCTATGAGAAGGATATCCCAATTATCTGTACGACTCCCGGAACGCTCAAGACCGGTTAAGCAACCTTGAATTGACATCTGCAGTTCTCTTTACGCTTTGCCAGACTCTTGGGATACAGCTGGGATCTGTAGACGCTGCTTGGCTTGGCTCATAATCAATAATCGATTATTTTCGTACCGCGCAGTGAGGTTATCCCACGCGGAATGAAGGATACCTCATTGGTCAAGGGTGACATAGAAACAATAGCTATGGCTTCACCGCGAGTTTTGCAACTTAAGTGGTAAAGTTCCTCTCACTTGTGTTAAGCTTGGATTATGGATAAAAATCGCGGTAATCAAATCACGGAATGTAGGCCAAGCCAGGCTGTCTTCGTTCAAGATTTCGACTTCGCACGGGGGAACTGTGTGGCTTTTAATGGGTAGAATCGAAGGAGAGCCTGACTGGTGGGGGAGTCATCTTCGGGACAAAAGGCCCGCCTCGCACATATACCATATAACAATATTCATGTTTAGCTTTAATTGTAGCTTGTAATGAACACAATCCGAAATGAATCCAGATCATGCACATCCCCTCTTAGTCAAAGAATGTTTTTTGATCAAAGATGAGGTCAGGTTTGGCCTATATATATGTAGTAACTCTCACAGTCCCGATTTATCAGATATTATGATGGGCAAGAGCACCACAAATCAGGCCAAAGCCTACATGTACGGGCTGAATGTACCTAGAAGTTTTGGTCCGGGTGGGACTTCTGGCTGTCGGCTAGCAAACTGTCTTTGGGGGGGTTTTTTGGACCAGCAATTTCTCAATACACCCGTACTACATAAAATGAAACAAAGTCCCTAGAGCACGAATATTACACAATTACATCATAAAAGAATTTAACTAGAAGGATAGAGAAAGAGATTATATTAGTATCACACGAATAGGGAAGCTATGAGGATGGTATTATAGCTTCGCGTCTAAACCCTCCCAACCAATGATTTTCCTGTCGAAAATTTCTGGAAAATCCAAATATAATTCAGCTCACCGCTCACATTTCGCTACAAGGAAGATCACACAACTTTTACTCAAACATTTTAAATGATATTTATTCACGAGGGTTACGGAATACCAAAATACTTCCATAAGTCGGAAAGATAATCCGATTTAACTAAACTAAAATGATGATTATTATAATAAACGATAATCAAATTAAACAATTTTATCATTTCGGGCATCCAATAGCCAAATTAGGGATAATATGTTTTGTTTTGGTTAATCTTAATTATAAGGTGGATATATATAAACTTATCGGTAATCAAAAATAAAAAGGTGAAATGAAATTTGGTAGTATCCAATTCAAATTATTTAAATTATAAACGTAAACTCGCTCACACAGTCAAAGGCGATTTACTTTAACTTTAATAATTTTCTTTTACGTTATTAAACTAGAGAGAGCTTTTTTCTTATTCGCGGATTATTTCACGCAGAACTTTCTTTCTTTTTTTGCAAACCAAAACAGGAAAATGCCAGAACGAACATGATTTATTATTCAGAACTTAGGACTTACCCATCCGTACGGTCCGTCGAAGGCCTTCGTCGTCCTCTGGATGATGCTTAGGAATAAGATGTTAAATTAAATCAAGCGTTTGGTATTCCTATTCAATACGGTCCATCTGGTGGACTCTCAATCAGCACTGATGAAATCTTCTCTGCCCGTATGCGATTCGGGCGGCTATTCCAATCGATTAGACTTTGTCGTATTATCTCTATAGCCCTTCACGGTGTGCATATTTGAGCCACGTTGTTTCAAAAATTATCCCTTGCGTTTATTCGGAACTCAATTATGAAATTCCTTGTTCAGGTTTTCGCAATACAAATTAATTGTAGCTAAGTTTTCAAAAGAACTTATTAAAAACTTCCAAAAACTTGAAGATCCATAAAAAAAATAACTTACGTTAATAAGATTCACAAAACTCCACAATAATTATTGTCCTATATGCTCCAAATTAGTATTTAATTAATAATTCGGCTTGATGGCCCAGAAAATTTCAGATTTAAATTTTTATGTTTTTTTTTCTGGAGGAGCGGCGTGGTGTAGGCGTCTAGCCAAGTCGGAAGTTCGTCAGAAAAGAGTGTGACCAATGCATGCGATCGCGCATAATGCCTCCTCGGTAGGGTTGCACTAGTAGAGCTATCGAACTTCTAAGCTCAGCTGATTATTTTAGTCGACACAATTACCCAACACTTGCGGAATTACAAACTAACGCCTTAAAATTTAAAAACAAAACTAACGGCAGAAACTGGGCACTACAAGCTATGTGTGTATGTTACTCAGGGCATAATTTTAATGTGCGTGGCAGGCAGTGGCAAAATCAAAAACCCAAAAAAAAAAACAGACATAAAAAACAAATTGTGGCAAACATTGACGTTAATACGAAGAAGGAATGCTCTCTGTATTAATTTAAGGCCCGAAAATTGCAATTGTATAAACAAACAATATAAAACATTTTGGATCATAATATAAATCTTAATCGAAAATCTCAATTATTATCCCCTAAAAACATGTACATGGGAAATACGGCTTTGATTCGAACATCGTATTTGTAGACTAAGTAAGTCGAAAATGTTATAAAATCTTTAACATTCAGTAACATTCACTAATAAGAAACTAATTATACCATACACCCATAGGGTGAATGGTATATTAAAGTCGCCAAAATGTATGTAACAGGCATAAGGAAGCTTTTCCGACCCCATAAAGTATATGTATTTTTGATCAATATCAACAGCCGAGTCGATCTAGCCATTTCCGTCTGTCCGTCCGTCTGTCCGTTCGTCCGTCCGTATGAACGCCTAGATCTCGGAGACTATAAGAGATAGAGTCACCAAATTTGGAATGTAGGCTCGTGTTGTATGTAGAGTGATCAAGTTTGTTTCAAATTTTTGCCACGCCTCTTTCCGCCCCCGCAATTAAAAAAAAAACGTTTTTCTCAAAAACTATTGCAGCTAGAGACACCATATTTGGTATGTATATTTGCTTAGTAAATGCGCACATTTTGTATGTATAAAGATGAGTGAGTGAGATACTAAGATATGTTGTAAAAAGCATGTGAACAGAATTTTTTTAAAATAGGCAAATGCATTTGTTATTACAAATTTGAAATATTTGTTTTTAATGAGTATAAAATACTCATACTCGTTGCAGTTCTCTGGTGTACAGATCTCCAATCTCAATTCTTGTTATAACTTTTTTCCCATGTTTGATGAAACATAAATTATGTGTTATACGTACTTCATCATTGCAGAGTACTTCATGTATTTTGGGCTTAGAAGTATCATTAGGTACGTGCCCAATTGGTTTTTCATTTTTATTCTTTGGCCAGAGATTATTTTATCTACTTTGCTGCCTGGTAGTGACTTTCAGGACATGCGCCTTTGTATTTTTAGATCCTGTATCGTAATGCGGGATAATGCATCCGCAACAAAAATTTCCTTTCCCTTCAGATATTCTACTTTGAACTCATAATCTTCTCAACTCAAGTCTCATTCTTGTTCAGCCAGTTCTTGTTCAGTAGTGCTTTTATTACTTTCAGCTTTAGTGAATGAACGGGAAGCGTATGCTACTGGTAACTGCTTATGACCATAAGTTTGAGTTAAAGCTGCTCCACATGCATATTTGCTAGCATCCGTTATTATACAAAATTCTTTGCTAAAATCTGGATACTGTAGCAATGTGGGTTCTATTAAAGCTTTATTCAGATTCTCAAATCCTTTTTGGCATTCTTCAGACCAAGCAAAATCTACGTTCTTCTTACATAGTCGTGTTATCGGACGTGAATGTTCTGGGAAGTTTTTAATGAAGCATCTGTAGTAGTAGCAAAAAGCTACGAATCTTCAAGAACTATCAGTATCTTTTGGTACTGGATATTTTTCAATGACGTCGCATTTGGTTTCATCTCGTAATATTCCTATAAAAATATTTGGCTCTGCCTAGCTGATGAAGAATTTTGACTATTCTTGGTAATAGGAATTAATCGGACAACAGGAATAACGGACTATTATATTCAGACACTGAGAATTCAACTATTTTGTCTTGAATGAGTTTATCGACTTGTCTTGTTATTTCTTCCTTATGAGTGTATGGTATTCTATAATTTTTTGTGTATACTGGGTGTTTATCATTGAATCTTAATTCTTAATTTTATAAACCAAATAGATCTGTATACTTGGTGCAGAGCCCTTCTATTATATTTTTGAACATAGGTGGGCAGTTTGGCTTCTTTTTCGAATTTAAAATTTTAATACTTTTAGTTGTATTTAAAATTCGTACAAATGTTTGGTTCGGAGTTGAGATCGAATTCTTAATAAATATTCCTTTTTCGACTTCTTGAGATGACGAAATTTGTATTTTCGTTTAGAATATTTACTTGTCGGATTACTTCAGATCTTGCTGGGAGTATTGTGGTATTACTGTCATATGTGTGTAAAATTGGTATGTTTATCGGAAAATCTAAGTTATTAGTGAATCGATTGGTTCTCTGAAGTCTAATTGGCAATTGAAAGTTTTGAAAAAATCTAGTCCTAAAATTCCATCGAATGGTTTACTATGTGGAAGTTATGTGGAATTATTAATTTATTTTGTAGTTGTTCTATAAGGTCTAACCGTTGGAAATATTTAAACCTTCACCAATTCTTGCTTTTCAATTGTGTTTGAAGTATCTATATGTTTAAAGGTATCTGGTTTTTTTTTATTATTGATATATCTGCACCAGTATCTAATAAGTAAGTGAAAATGTTGCCTGTAATTTCATTTGCGATTTTGATAAAATTCTGAGGCTTACGTTGAATGTGTATACATTCACAGTTTCACCTGAATATCTGTAGGGACTTATTGGTTTTCCGAGTTACTTTGGGTAATTCGTAGACTACCATTTCCATTACTGGAATTACCTCTGTTGGAGTTATTTCGGTTGGAATTGTTTTTGGTTAGAATTGTTTATTCCTCGGTTATTGTATCGTGAGTTTCCACGATATCCACCAGTATTATTATTAATCCTATAGCCGTTATTTTGATAATTACCTCTGCTTCGGTAATAATTGTATCCATTTCAGTTTCAGACGGTAGTGCAGGACTGAGTTTGTCTGTCCTGCTTCCGAACTGTCTACGAACTTTGTTGTTAGTTCGTTCATTCTTTGTAACAGCCTCTGCATCGATTGAAAGTGTATAGTTCTTAGCTACTTCGACAGGTGTACCATCTTGTATGAAAGCTCCTTCCAGAGATTCAGTAAGCTTTTCAACCTCTTGGGCGTACTGGCTTGCTGTTTTGTTTCTCTGGGGTAGGTTTTTTAGTTTATCCGTTATTGACGCTACCGATTCTGTTTTTACATTTGTGGCAATACGGTTAATTATTGCTTCTATTGTATGTTCAGGGTTTATCAGATTTCTAGTGTATCCTTTAAGTTTTGTTTTAAGACTTTACTGTTTCTTCATAGTTACCTTTTAGTAAATTTACCATGAACCTCTGCAGATTTTCTGTTTTGCTATCATTTTCAAAAAATAGAGTCATTTAAGTCATTTTGTTGTTTTCTTTTGGAATTGATGGGTTGTTAAGAACTATGTTTGATTGATCAGAGCTCACTGATGGTTCTTCTCGACCTATTTCTTCATCAGCCATTAGTTGCGTTTTTTCTTCCAGTACTATTGAAGTTTCCAAATCAGGTGTTTGTTTAAATTCAATATTGTGTCTGTTTAGCACAGTTAATGCTTTTTGTTTGCAGTCACTGTAGAACGCATTTGCGGCTGTTTTTTTTTGCCATATCTATAGTTTGCTATAGTGTTCGGTTAATACTGCTCTAATAGTTTGGAGATTCTAAATTATTATTTTCTTGTGTTTGGTTACTGTGTCTTGGGATGTTTCTCTATTCTGCGAGAGGCACTTACAAGATTTATTTATCATCCCAAGTAGTTATTATATCATAACATAGTTTATTATAAAAACCTTCTTTTTTTAATTCACAGAGAGATTGTCTCTATGGGTTGGTCTACCCAGGCGGGTAGAATTCTATTTTTTCAGAGCCAGATTTATGGCTACTAAGATTAATTTCTATTTCTATTCTTCTATTCTTGAGAACCCATCTTACTAAAAAATAAATTTTTTTTGCATTTTTGATTGTTGATTGTGAAAATGTTTATGGATTTATCATTATTTTTATTTTTTTAGGTTAGGTTACGACCTATTTGACCTATTAAAATCAAACCTTGCAGTTTAGCCGGCTCGAGGACAATCTTCCAAAAGAAAATTTTTTCAAAGGCAACACAAAAAGATGAACAGGTTGTCTGTATAGCTATTTCAAGAACTACCAAGTTCTATCAGCATCAGACTTTGCTAAAGAACCACGAATTGCAATAGCCACACCATGTCTTCAACTCTAGAATTAGTTGGGAATTACAGCAACTAAATTAAGCAAAAAAAGATGGTAAATCCTACAACACCGAAGACCACCTTTTTGTGCATACCCTTAGGCGCTATGAAAAATCAGTGTAAGAGCTTCCGCTCCGCTTTACAGCTTAAGGCAGCGAAATCGGGTAGAGCACTCGCCAGGATCATGATCAATACAAGTGGCCCAAACAGGAACGGAGAATGTTGCTGATGAGCGTGGTCAAATCACAAACGCTGTACTCAGCCCTGGGCACCGGCACCGGCCATGGAGGTCGAAAGCTACCGTCGCCTCATCAGTCCGACTTATCGACTCTGCGACTTTTCTCAGAGTCTGTAGCGCCTTTTGCACTGTTTCGGAGGATGCAGCCCTAGTAGTCGCTGGCATGGTGCCCATCGACATCTTGGCAGTCGAAGTTCGGGTCACTGCAGAGACCACCAGCAGCGGCATTCCGAAGCGTGTCTCCAAAGCGGACGCTAGAAGGCTCAGTTTGAGGAAATGACAGGAGCGATGGGACACTGCACTAAACGGCAGATGGACGCTTAGCCGCATCCCCAATATTGAGGCTTGGGTCGGTAGGAAGCAGGGGCAGGTGAGCTTCTACCACACGCAGGTGATGAGCGGACACTGCTGCCGCCGCCAATATCTAAATAGGTTTGGCCACGACCACTCTCCGACATGTCCTGCATGTCCTGAAGGCGCAATTGGGAACGCCCACCACGTCTTATTCGGTTGCGGCTGCTTCGGTGGTACCCAGCAAGGATAACTGGGCGGCGTTGAGCGCCTACTTCTGAGTCATCATGCGCGAGCTTAAGAGACTGGAGCGAGAAAGAGTCGGTTCATCATAGAAGAGGCCATAGCCCTGACGAAGCGATTCCCACTGGGACGTACCGCCGGGCGGGCATCTTTATGCATCAACGATCCTCGATTTCTGTTGTCAGATTGGTTGTATTTTGTTGATCCCTTTTATTTATTGTTTTATATTAATAAATGAATTAAAAAAAAAAAAAAAACAGATACAAACTGCGGAAGCTGTGACTGTGACAACTGCGGCGACGGTAATCCACGTGATTCCAAGCAGGCGAAGAATCACCAGCAGCCAGCGTAGCAGCAACCATTTGGAAGCGTTGTTGCCTTTTTATATTTATGTACTTTGTTTAGGGGTGGTGGAGCGGTAAGGCAATAGGGCCATGGGCCAGACCATCCGCTCCGTAGAGAACAAAAGCGGCATAAAACTACTGTTCATGGAGGGGCGGAAGGATCCGATGATACGCAATTTTGGCGGGTTCCAATTTCTTCTGTGTCTGGTGAGTGAAAAATGAAATTATAACGCGCGAGAACTTCGGTTCAAAATAATTATGATTTATTCAAGATTCAAAATGTATCCCGTCACACACGAAATGGTTCGGGTTGAAGTAATACAATCGAAAGAAAAATCTCAGTGAGGCAAAAGAACGGTTGTTCGTATGAAAATCTCGTACTCCATTGATGATGGCGATTTACAGGAGGGACCTTCGTCACCCTCCCCAGTATGACCGCATTCCGTTTTGGGGAAAAACCCTACCCCTCATTCTATGCTGTTCACCCGGTGGCGTGAACATACCGCCCCCCTTGCAACAAGGTGCAATTGGCTCGCTGGACATGTCTAAGGATGGGTGATGGCAGCGTTCTGGATCGTCAAGACACGGGTGGAGATGAAGGGGGAAATTTGAATGCAGATGGAGTCGGCGGCAGGATGGCTGATGACCTCTGGATAGAAGTCCGAATGAAAGGCGGGTGCCTTTCGGGTCTTTGATCTTTTGGTTGGATGTACGCGACTGAGCTGTCGATGTGCAAGAGCGTGTGGTATTGTTTGCCACAACGATGGCATCCTGCTTTACTCCTGCAGGAACCATTAGAATGCTCATGAGCCAAACAGTTCGGGCAGTATCCGTTGCTCAAGACTACCCGTAACCTGTCTTCAGCTCGTAGTCCTCGAAACTGTCTGCACTGACGGAGCCCGTATGCCTCTTCACAAACGCGGCACCTGAAGCAATTGGAACTGCGTTCTAAATCGGATGGTGGTGCTGTCCTTAGAGACATCTTCGGACTGCTGGAATAGGTAGACCGAGACCGTCTGGATTTTCCAATAACGGATCCACAGAGAACCCATCCGAACATCGTGTCGATCCCCACGAAAAAATCACCAACATGCTTTATGATTCGTTCCCCAATTTAGTGGAAAGGAGCTCGGCTCCAAGCACCAAATCCACAGGAGCCCTTTCATAAAATTGTGGATCAGCGAGTGCGAGTGGAGGCAAAGGAACTTCCCACGTTTATACAAGCATAAGGTGCTGAGCTCTCTTGCACTAGAGCGGGAAAGGCCTGAGCTCTTGCCGTAGGATTTCGGCTTACGGATGGAAAGGTCTGACCGCTAGAGCTTGGTTGAAGGGCATCTGTGGCCTCTAGTACACGGTGGCGATCAGTTAATAATCGATTCAGGTCGTCCCAGCATGAGACGGCGGTCTTATTTGGAACGAACTGTTCCCACAACAGAAGGGTGGAATTGGGCATTTTGATCGTACAGATTGCTATGAGAAGGATATCCCAATTGTCTGTACGACTCCCGGAACGCTCAAGACCGGTTAAGCAACCTTGAATTGACATCTGCAGTTCTCTCAACGCTTTGCCAGACTCTTGGGATATAGCTAGGATCTGTAGACGCTGCTTGGCTTGGCTCATAATCAATAATCGATTATTTTCGTACCGCGCAGTGAGGTTATCCCACGCGGAATGAAGGATACCTCATTGGTCAAGGGTGACATAGAAACAATAGCTATGGTTTCACCGCGAGTTTTGCAACTTAAGTGGTAAAGTTCCTCTCACTTGTGTTAAGCTTGGATTATGGATAAAAATCGCGGTATACAAATCACGGAATGTAGGCCAAGCCAGGCTGTCTCCATTCAAGATTTCGACTTCGCACGGGGGATCTGTGTGGCTTTTAATGGGTAGAATCGACGGAGAGCCTGACTGGTGGGGTAGTCATCTTCGCGGACAACTGCTCGATTCGCTCTCCAAACAAAGTCCCGCCTCGCACATATACCATATAACAATATTCATGTTTAGCTTTAATTGTAGCTATGTGTGTATGTTACTCAGGGCATAATTTTAATGTGCGTGGCAGGCAGTGGCAAAAACAAAAACCCCCAAAAAAAAAAACAGATATAAAAAAACAAATTGTGGCAAACATTGACGTTAATACGAAGAAGGAATGCTCTCTGTATTAATTTAAGGCCAGAAAATTGCAATTGTATAAACAAACAATATTAAACATTTTGAAACTAATTTGAAACACAGTTGTGGATCATAATATAAATCTTAATCGAAAATCTCAATTAAAATCCCCTAAAAACCTGTACATGGGAAATACGGCTTAGATTCGAACGTCGTATTTGTAGACTAAGTAAGTCGAAAATGTTATAGAATCTTTAACATTCGGTAACATTCACTAATAAGAAACTAATTTTGTACTTTCTTTTACTCTATCCCCTAAATCTAAGAATTTATATAACAGTTTATCCTTTAAATTTACGGGTTATATTGATCATTAAACAATTTGGGAATACAATTTTTAAACGCTTGCAAAAAGGGTATATTAATTTTGGTCACAAGTGTGCAACGTCAGCACCTTCCGTCCGTCTGAATCAACGCGAACTCCTCCGAGACCATAGAGCTACAGAGCTGAAATTTTGCACGCAGGCTTGTTTATACTGCAGGCGTTGTAAATCTCGGATTCAGACGGATAGGACCGCTATATCATATAGCTCCCATAAAAACGTCAAAGTCACGAACAGTGACTTTTCTCAATAACTTCGGTTTTTAATCAGCAATTGTCATAAAAGTTGGTATTGTTCAGTTTTGTGTTCTTATTAATAATTGTGTCAAATTTGATGAAGATCGGGTGACTATATCATATAGCTCCCATACAAACGGCAAAGTCACGAACAGTGACTTTCTCAATAACTTCATTAATTTTATAGTTATTGTCATAAAAGTTGTATTTGTCAGTCTTTTGTTCTTATTAATAATTGTGCCAAATATGATCACGGTAAATATATATATATACTGCAGGCGTTGGATATCTCGGATTCAGCCGGATAGGACCGCTATATCATATAGCTCCCATAAAAACGTCAAAGTCACGAACAGTCACTTTTCTCAATAACTTCGGTTTTTAATCAGCAATTGTCATAAAAGTTGGTATTGGTCAGTTTTGTGTTCTTATTAATAATTGTGGCAAATTTGATCAAGATCGGGTGACTATATCATATAGCTCCCATACAAACGGTAAAGTCACGAACAGTGACTTTCTCAATAACTTCGTTACTTTTTAAGCTGTTGTCGTGAAATTTAATATTGGTGAGTTTATTATGCATAAAAAGTTGCCAAATTTGAAGAAGATCGGGTGACTATATCAGTTTGCTCCCATAGGAACCCACGGTAGAAAACAGTTACTTTTGTCAATAACTTCGTTACTTTTGACGCGATTGCTTTTAAAATAACCATTTGTTAGTTTAATATATCTGTGTGCCGAATGTGATAAAGATTTGAAGACTATATTATATAGCTCCCATAGGAATGTTCGGTCGAAAACAGTGACTTTGATCAATAACTTCGTTATTTTCTATGTAAAGATTGTTGGCCGTTCTTTCGCAAACATTACTCTTTTTAGATAAAATTGTTTCCACTTTGACGGCTAAAGGTGAGGAAAGAGTAACAACTTGCAAGGGTATAAACGTTTGCGTGGTCGAAGTTAGACCCGGCTCTCTGCTCGTCTCTCTTAGACGGATAACCATCGTCTCTCCTAGACTGAAAACCGTCGTCGCTCCTAGACGAATAACCATAGTATCTCCTAGACGGATAATCATCGTCTCTCCTAGACGGATAACCATTCTGACATTTACTCGTCCTCGTGTAGTTTGATAAAATATTCAGGTCAACATTTCTTTCGTACAAACTTTTTATACCATACACCCATAGGGTGAAATGGTATATTAAAGTCGCCAAAATGTATGTAACAGGCAGAAGGAAGCTTTTCCGACCCCATAAAGTATATATATTTTTGATCAGTATCAACAGCCGAGTCGATATAGCCATGTCCGTCTGTCCGTCCGTCCGTATGAACGCCTAGATCTCGGAGACTATAAGAGATAGAGCCACCAAATTTGGAATGTAGGCTCGTGTAGTATGTAGAGTGATCGAGTTTGTTTCAAATTTTTTAGAAGTTGTTTCTTTAAATATTATTACGTTCCAAATTATCTATTTTAGTTTAACAAGAGTACTAATCAATTTTATATTTCGTCAAGAGCTTGTTGCTCTCTTTGAGTGCGGACGCTTCAATTATAGAGTATTTAGAGTCCGTTCAATAATTTTGCTTTACAGCTTAGTTGTTGGCGCAATGTTTTTCAGATATAACAGTAATTGCTGCCATCAATGTGTGATGTGTTTTCCATGAGTTCTTAAATTGCATATGCTGTTAGTTGTAAATGTTGACTTTGCTTTGCCCGTTTGTTCCATTTTATCCTTCTTGATCGCAAAATTGCAGGCAAAAATTCCTATTTAAAAAATGTTTCTTTTTCTGTTTTTAGTTTTAGTTAGTTTTGGAGTTGTTTTTTTTTTCTTTTCTTCTTTCTAAGAGGCCGCCAACCTAAAAACAAACTTGCCTTTTAATGACTTTGACTTTTAATTTAATTTAGCGACTACCTGAAATGCAGCTGATGCTTTTGAAAATTTCCTGATTTAAGCAGTGAAGAAAATCCAATAACTTACCAAACTAGGGGTCAAAAACATTTATCGTTAAAAATAACATTACTTAAGCACTCTAGAACATTCAGAGTGCCAGAGAATTCAGTTTTTCACTCAGTCAGAACTTATCAACAACATGTCAAGCTGCTAAAAAATATGCAATCATGGAAAACAGTATTAAGAATGTTCGTTATATTTCAGTTTTAGCATATATATATTATATATATGATATTATATATATAGTAATACATCCGCCTCTCCATCCACCTACATAACTTCGCCCCTTTCTTAGTCTACAAAACGGATGTTTACTGCAACCGAGACTAAACAAAACTTTATAAACAAATCTGTCCCCAAAAAATCTTCCAGCGTGAGAATTCAACATCATAAACAAATCTGTCCCCAAAAAATCTTCCAAGCGTGAGAACGCTTAGTAGGCGAAATCAATAAGCCAATCAAATTCCAGATCAAGATATCATCCGATCAAAAGCTCCCACTACTAACATAAAAAGCTTTCTAACCGAACTTTCAACATAATTGTAAACATCAAAAGCTTTCTAACCGAACTGTAAACATAATTGTATGAATAATGATAAGTTAGTTCTTAAGACGCATTCTTTAAAAAAAGACCGTTTCTTTTGAGTTCGATAGATCCAATATTTTCTTTTTTTCACTTATAAAGGAAATGGATTTATAATTGGCGCAGTCGGTAGGATAAAACGAAATATATTTAGTGCGTGCAAAACCTGTGTATAAGCGATCGTTACGGATATCTAATCTAAGGTTGCCTAATAAACCAGACCTTTTGTGTATCATTAAATAAGTAAATGTGCGAAACTTGTGTCAAGCCGCCGTTACAGATATCAAATCTGAGGTTGGCCCGTGATCGAGACTTTTTGTGCTAAAAATTAAAATAATAAGGAGCCGTAAGCAATTAAGGCCCAAAGCCCCCGAAATTTTTTTTTCGTTTTATCCGCAAAAGAACCTTTTGTGCAGTCAAAAGCGCGACATCGAATCCTGGAGTTTGAGTACAGTGTTGGAGGAAATAATAAAAACAACAACCTTCTTTGATTTTGAACTCTTTGTTTTCCAACGTTGTACAAATTATCCGAGATGTCCCTAGAAGAAACACACCTGAACCAGGCACTCACTATGCTTAGACAGTTGCCCAATTTCGATGGTGACGCTTCGACCTTGAGCACGTTTATACGGAGAGTTGATTATATTTTACAACTCTACCCGACGAGGGACGTCCGCCAACACAGTTTGATGTACGGCACTATAGAGATGCAGCTCACTGGAGAAGCACAACGGACATCACAACTATCGCAAGCCAACAATTGGAGGGAGTTGCGGGCCGCCCTCATCAGCGAATATAAGGTGCAAACGCCTTATGAAGAACTACTACGACGGCTATACCACACTTTTTTTGGAGGAAACCTTCGTAAGTTTATTGAAGATTTAGAACATAAGTCATTCATTATAGTTAATAAGTTAGCATTAGAAGGCAACGCGGCCAACACCGTATTATACACAAATGCCATGAATAACACAATCGAAGATGTTATTATCAAAAGATTACCAGACAAGCTTTACATAACATTAGCAAAATTTGATATTTCTACAGTGTCTAATTTAAAGCAAGTAGCTCAGAGAGAAGGCCAATATGAAAATAGTTCCACCGAGAAACCCAAAACTAATAATCAGAGTACTTCAGAAAACTCAAACTACAGATCAAACCAAAATAATTCAGGGCAAACCTATTATAGGCAAAGCAACCAATACAATAATTCAAATCCTACTCCCCAAAATAATCAACAGCTTCGAGAAGAATTTCACCAAAATCTTAATCAGGGCAGACAGGGAAATCCACTTAATTATCAGATTCAGAATCAACCCCAGAATCAAAATCCCATGGTAAATCAACCTACTAAAAGGCAAAGAGAAAGTACCAGTGGTCAGAATAGAATGGACTGGTCCGAAAATTTTCATCATTCAGCCTCGGATCAGACAGTTCAAACAGAACCAATGAACCAAACAGATCAACCGAGTACGTCCAATCAAACCCCTATATCCAACTAAAAATCAATAACATCCCCTTAAAGTGCGTCATAGATACAGGCTCTTCAATAAATATTATCAACAAAAATTATTTCAATTTTCCAGAAACCTCAGAAAATTTGAATGTCCAAACAATAAAAGGAATAATAGAGCTTAATAAAAGCGTATCTTTTGCACCAAGCAAACTTTGCCCCAACCATCAAAAATTTTATTGCCATACATTTTCATCAACATACGACATACTACTAGGTAGAAAATATCTCAAAGCATGTCAAGTCGTTATAAACTATGAAGAAAATAGTGTGACATTATCAAATCATAAATTTTATTTCAAATTTACTAATAAAGAAGAAAAAGAAAAATCAATACCTTATCCTCCCCCAGAGTTCAAATATGAAGCGTTCACAGAGGAAATAAATAACAGTATCGAGGAAAAAAACGAATTTAGACTCGATCACTTAAATTCAGAAGAAGTAGAAAAGTTAAAGAAAATATTGCATGAATTTAGCGATATCCAGTATAGGAAAGGTGAAAATTTGACCTTTACTAGTACAATAAAGCATAACATCAGAACCAAGCACGAGGACCCAATATACAAACACCCATACAAATACCCACAAATCTTTGACGAAGAAGTCAATAAACAAATTAATGAAATGATAGAACAAGGAATCATACGAAAATCGAAATCGCCTTTTGTTCTCCAATCTGGATTGTACCCAAAAAAGAGGACGCATCCAAGGAACAAAAGTTCCGTTTAGTAATCGACTATCGTAGTCTAAATGAGATCACTATCGATGACAAGTTCCCAATACCGGTAATGGATGAAATATTAGACAAACTTGGAAAATGTCAATATTTCACAACCATTGACCTCGCCAAAGGATTCCATCAAATCCAAATGGATCCCAAATCAATCGAAAAAACCGCATTTTCCACTAAACATTTGGGCAAAAAAATGCACCAGCCACGTTCCAAAGGTGTATGAATAATTTACTAGAAGATCTAATCTATAAAGATTGTTTAGTCTACTTAGACGATATAATTGTTTATTCCACCTCATTAGAAGAACATTTGGCATCACTAAAAAGAGTCTTTGCAAAATTGCGCAACGCTAATCTAAAACTACAATTAGATAAATGCGAATTCTTGAAAAAGGAAACAATTTTTAGGTCACGTCATAACTACAGAAGGCATCAAATTAAACCCAGATAAAGTCAAAGCAATTCAAAAATTTCCGATTCCTAAAACCCCAAAAGAAATAAAATCATTCTTAGGATTATGCGGATTCTTCCGCAAATTCATACCAAACTTTGCACATATTGCAAAACCTTTAACTCTTGGGTTAAAAAAAAAACAGCTAAAATAAACATAGACGACCCAGATTATATTTCATCCTTTGAAAAATTAAAATGTCTCCTTATGAACGATCCCAAACTTGCATATCCCGATTTCAAAAAACCATTCTTGCTAACCACAGACGCTAGCAATATAGCTTTAGGTGCGTTCATCTCACAGGACCATAGACCTATTTCTTATGCTAGTAGAACACTCAATAAACATGAACTTAATTATTCAGCCATAGAAAAGGAACTACTATCTATGGTATGGGCAACCAAATATTTTAGACCATACCTCTTCGGCAGACCTTTTGAGATCCTAAGTGATCATAAACCCCTTGTATGGTTGGAAAATATCAAAGAACCTAACATGAAATTACAGAGATGGAAGATAAAACTAAACGAATTCGATTATAAAATAAAGTACTTACCAGGAAAAGAAAATTACGTGGCAGACGCCCTATCTAGAATAAAACTAGATGAAAATCTTTTAGGTGAAGAAACAAGTAGTTCTAGAGCCACAGTACATAGTGCTCATGAAGATAATGAAAACCTAATAGCCATTTCAGAAAAACCTCTAAATTTCTACAACCGTCAAATAGAATTCACTAAATGCAATGAAAATAAAATCAACGTTTCTCAATATTTTCACAAAACTAAGATAGAAATATCATATGTAGAAATGGCCAATCAGTTTGCTAAAGAAATTATCAAAAAATATTTATGCCCAAAAAATAATGCACTTTACATCGAAAACGACTTAGATTTTCAAACACTCCAAGAAGCTTATCTTGAAATAATTAGTCCGGACAGCCAAACAAAAACTTTAAGAACCACTTACAAATTAAAAGACATTCCTACTTATGCAGAATTCAAAGAAATTATACTAAAGAACCATAAATCACTACTTCATCCAGGTATCACTAAAACTCAAAACTGGTTTAAAGAGAAATACTATTATCCAGACTATCAAAAACTAATTCAAAACTTCATTAATGAATGCCATATATGCAATTTATCGAAATCAGAAAATCGAAATACTAAATTAACCTTTGAAACCACCCCAGAGATATTTAACTCTAGAGAAAAATACGTGATGGATTTCTATTTAATCGACAACCAACAATTTTTATCTTGCATAGATATTTACTCAAAGTACGCGACTTTAGTCGAAGTTAAAAGTCGAGAATGGCTTGAAACAAAACGGGCAATCATAAAAATTTTTAACGATATGGGTAAACCCTCAGAAATCAAAGCAGATAAGGACTCAGCTTTTATTTGTATAGCACTTCAAAATTGGCTACAATCGGAAAACGTTAATATAAGTATAACATCGAGCAAAAATGGCGTTTCAGATGTGGAAAGATTTCACAGAACCGTAAACGAAAAACTAAGAATTATTAATGCAGAATCTAGCATAGAAGACAAACAAACTAAATTTGAAACTATCCTTTACACATATAACCATAAGACTAAACATCTAACGACAAACAGAACACCAGCGGATATCTTTATTTACGCAGGCACACCTCTTTATAATACGCAAGCTAATAAAGTAAAACAAATTGATAAACTAAATGAAATTAGGCACGTTTTTTGAAATAAATGCAAAATATAAACAAGCCCCCTTAGTTAGATCAAAAACGACAACACCCTTGAAGAAAACAGGAGCAGTTACCCAAGTTGACGACAAACATTATATTGAAACAAACCGAGGTAGACAAACAACCGACAAACAAATCAAAATTTAACAAGAACAAGAAAACTAATCAAAGTAAATATACTAATTAATTTCAGAAATCCCAACATTACTATTTCTACTCTTATCAATGGTACACTTAACGTATAATCAAAGTATTGAAATTAATCCCATAAAGGCACCTAATGGATATCTTGTATTCAAAACAGGAACCATGGATTTACCCTCAGATTTCGAATATCATTACCTAACTGTAAATTTAACCAACTTACAAAACACCTACAACAACCTTGTAGAGCAGTCAGAACCATTAAAGAACAAGGTCCACATTCACTATTTAGTTGAAAAATTAAATCGCGAAATGAACGGCATAAAAATAATAAAGAGAAATAAGCGAGGACTTATTAACATAATAGGTACAGCACATAAATATCTTTTCGGTACTTTAGATCAAAATGATAAAGAAGAGCTTGAACAAAAAATTGATAGTCTATCAGCAAATAGCGCCCAAATTAATGAACTTAATCATATTATGGAAGCAGTCAACAAAAATATAGAACTCCTGAATAACCTTACTCTTAAACAAGATGCAGACAAAAAATTAAATCTACTAATGTTCAATTTAGAGCATTTTACAGAATACATAGAAGACATAGAACTAGGAATGCAGTTGACAAGATTAGGTATATTTAATCCAAAACTTTTAAATCATCAAGAAATATTTAACACAAATACAGAAAAACTTTAAACATAAAAACATCTACTTGGTTAAAATCAGACACGAATGAAATATTCATAATTTCACATATACCTAGGAAAATATCTAAAACATCACTATTTAAAATTATAGCCTATCCAGACGAAAATAATAACACCTTGACAGAAAATATTCAAGAAACTTACTATATTCAAGACAATAAAATTTATGCAAAATCAACCAAAAAACAAGAAATAAATGAATGTATAATTGGCATTATTACACAAAAACCAGCAGAATGCAAATACACAAAAATGTTTAAGACAAACCTAAATAGTTATGTAGAACCCAATATTATCGTAACTTGGAACTTGCCCAAAACAAATTTAAAACAAAATTGTAACCAGAACAAAATATTCATAGAAGGAAATAATATAATAAAAATATACGACTGTATTATGCAGCTAAATGAAATATCAATAGTAAACACATTACAAGATTATTCCCAAAACATTTACGTAACCAACAATGTAACGAAACTAGAACCAATCTCTTACATCCACACTAAACAAATCATTTCTGAAAAAACTGCTTATAACAAAATATTCAACATAATAACTACAACAACATTTGTAATTACACTAATAAGTTTAACCTTATATCTTATCTATAAATTTAAGTCAATATCAAAAAAAATAATTATTACACAAATTAAGAATGAAACTTTTGTACAACCAAGTGACTCAGCTTTTAACAATCCCGTTTAGCATGAACTTTCACCATCCCAAGAAATCTCACTTGCAATACCGCAAGCACTGCCAAGTCTATACCCTGTATTTCCCGCCTGAGCACAGGCTATTTTCTACGTGTTGGGGGAGTAATATATCCGCCTCTCCATCCACCCACATAACTTCGCCCCTTTCTTAGTCTACAAAACGGATGTTTACTGCAACCGAGACTAAACAAAACTTTATAACCAAATCTGTCCCCAAAAAATCTTCCAGCGTGAGAATTCAACATTATAAACAAATCTGTCCCCAAAAAATCTTCCAAGCGTGAGAACGCTTAGTAGGCGAAATCAATAAGCCAATCAAATTCCAGATCAAGATATCATCCGACCAAAAGCTCCCACTACTAACATAAAAAGCTTTCTAACCGAACTTTCAACATAATTGTAAACATCAAAAGCTTTCTAACCGAACTGTAAACATAATTGTATGAATAATGATAAGTTAGTTCTTAAGACGCATTCTTTAAATAAAGACCGTTTCTTTTGAGTTCGATAGATCCAATATTTTCTTTTTTTTCACTTATAAAGGAAATGGATTTATAATTATATATATATATTATGTATATGATATTATAAGTGAATGTCAATGGTATTAAACTGTAGTAGATAACTTTTAATAGCAGAACTTTTTAGCTCATAATTATTAAATAGACTTAAACTTAAATTCAAAATTAGAAGGCTAGGCATACAGATATCTATGTACATAAATCTATAGCTATTCATGTTTGTTTCATTACAAAAGCCTGCAAATCAATCTACTAGCAATCTTGCATTAGAACTTCATCACCTTTTTCACCAACATATCAATGGAAAACCTTGACAACTTAACACTAACATAAAGCACCCAACATAAAATACCATTTTCATTGTATTTTACACATTTCACACATTCCTCCAGATATATATGTCGGGGCACCAAGACTCTTATTCACTTCACTCATGTTTTTCTTTATAATATTCACTTTAGACTTTTAATTCACTTTTACTTTTTCACTGTAAGGCTAGTTCCCAAGCGGTTTGTTAACTGAGCTCTCTAGCCCGAGGCCCCCCTTTATAGAGGACCTGACCTGAAGACAGATTTATTTATAAATATGTTGCTAAAGCAAAGATGCTTGTCATCCTGCAAAGTCAACATTCAATGCAACATTCCAGGTGTCAGTCTGTAGCCGCTGCAAAGGTAATGCCAGGGCTACAATTGACACGCCTTTCAACGATCAAGTAGGCTTTGACTTATTAGTCATTTAATCGACAGGGCCATCCTGACCTTCACACGTTCTCGTGTAATATTTATACCCTTGCAAAAAGGGCATATTAATTTTGGTCAAAAGTGTGCAACGCATAGAAGGAAGCATCTCCGACCATATAAGGTATAAATATTCTTGATCAGCACGACGAGACGAGATCAAATAGCCATCTCCGTCCGTCGGTCTATCTGTCCGTCCGTCTGGATCGATGCGAACTCCTCCTAGACCGTTAGAGCTACAGAGCTGAAATTTTGCATGTAGGCTTGAATATACTGCAGGGTTTGTATATCTCAGATTCAGCCGGATCGGGCCACTATATCATATAGCTCCCATTCAAACGGCAAAGTCACGAACAGTGACTTTTCCTAATAACTTCGTTATTTTGTAAGCTATTGTCGTGAAATTTAATATTGGTGAGTTTATTATGCCTAAAAAGTTTGCCAAATTTGAAGAAGATCGGGTGACTATATCAGTTTGCTCCCACAGGAACCCACGGTAGAAAACAGTTACTTTTGTCAATAACTTCGTTACTTTTGACGCGATTGCTTTTAAAATAACCATTTGTTAGTTTAATATATCTGTTGATGACTGTGCCGAATGTATTAAAGATTTGATGACTATATTATATAGCTCCCACAGGAATGATCGGTCGAAAACAGTGACTTTGATCAATAACTTCGTTATTTTCTATGTAAAGATTGTTGGCCGTTCTTTCGCAAACATTACTCTTTTTAGATAAAATTGTTTCCACTTTGACGGCTAAAGGTGAGGAAAGAGTAACAACTTGCAAGGGTATAAACTTTTGAGGGGTCGAAGTTGGACCCGGCTCTCTGCTCGTCTCTCTTAGACGGATAACCATCGTCTCTCCTAGACTGATAACCGTCGTCTCTCCTAGACGGATAACCATTGTCTCTCCTAGACGGATAACCATCGTCCCTCCTAGACGAATAACCATCGTATCTCCTAGAAGGATAATCATCGTCTCTCCTAGACGGATAACCATTCTGACATTCACTCGTCCTCGTGTAATTTGATAAAATATTCAGCACAAAATTTCTTTCGTACAAACTTTTTATAACATACACCCATAGGGTGAAATGGTATATTAAAGTCGCCAAAATGTATGTAACAGGCAGAAGGAAGCTTTTCCGACCCCATAAAGTATAGCCATGTCCGTCTGACCGTCCGTCTGTCCGTCCGTATGAACGCCTAGATCTCGGAGACTATAAGAGATAGAGCCACCAAATTTGGAATGTAGGCTCGTGTAGTATGTAGAGTGATCGAGTTTCTTTCAAATTTTTGCCACGCCCCTTTCCGCCCCACAAAATTTAAAAAAAACTTTTATCTCAAAAACTATTGCAGCTAGAGACACCATATTTGGTATGTATATTTGCTTAGTAAATGCGCACATTTTGTAATTATAAAGATTTTGCCACGCCCCTTTCCGCCCACGAAATTTGAAAAAATCGATTATCTCCCGTCATTTTTTATCTTGTGGAATCAAATTTCCAGCAAAATACCAAATTTGATCAAAATCGGACAAAAAATAACCAAGTTATGCATATAAACGTTTTTCCATAAGGCCGGAGTTGGCCGTTGGCGGGTGGTGGCGCTAGGGTGCTCATATGCATGAGTGAGTGAGATACTAAGATATGCTTGTAAAAAGCATGTGAACAAAATTTTTTTTTAAATTGGCAAATGCATTTGTTATTACAAATTTGAAATATTTGTTTTACTGGTGTATGGTATACCTAAGTCGGCGAGACAACTTACTTGCTTCATTACATTTATTCTTAACATAAACATAATCAGTTCTATGTAAATAACAAAACTTAAATAATTTTTTGTCAACATATTATGTTTTCTTCTGACAAAAATGGCAAACTTCATTCATAATTTCTATCATCGTCTCACTTAATCATCACTATCCGACATGGCCATCCTGACCTTTACACGTCCTCGTGTAACCCAGACCGTCAATGAACTAATATTACCGAAGTGTTATTGAAAAAGCCATATATCACATCAAGCTTCTTATTAAGACTTTAATTAGATATCAATTTCTTCTTAATTTACACATTATTTTATATCATTATAAATCAACCCATTTATTTCATTCCAAACTTATTTCTGTACTAATAATACCTTTATAATTCATTAACATTATTCATCAAATAATCTTTACATTTTTATTATCAGTTTTTATATCAATTGCGACTAAAACAACTTCTCTTGGTCCAGCGATCGATAATCTTATTTTACACTTCTTATTCTTCAAACATTCAAATATATTGTGTCTTTCAACGGTTTCCATACTGTCTATTTCAATAGCTTCCATACCGTGTCTTTCAATGGTTTCCATACTGTCTATTTCAATAGCTTCAGTATCGTCTTTTCCAACCGTTTCCATACTGTCTAATTAAAAAGCTTGCATACCGTCTCTTTCAACGGTTTCTCTTGTTTCAATACTGTCTCTTTCAACAGTTTCTTTTTCTTTTTACTGTCTATACACAGTTTCTTTTTCAACTTCTTAATAAGTTGCATATTAAGATCTCGAAATTCCACTGCACTATGATTTACTTTTGATTATGAGCATGGTTCCGTCATGAGCGCTATACGCCATGTTCCAACTTACGTTTTTCACTTATGCTTGCTCAATTGCGCAGTTAGCTCTAATCTCAAACACAATATATATTTGCCATGTTGTTTCCATTGGATTCTTCATTCCTCCCTATTTACAAAATTTCCATATCCAAGGTTACTGCATTACCAACTTACCAAACAACATATCCTCTCACCGGAATACCTTTCATTAGATATCCTCTTAGGAATACCATTCACAAAATTTTCATATCCAAGGTTATGGCATCACCAACTTACCATCCTCTTACCGGGATACCTTTCTGATATACCTTTCTGATATAATTTCAGCACAGGGACTTTATTTAAAGTTGCTGACGTGTGAGTGGGTGAAACACCTTCATCAAAAAACCACCCCAGCCGATTATTTTGCTAGCCACATTAAGAGTCCCGCAGATTAATCGTTTTAACATCGAAATAAGCCTCACACAATAACGTATAGTTTGCCGATTGCAATGGTTGGTGAGCCTTTGTGGTTTCGTAGGGGCCCATTCTAATTAGATAATTATCTCTTTAAGGTTTTCTCAGGTAGATAATTAATTTGGTAGATTGACCCGGATATTCAACAAGGTTACATATTGATCCAGATATTTTAAAGCTAACTGCCAACATGAACCCAACCAGAAACTACTAATCTTTGGCAAGTGACTGAGAGCTAGGCTCTGGTTTGAAAAGAGTTGAGTAAACGAAGGCGTGATGGTAGTCTAGACGCTGTACCTCTTGCTTTACTATAGGTGGCGTAGTCCCTAGTGATAAAGAAAATTATTACGCCCGAATTCACTTAGAGTAACCCAAAAAGAAAATTTATTCAAAATTACTCAAAAGAAACAAAAAAAAAAAGTAAAATAAAACAGAAGAATAAAAATATTCATAACATTTGGTTGATTTGAAAACACTATCAAATATTTAAAATATTAGTAATACATAGTGTTAGAGATTACGAGGAGGCGAAACGATGATCCTCATCACAAGTGTGTAGAATTTGTTCACAATTTATTTCAGACGTATACGAAAGGGCAACAGCCAAGTGTATGCACTCATTCCATAGAAATTGTACAATTACTTATGTTTCGACAAATCAAGAGTGTCCGGTTTGCAAGTCTTTATGCCACCTTAGAGATGTACAAGTTAGAACTGAGTTATCAGCCAGTCAAAAACGGGGAGCAGTTCCTAAAGTACATAATACGCGACAGCAGAGGCAAGCACACCTTTTATCTGGTCCAGAACAGTCAGCAAAATACGATGATGAACTCATCGAAAGAGATAGAACCACTACGAACAGCGAAACGACAGGGAAGACCTCCTAAGCGAAGAGTTCAACGGGTTCAACCAGAAAAAACTATGAAAGATTGTTTGAAAGAATAGAGAATCTTATAAAACAGAAGTTTGAGAGTTTGCAGAAGAATTAAATACGCAGGCTAGAGCACAATCTTCACCCAGAAATTCGCCGATTTCTACATTAAGTATTAAGAGCGAAAATGTTACACAGATTATCCAGAGTTGGGGTATAAAGTTAGAGGGATCACAAAAAGGCAGTACCGTGCAAGAATTCTTGTACAGAGTGCGTGCATTAACTATGGATAGTTTAGATGGAGACTTTTCAGTAGTCTGTAAGAATCTACTTATTCTCCTAACTGGAAAAGCTCGAGATTGGTATTGGAGATACCGTAAAGAAATTACTCAAGTAGAATTGACAGATTTTTGTGACAAACTCAAAAAACAATATCGTGATAACTAGGATGATGATTTAATATTTGAAGAAATAAGAAGTAGGAAGCATAAGATTGGAGAATCATTTAATAATTTTTATGAAGATGTAATATACATTGTTAGTAGGCTTTCGGTTCCATTAGAAGAGGATAGACTTGTGCAGCAGTTGCAGCGTACCCTGATACCGGAAGTGCGTATACATATCATTTGTTTCGGTGTCGAATCTATGACTGATAGGTCAAAACGTTTAGGCGGAATCATAAGTTTATTTCCAGACTTTGAAAGCCAAGGCCTCGGAAGAACAAAGCTTATGCGTTTGCGTTAAAGTTTGGAGTTTTTTTTTTTTTGTAATTACATCTTAATTTTTTGATCATTTAGACCATCATATAGAATGATTTTGGTTTTTATTTAATTTGAGTTAACTTTGCTCTCTGAAATACTACTGAATGAAATATTAGATTCTAAGAAATGAATGATTGTGGAAAAACATTTATTTAAGTGAATAATAATCATATTTATTATGACGTAATTTTCTGACCTTTCTTTTTGGGCAATCTAATGTAAAAAGGAATGGATGTTTGTTTTGGGATTTTCCCCTAGCGCTGAAAGGAAAATCATGGTAGGGTGGGTAGAGAGCGCGGATGTAAACACACCTATACAGCTAACACTAGGACTACTTTCTGATATACCGAATTTCAGCACAGGGACTTTATTTAAAGTTGCTGACGTGTGAGCGGGTGAAACACCTTCATCAAAGAACCACCCCAGCCGATTGTTTCAGATGAATCGTGTTAACATCGAAATAAGCCTCACACAATAACGTATAGTTTGCCGATTGCAATGGTTGGTGAGCCTTTGTGGTTTCGTATTTATGGTTGCCCATCGACTACGTTAAGGCTTTGTACGTTACAGTAATTTTGGCGCCCAACTGAGGGGCCCATTCTAATTAGATAATTATCTCTTTAAGGTTTTCTCAGGTAGATAATTAATTTGGTAGATTGACCCCTTTTTTTCTTTTTAATTTCTTTGTGCATTCTAATCTTTTATTCTATACTATCAACAATTTAAATCGTAAAGTTAACTATCATTGGAATTACCGTCTCCGGCAATGCCCAGAGATCTGGTCCGGATATTCAACTAGGTTACAAATTTATCCGGATATTTTAAAGCTAACTGCTAACATGAACCCAAGTCAAACAATAACTGTCAAAACAGCAGAAACTACTAACTTTGAGACTGAGAGCTAGACTCTGGTTTGAAAAGAGTTGAGTAAACGAAGGCGTGATGGTCGCCTAGACTCTGTACCTCTTGCATTACTATAGGATGCGCATCACCTGGAATTACGATTGTGACACATGGCTGAAACATCATCCAAGGATAATGCAACCGCTAGTATTATTGTAGAGAGTACATAAACAAGTCAGTCCACTTTTGTTATCCCTTGTAGTATATCCCGTAGCAGCTTAATTGTGCGTGGTCAGGACATTGGTGAGAACATTAATGGTTTAATCAGCCAACCCCAGATAATAATTGGCATAGCAAGAGACTATATTAAAATAGGTAACGAATCCCTTTTTAAATTCATTTATGTAGGTGCAACTCAAAAAAAAGAAGGGAAGATGATATTTTTATAGAGAATGGAACTATCTGATGTAGAGGCAACAGACCCTAACCCAACCGCTTGAAAAAAGACACTACCAATATGAGTGTAGCTATGTAAATTTCTATTTCCTTTTGCTAAGCAAATAGCATCCTTTAGCAAAAAAAAAAAAATAAAAAACGAGCTATGGAAGTTAACTTCGGCCTTGCCGAAGTTTATATACCCTTGCAGTTCTTTATTATATTTAATTCGATAAGAAAAGTGAAATTTTATACATCAACAGCATTAGTTGTCGTATTATGAATATGCTCAAATATTTTTCAAACTACTGAATTCAAAACACATTTAATGATTATTAAACAATATATGATATAGTAGTCCGATCCCGATGATTTTCATACTTTATCTCACACAGGTAATAAAGAGTCTCCAAAAAAAATTTCAACCCGATATCGCTTAGACGATACGCACAGACGGACGGACAGACGGACAGACGGACAGACGGACAGACGGACATGGCTATATCGACTCAGCTTCTCAAGCTGATCAAGAATATATATACTTTATGGGGTCGGAAACGTCTCCTTCTGTGCGTTACAAACATCTGACCAATTTTATAATACCCTCTGCAAGGGTATAAATATATATATATATAACTAAACGCAGATTTCGAGAGTAGTGCCTAGTGATAAAGTCAATTATTACGCCCGCATTCACTTAGATTAACCCAAAAAGAAAATTTATTCAAAATTACTCAAAAGAGACAAAAAAAAAAAGAATAATAAAACAGAAGAATAAAAATATTCATAACATTTGGTTGATTTGAAAACACTATCAAATATTTAAAATATTAGTAATACATAGTGATAGAGATTACGAGGAGGCGCAACGATGATCCTCATCACAAGTGTGTAGAATTTGTTCACAATTTATTTCAGACGTATACGAAAGGGCAACAGCCAAGTGTATGCACTCATTCCATAGAAATTGTACAATTACTTATGTTTCGACAAATCAGGAGTGTCCGGTTTGCAAGTCTTTATGCCACCTTAGAGATGTACAAGTTAGAACTGAGTTATCAGCCAGTCAAAAACGGGGAGCAGTTCCTAAAGTCCATAATACGCGACAGCAGAGGCAAGCACACCTTTTATCTGGTCCAGAAAAGTCAGCAAAATACGATGATGAACTCATCGAAAGAGATAGAACCACTACGAACAGCGAAACGACAGGGAAGACCTCCTAAGCGAAGAGTTCAACGGGTTGAAATACGCAGGCTAGAGCACAATCTTCACCCAGAAATTCGCCGATTTCTACATTAAGTATTAAGAGCGAAAATGTTACACAGATTATCCAGAGTTGGGGTATAAAGTTAGAGAGATCACAAAAAGGCAGTACCGTGCAAGAATTCTTGTACAGAGTGCGTGCATTAACTATGGATAGTTTAGATGGAGACTTTTCAGTAGTCTGTAAGAATCTACTTATTCTCCTAACTGGAAAAGCTCGAGATTGGTATTGGAGATACCGTAAAGAAATTACTCAAGTAGAATTGACAGATTTTTGTGACAAACTCAAAAAACAATATCGTGATAACTAGGATGATGATTTAATATTTGAAGAAATAAGAAGTAGGAAGCATAAGATTGGAGAATCATTTAATAATTTTTATGAAGATGTAATATACATTGTTAGTAGGCTTTCGGTTCCATTAGAAGAGGATAGACTTGTGCAGCAGTTGCAGCGTACCCTGATACCGGAAGTGCGTATACATATCATTTGTTTCGGTGTCGAATCTATGACTGATAGGTCAAAACGTTTAGGCGGAATCATAAGTTTATTTCCAGACTTTGAAAGCCAAGGCCTCGGAAGAACAAAGCTTATGCGTTTGCGTTAAAGTTTGGAGTTTTTTTTTTTTTGTAATTACATCTTAATTTTTTGATCATTTAGACCATCATATAGAATGATTTTGGTTTTTATTTAATTTGAGTTAACTTTGCTCTCTGAAATACTACTGAATGAAATATTAGATTCTAAGAAATGAATGATTGTGGAAAAACATTTATTTAAGTGAATAATAATCATATTTATTATGACGTAATTTTCTGACCTTTCTTTTGGGCAATCTAATGTAAAAAGGAATGGATGTTTGTTTTGGGATTTTCCCCTAGCGCTGAAAGGAAAATCATGGTAGGGTGGGTAGAGAGCGCGGATGTAAACACACCTATATAGCTAACACTAGGACTACTTTCTGATATACCGAATTTCAGCACAGGGACTTTATTTAAAGTTGCTGACGTGTGAGCGGGTGAAACACCTTCATCAAAGAACCACCCCAGCCGATTGTTTCAGATGAATCGTGTTAACATCGAAATAAGCCTCACACAATAACGTATAGTTTGCCGATTGCAATGGTTGGTGAGCCTTTGTGGTTTCGTATTTATGGTTGCCCATCGACTACGTTAAGGCTTTGTACGTTACAGTAATTTTGGCGCCCAACTGAGGGGCCCATTCTAATTAGATAATTATCTCTTTAAGGTTTTCTCAGGTAGATAATTAATTTGGTAGATTGACCCCTTTTTTTCTTTTTAATTTCTTTGTGCATTCTAATCTTTTATTCTATACTATCAACAATTTAAATCGTAAAGTTAACTATCATTGGAATTACCGTCTCCGGCAATGCCCAGAGATCTGGTCCGGATATTCAACTAGGTTACAAATTTATCCGGATATTTTAAAGCTAACTGCTAACATGAACCCAAGTCAAACAATAACTGTCAAAACAGCAGAAACTACTAACTTTGAGACTGAGAGCTAGACTCTGGTTTGAAAAGAGTTGAGTAAACGAAGGCGTGATGGTGGTCTAGACTCTGTACCTCTTGCATTACTATAGGATGCGCATCACCTGGAATTACGATTGTGACACATGGCTGAAACATCATCCAAGGATAATGCAACCGCTAGTATTATTGTAGAGAGTACATAAACAAGTCAGTCCACTTTTGTTATCCCTTGTAGTATATCCCGTAGCAGCTTAATTGTGCGTGGTCAGGACATTGGTGAGAACATTAATGGTTTAATCAGCCAACCCCAGATAATAATTGGCATAGCAAGAGACTATATTAAAACAGGTAACGAATCCCTTTTTAAATTCATTTATGTAGGTGCAACTCAAAAAAAAGAAGGGAAGATGATATTTTTATAGAGAATGGAACTATCTGATGTAGATGCAACAGACCCTAACCCAACCGCTTGAAAAAAGACACTACCAATATGAGTGTAGCTATGTAAATTTCTATTTCCTTTTGCTAAGCAAATAGCATCCTTTAGCAAAAAAAAAAAAAATAAAAAAATATATATATAAATAACTAAACGCAGATTTCGAGAGTAGTGCCTAGTGATAAAGTCAATTATTACGCCCGCATTCACTTAGATTAACCCAAAAAGAAAATTTATTCAAAATTACTCAAAAGAGACAAAAAAAAAAAGAATAATAAAACAGAAGAATAAAAATATTCATAACATTTGGTTGATTTGAAAACACTATCAAATATTTAAAATATTAGTAATACATAGTGATAGAGATTACGAGGAGGCGCAACGATGATCCTCATCACAAGTGTGTAGAATTTGTTCACAATTTATTTCAGACGTATACGAAAGGGCAACAGCCAAGTGTATGCACTCATTCCATAGAAATTGTACAATTACTTATGTTTCGACAAATCAGGAGTGTCCGGTTTGCAAGTCTTTATGCCACCTTAGAGATGTACAAGTTAGAACTGAGTTATCAGCCAGTCAAAAACGGGGAGCAGTTCCTAAAGTCCATAATACGCGACAGCAGAGGCAAGCACACCTTTTATCTGGTCCAGAAAAGTCAGCAAAATACGATGATGAACTCATCGAAAGAGATAGAACCACTACGAACAGCGAAACGACAGGAAGACCTCCTAAGCGAAGAGTTCAACGGGTTGAAATACGCAGGCTAGAGCACAATCTTCACCCAGAAATTCGCCGATTTCTACATTAAGTATTAAGAGCGAAAATGTTACACAGATTATCCAGAGTTGGGGTATAAAGTTAGAGAGATCACAAAAAGGCAGTACCGTGCAAGAATTCTTGTACAGAGTGCGTGCATTAACTATGGATAGTTTAGATGGAGACTTTTCAGTAGTCTGTAAGAATCTACTTATTCTCCTAACTGGAAAAGCTCGAGATTGGTATTGGAGATACCGTAAAGAAATTACTCAAGTAGAATTGACAGATTTTTGTGACAAACTCAAAAAACAATATCGTGATAACTAGGATGATGATTTAATATTTGAAGAAATAAGAAGTAGGAAGCATAAGATTGGAGAATCATTTAATAATTTTTATGAAGATGTAATATACATTGTTAGTAGGCTTTCGGTTCCATTAGAAGAGGATAGACTTGTGCAGCAGTTGCAGCGTACCCTGATACCGGAAGTGCGTATACATATCATTTGTTTCGGTGTCGAATCTATGACTGATAGGTCAAAACGTTTAGGCGGAATCATAAGTTTATTTCCAGACTTTGAAAGCCAAGGCCTCGGAAGAACAAAGCTTATGCGTTTGCGTTAAAGTTTGGAGTTTTTTTTTTTTGTAATTACATCTTAATTTTTGATCATTTAGACCATCATATAGAATGATTTTGGTTTTTATTTAATTTGAGTTAACTTTGCTCTCTGAAATACTACTGAATGAAATATTAGATTCTAAGAAATGAATGATTGTGGAAAAACATTTATTTAAGTGAATAATAATCATATTTATTATGACGTAATTTTCTGACCTTTCTTTTTGGGCAATCTAATGTAAAAAGGAATGGATGTTTGTTTTGGGATTTTCCCCTAGCGCTGAAAGGAAAATCATGGTAGGGTGGGTAGAGAGCGCGGATGTAAACACACCTATATAGCTAACACTAGGACTACTTTCTGATATACCGAATTTCAGCACAGGGACTTTATTTAAAGTTGCTGACGTGTGAGCGGGTGAAACACCTTCATCAAAGAACCACCCCAGCCGATTGTTTCAGATGAATCGTGTTAACATCGAAATAAGCCTCACACAATAACGTATAGTTTGCCGATTGCAATGGTTGGTGAGCCTTTGTGGTTTCGTATTTATGGTTGCCCATCGACTACGTTAAGGCTTTGTACGTTACAGTAATTTTGGCGCCCAACTGAGGGGCCCATTCTAATTAGATAATTATCTCTTTAAGGTTTTCTCAGGTAGATAATTAATTTGGTAGATTGACCCCTTTTTTTCTTTTTAATTTCTTTGTGCATTCTAATCTTTTATTCTATACTATCAACAATTTAAATCGTAAAGTTAACTATCATTGGAATTACCGTCTCCGGCAATGCCCAGAGATCTGGTCCGGATATTCAACTAGGTTACAAATTTATCCGGATATTTTAAAGCTAACTGCTAACATGAACCCAAGTCAAACAATAACTGTCAAAACAGCAGAAACTACTAACTTTGAGACTGAGAGCTAGACTCTGGTTTGAAAAGAGTTGAGTAAACGAAGGCGTGATGGTGGTCTAGACTCTGTACCTCTTGCATTACTATAGGATGCGCATCACCTGGAATTACGATTGTGACACATGGCTGAAACATCATCCAAGGATAATGCAACCGCTAGTATTATTGTAGAGAGTACATAAACAAGTCAGTCCACTTTTGTTATCCCTTGTAGTATATCCCGTAGCAGCTTAATTGTGCGTGGTCAGGACATTGGTGAGAACATTAATGGTTTAATCAGCCAACCCCAGATAATAATTGGCATAGCAAGAGACTATATTAAAACAGGTAACGAATCCCTTTTTAAATTCATTTATGTAGGTGCAACTCAAAAAAAAGAAGGGAAGATGATATTTTTATAGAGAATGGAACTATCTGATGTAGATGCAACAGACCCTAACCCAACCGCTTGAAAAAAGACACTACCAATATGAGTGTAGCTATGTAAATTTCTATTTCCTTTTGCTAAGCAAATAGCATCCTTTAGCAAAAAAAAAAAAATAAAAAAATATATATATAAATAACTAAACGCAGATTTCGAGAGTAGTGCCTAGTGATAAAGTCAATTATTACGCCCGCATTCACTTAGATTAACCCAAAAAGAAAATTTATTCAAAATTACTCAAAAGAGACAAAAAAAAAAAGAATAATAAAACAGAAGAATAAAAATATTCATAACATTTGGTTGATTTGAAAACACTATCAAATATTTAAAATATTAGTAATACATAGTGATAGAGATTACGAGGAGGCGCAACGATGATCCTCATCACAAGTGTGTAGAATTTGTTCACAATTTATTTCAGACGTATACGAAAGGGCAACAGCCAAGTGTATGCACTCATTCCATAGAAATTGTACAATTACTTATGTTTCGACAAATCAGGAGTGTCCGGTTTGCAAGTCTTTATGCCACCTTAGAGATGTACAAGTTAGAACTGAGTTATCAGCCAGTCAAAAACGGGGAGCAGTTCCTAAAGTCCATAATACGCGACAGCAGAGGCAAGCACACCTTTTATCTGGTCCAGAACAGTCAGCAAAATACGATGATGAACTCATCGAAAGAGATAGAACCACTACGAACAGCGAAACGACAGGGAAGACCTCCTAAGCGAAGAGTTCAACGGGTTCAAATACGCAGGCTAGAGCACAATCTTCACCCAGAAATTCGCCGATTTCTACATTAAGTATTAAGAGCGAAAATGTTACACAGATTATCCAGAGTTGGGGTATAAAGTTAGAGGGATCACAAAAAGGCAGTACCGTGCAAGAATTCTTGTACAGAGTGCGTGCATTAACTATGGATAGTTTAGATGGAGACTTTTCAGTAGTCTGTAAGAATCTACTTATTCTCCTAACTGGAAAAGCTCGAGATTGGTATTGGAGATACCGTAAAGAAATTACTCAAGTAGAATTGACAGATTTTTGTGACAAACTCAAAAAACAATATCGTGATAACTAGGATGATGATTTAATATTTGAAGAAATAAGAAGTAGGAAGCATAAGATTGGAGAATCATTTAATAATTTTTATGAAGATGTAATATACATTGTTAGTAGGCTTTTGGTTCCATTAGAAGAGGATAGACTAGTGCAGCAGTTGCAGCGTACCCTGATACCGGAAGTGCGTTGTATATCATTTGTTTCGGTGTCACATCACAGATAGTTAGTACAAAGAAAAGAAAATCTATTGGGAGAGAAACTAATTAAGCGTCCGATCAAGAGTGTAAATTTTTCTAAGCCCGTTTACAAATCCGTAGCTGCAGTACTAGACGCACAGAACAGTCAGAAGACGAGTTGTCGGTGAAAGAGGTAGATGCAGTGCAGCGAGTGGCGAATTCTTTGGTTTATTGTTGAACAAAAGGAGTAAACAAGCCGCAGTGCATAAAATGTTCAAATCGGACGGATAACTATCGGAAGGGACCACCGTATGGCAACAAGCGGACGGACCCTTAGTAACTGTTGCTCACAAAAGATTAAGATCCTAATTTCGCTGAACAAGAAAAGCAAGAAAACATTTCAGATTTACAAACAAATAGAAAGAATATTAAGTTACATCCAATTAAAGAATACGTTTACGCTCAACCTTGCGTATGCGTAACTTTTGGAAAGCTGTACGAAATACCAAAAGAACGTTGATTTGTTCAGTAATTAATGATGCCGTAGATGTCCGATTTTATGCTTCAATTTCATTTTGACAATTTTTAGAATTAGGCTTATTAGAAACAGGAACAAATATTAGTTGCATTGGAGCAGACCTGGCTAAAATAGACTGGTCCAACAATTCAAAATTGCGCAAAATTAATTCTTCAGTAAAAACGGCTGATGGAATAGCAACGTGCCTAGATTACCAGAGAAAGATGGTGAGGAAAAGTTTCCGCTGACAGCAGAAGAAGAAAAACGTTTTAATGGAATCATAATTTTATTTCCAGACTTTGAAAGGCAAGGCCTCGGAGGAACATAGCTTCGGCAACATCTTAAAGAGGTATGCAATGCCACCCCGATTAAACAGCGATTTTATCCAGTTTCACCGGCGGTTGAAAAAGTAATGTTTCAAGAGATCGATAGGATGTTAGAGCTAGGATTTATTGAGAAGTCACATAGCCCTTTGAGGTCGCCCGTTCGTTTGGTGACTAAGCCCGGAAAAGTTCGTTTATGCTTAGATGCAAGACGTATTAACGAGGTTACCAAGAAAGACGCATATTCACTGCCCAGCATCAACGGAATTTTCGCAAGACTACCAAAAGCTAACATCATCTCGAAGATATATTTGAAGGATGCTTTTTTGGAAATAGGTTTGAGTGACGAATCAAAAGCAATCACAGCATTTACAGTTCCCTGTCGTCCATTGTATCATTTTGTGGTTATGCCATTTGGTTTGTGTAATGCCGCGCAAACAACGTGTAGACTAATGGATGAAATAATACCCCCTGAATTAAAATATTGTACTTTTGGATACTTAGACGTTTTATGTGTAGTATCAGAAAGCTTTGATGAACATCTTATTGTGTTAGCCAAGCTAGCTGAGCAATTTCGAATGGCGAACGTGACTTTAAATGTGGCAAAGAGCAAAATCTGTGTCACAAAAGTTGCAATTTTAGGATATATGCGGGAATGGGGAATGCGGCAAGGCAACAATAATAATTAAAACAAATACATAAGTTCCAAGTGACGAAAAATTCATTAAAATTGAGTCGCTAAAGACAAAGAAAGTTCGAGAAAAAAATGTGTCTTTAATTTAACATCAATATTACAAAGATCAGTGAAAAACCACCCCAATTGATGCATGCTTGTGTGTTGGAGAGAGATAGCACGTCCAAGTTCAAGTGAGAGGGAATCGTGAAGGTGTGAGCACTATTGGGAGAACCCTGAAGTTTGTGTGGCAAAGAGGCTGGAAGCGCAAAACAGATTGACGATCTTTTGAATTTTGCAAAATTTGCGGGGCAATGAGGCTGGTATAGCGTAATTTTTGTAAATGTTGGAGAGTTGGAGTATCGTCGTGGGAACTATTCACTGAGATGGTAGATTTATGTGGCAAAGGGCCTTGAACATAGAATCTATGTGGTGAGCAGCAGTACCTGGAGTGGACAATTCTGGAGAAATTGGCGGCAAGAGAAACTACTACAATTGGCAAGAGCGAGAAAGCATTAGACGCAGGAGTTTGGCGGCGTCGGTGGAAAAGTTTGTGCAAGAGTGACATATCAGCAGAATTGGCGTGAACTAGACGGCGTTGGTGACAAAATTAAAACTAATTAAAGCTTGAATTAAAGTAAAAAAAAGTAGAATCATTTAAAAAAAAAAATATATATATATTTTGTAATTGCTGAAACAGAGACAAAGTCAAATTACTAACAATAGATTAAGATTATATTATTGTGAAATATTTAAATTTCAGCTGTAACGAGTAAGCTACGACGAATGCAAAATGAATCGAGACGAAGTAATAAGTTTAAATGTAAATGAGCTCAAAGCAAAGTTGGCCAGTTTAAATTTGGCAGTAACTGGTAGAAAGCAATCGTTGCAAGACCGTCTTCTGGAACATTTCGGTTTGGTTGCTGACGAAGTCGAGGTTGAATCGGAAAATGATGATGCAGTATCATTTCAGTCTACAACACCAACTGTAGTTACCTGTAGTGGGTCAGGTCAACCGTCAATAGAGAATTGGTTACGGGATTTTGAAGATAATGCAAAAGCAGTTCAATGGAACACGCTACAGAAGTTTATCTACACGAAGCAATTATTGAAAATAGCAGAAAAATTTTTTTGTGCGTAGTGAGAGAGGAGTGACTGATGTGCTATCATTAAAAAGAATTTTGCTAGGCGAGTTCGGCTCAGGAGTATCATCGATTGAAGTGCATAAGTTGTTGCGAAACAGACGCAAACGCACAAATAAAGATTTTCGTGAATACCTTTACAGTCTGAAGGAAATAGGTAGTTCCATAAATTTAGATGAAGAAGGAATACCCGATTCAAAAGCTAACAAATGTTTCAATTCAACAGCCGCCGCGTGCAGACGTGTTTTTTAATGCACTCCGCAAAATTTAGTGTAAAAAATAAAAAGACCGCGTTTGCAAAAATTGTGTAGGGCTCTCAGTCGCCTCAGAGACGCCTATTTACAATCATATTGCTATTAGTTTGTTCTAATAATTGTTCGCGTTTGCAAAAATTGTGTAGGGCTCTCAGTCGCCTCAGAGACGCCTGTTTACAATCATATTGCTATTAGAACAAACTAATAGCAATATGATTGTAAATAGGCGTCTCTGAGGCGACTGAGAGCCCTACACAATTTTTGCAAACGCGATCTTTTTATTTTTTACACTAAATTTTGCGGATTAGAACAAACTAATAGCAATAAATACTAAGGTGGAACAACAAAGTGAGCACTTTTTTTTTGGAAAAGCCATGTGCAAGCCACTTAGCAACAGCAAGGCACAACAGCAATTTGCCGTGGAGAGAGCAGTGTTGTTCTCCATCAATATCAATAACTGGGTCACCGATTGCACCGACCAGCACCGTCAGCTCGTTGACAGCAACTACTGCAACGTCTGCAGAAGTATTGACCTGCCTCAAGCCGTCATCGACAAGTCGCCCAGAGTCAGCCACGACAAGAAACCCAACGCCTTCTGTCCAAACTGGAATGGATAGATATATAACCAAAACAAATGAACGAGCAGCACTTCTAATCGGAAATCGTTTTAAAATTCTTGCCGATCAGCAAGACGATCAAGCCGGCGCTGTGGATAAAGTTAAATCGGCTAGACCACCCCCCTCCCTATACATCCGTGGAGCCAACTGCAGCGCCCTGATTTCGAAGCTAGTAGAAACAGTAGGGGCAAATAACTTTGTTGTAACCCCTCTCAACAGGGGTAACATAAAAGAAATTAAATGTCAAACCCAAACTGAGGACAATTTCCGCATCATCGAAAAGTACCTCCGTAATGCTAACATAAACTTCTATACCTGCCAACTAAAAAGCAGTAAAGGGCTCCAGGTTGTGTTAAAGGGGATCGAGCCATCGGTCCCACTTCAAGAAATAGCAGACGCATTGGCCGAAAAAGGGTTTGCGGTTAAGTCCGTTGTCAATATCATCAACAGGAATAAAGTCGCACAGCCGCTCTTTAAAATCGAGCTCCAACCAGATGCAAAGCGGTCGAAGCCAAATGAAGTTCATCCAATCTACAACCTTCAGCTCCTATTGCACAGAAGAATCACCGTAGAGGAGCCCCATAAGAGATACCAACCACCTCAGTGTAAAAACTGCCAGGAATACAACCACACCTCTAACAATTGCAATCTTAGGTCAGTGTGTGTTGGCTGCGGCGAACATCATAAAGATGGCATTTGCACCAAGGACAGAAACAACGTCGCACTAAGACTATGCAGTAACTGTGGAGGGAACCACACAGCCAACTACAGGGAATGTCCTGTCTTCAAGGATCTTAAATCGCACCTAAACGGGCGTAAACCCCCAGCTGAGAATAAATAATGGGTTCCCTACGTCTATGTCTTTGGAATGCTAATGGCGTCTCCAAGCACAAAAATGAACTGCAACTATTCCTAGACTCAAGTGAAATCAACGTCATGCTGATATCGGAAACACATTTAACATCAAAAAATAACTTTCAAATACCAAAATACACCTTCTACGCAACAAACCATCCAGACGGAAAAGCTCATGGCGGGATTGGTATCCTAATCAAAAACCGTATAAAACACTCGTTCCTCAACAGATTCGAAACACAGCACCTACAAGCAACTGCTATAACCGTCCAAACTAGCTGCGGCAACACTTCGTTGGTTGCCCTATACTGCCCACCACGCATCTCAATCTCTGAAAAGGAATTCTTTCTTTAACACACTCGGAGAACGCTTCATTGCAGCAGGGGACTATAAGGCCAAACATACGCACTGGGGATCTCGCCTGTTAAATCCTAAAGGCAAGCAGTTGTACAATACAATAGTCAACCCACTCAATAAGATGGATTGCGACTCACCGGGTAGGCCTACTTATTGGCCCACAGATCCACAGAATATGCCTGACTTGATTGATTTCGCAGTAACCAAGAGGATTCCGCGTAATCGGATCGCTGCAGAACCACTGCTAGATTTAACCTCCGATCACTCTCCAGTGCTATTCACACTGTTAACAAGACCTCAAGTACTTGATCGCCCACATATGCTTACAAACAACAAAACAAATTGACTTAAATTTAAAATGTACATGAGTGCCCACATTGACTGTTCGCCGAAACTGGATGCTGCAGAGGTCTCTGCACTTGTGTCGATGCTGGGAGCTGCCGCAAGAGTATCTACTCCACATGCCTCTACATGCTAAACCTGCTGTCAGGCCTACGAACGGGTGGATAGAACAATTAGTAACGGAAAAAGGACGTCTGAGAAGAGAATGGCAGATTACTCGATCACCAGCAGCAAAACTTCGCCTAAGGCATGCCAGCCGCAACCTCTCCAAGGAGTTAAGACAAGAGGAAATCTGGGCTCAAAGGAAATACATAGAAAAGCTCAGCCCATCCAGCACTAAACATCCTCTGTGGAAAGCCCACCCAACTTTAAGCGCTCCTACAGAGACAGTTTCACCAATTAGGGGTCCAACCGGTGGATGGGCCCGCAGCGACGAAGAGAGGGCATCCGTATTTGCCACACATCTTAAAATGGTTTTCTAGCCAAATCCAACATCAAACTCATTTGTACTTCCCCCTTCGAGCACATTAACGGATAGTGAGTACTCGGAACTCCAATCGGATGAGATCACTGCAGTTATTAAAAACCACATAAAGCCGAACAAAGCCCCTGGCCATGACCTAATCACACCGAAAATGATCCCAGAACTCCCTACCATCGCCATACAATACGTCTGCAAAATATTCAACGCTATAATAAGAATTGGCTACTTCCCAAGAGCATGGAAAAGGTCCACTATCATCATGATTCCTAAAGTGGGAAAGGACAAAACCCAACCATCATCCTATAGGCCAATTAGTTTGCTGCCATGTCTTTCGAAGCTTTTTGAAAAGGTCCTGCAGATTCGTCTAAACTCATTTCTGGCATCGGAGAACCCAATCCCTTCACACCAGTTCGGCTCCCGCGAAAAAAATGGGACAATTGAACAAGTCAATCGTATAACATCCGAAATAAAAACAGCATTCGAACTAAAAGAATACTGTACGGCTGTCTTTCTCGACGTTGCCCAGGCTTTCGACAGTGTCTGGCTGTTCAAAATGTCTGGCTGTTCTAATGTTCAAAATCCGACAGAAACTCCGACAGTACACCCACAAACTCATGGAATCTTACCTTTACAATAGGAAATTCGCTGTAAGATGTAATGGCTCCGACTCGGCTGACTTTGAAATCGAAGCTGGTGTACCGCAAGGCAGTGTACTCGGACCATTGCTCTATCTGCTGTACACTGCAGACTTACCAACGAGTCTAGGACTTACAACGTCCACTTTTGCCGATGACACGGCAATCGTCAGCAGATCCAAATGCCCGATACAAGCCTCTGCAAAATTAGAGGAACACCTCAAGGTGGTAGAGGAATGGCTAGCAACCTGGCTTATCCGGGTCAACGAGCAGAAATGCAAACATGTTACATTTACGCTTAACAGAAGAAACTGTCCAGCTATAAAGCTAAACAATTTACCAATTCCTCAAGCCGTGGATGTCACTTACCTTGGTATCCACCTAGACAGAAGACTAACTTGGCGCAAGCACATTGAGGCAAAAAAGTCACAGCTTAAACTGAAAGCGAGTAGCTTACATTGGATCATCAATGCTCGGTCACCTCTACGTCTGAAGTATAAAGTCCTCCTATACAACTCCGTACTGAAACCTATCTGGACTTACGGCGTCGTACTATGGGGAAATGCAAGTACCAGCAATGTCGACATTATACAAAGTGCGCAGTCGAAGATTTTAAGATCAATCACTGGGGCTCCGTGGTACATACGGAACGACAACATTCAAAATGATCTAAATATACCTAGCGTAAAATCTGAAATAGGTAGTCAACAACTAAAATATTCTGCGAAACTGGATGCACACCCTAATGTTCTTGCCAATTCCCTTATGCGAACTAATAATAGAAATCGTCTTAAAAGAAATGACAGACCAACCCAATAATAAATGATTAGGGCCGCCTGCAATATCCCCTGGATATATCTTAAGTACTAGATTAAGAAAAATATCTCAAACTTGTTGTTAGGCTCTAATTTAAGAGTAGATTCAACAGATATATATTAAACGTTAAAAAAAAAGCTAACAAAAGTCAAAGTCAGTCATTCAACTGAAAGAACAGATTACAATTTACGAAAAGGTTTGCCTTGGTCGCCCACATGTGGCCAATGTTAACAAAAATCATAATGAAAGGGATAATAGAAAATCAGAAATGTTCAAACAGCCGAAAAAATGTTTTAAGTGTGGAGGAGTATCTCATTTGTCGAGTGAGTGTCCGAAGAAGTGCTTTAAATGCGATCAGCTAGGGCATAAAGCATCAGTATGTCCGACATTTGTGTCATTTAACAAAATTCGACGTCAAAGAAGTCAAGAAACTTATTGACAGTTATGTACCACAGTCGTCAAAAGAGAGTCCAGTCGAAATGAAAATTTTATTAAGTGACGAGTGCCCAGTATACGAGCGACCGAGGCGATTATCTTTCGTTGATAAGGGTATTGTGGATTCGACAGTAGAAAAATGGTTAGCTGAAGGAATTATTCAACCAAGTACGTCAGAATATGCGTCTGCTATAGTTCTTGTTCCAAAAAAGAATGGAGAAAAAGACTTTGCTGTGATTATAGATGTTTAAATGCTAAGATTGTAAGAGAACATTTTCCAATGCCATTAATAGACTGTGTAATTGAGAGATTGCAAGGTAATACAGTGTTTACAACTTTGGATCTTGAGAATGGATATTTTCATGCTCCGGTGGAAACTAACTCAAGGAAGTATACTGCATTTGTGATACATAGTGGTCAGTTCGAGTTTTTGTATGTTCCATTTGGAATTTCAAATTCTCCTGATGTATTTTCCCGATACATTTTTGCGACATTTATTGATTTAATTCGAGATGGCACAGTCGTTACGTATATGGATGATCTTATTATTTCCTCAAAGGATACGAAAGAAGGAATTTACAAGCTGAAACGTGTGTTAAATAGGGCATCGGAGTTTGGTTTGCGCATTAAATGGCAGAAGTGTCAGTTCTTAAAAGTATAGAGTTTTTGGGATATATTGTTGAAAAGTGTACCATAATTCCTTCTAAAGCAAAAACGCAGGCGGTGAAAAACTACCCAAAACCGCAGAATAGTAAGAGTGATTTCCGTCGTTTCATAGAGTCTTACGCATTAATAGCGAAACCACTGTCAGACTTGCTTAGAAAAGATGCAACGTTTGTGTTCGGTGACGATCAGCAAATTGCATTTGAACAGCTAAAGGCTGCCTTGATTAGCGCGCCGGTTTTACGATTGTATAACCCAAAGGCGGTGACTGAAGTACACACTGATGCGTCCATGTATGGTTATGGGGGAGTTCTTCTACAAAAGGATAGAGATGATCAGTTATTCCATCCAGTACAGTATCTCAGCCGTAAAACGAAGCCTGCGGAAGAAAAATACCATTCATACGAATTGGAAGTATTAGCGATAGTAGAGGCACTGAAGAAGTGGCGCGTGTACTTACTAGGTATAATGTTTAAAATCGTAACAGATTGCAGTGCTTTTGCAATGACAATGAAAATGAAGTAAGTAAGTCGTCTCGCCGACTTAGGTATACCATACACCAGTAAACCAAATATTTCAAATTTGTAATAACAAATGCATTTGCCTATTCTAAAAATATTATGTTCACATGCTTGTTACAAGCATATCTAAGTATCTCGCTCACTCATGCATATGAGCAACCTAGCGCCCCACCCGCCAACGGCCAACTCCGGCCTTATGGAAAAACGTTTATATGCATAACTTGGCTATTTTTTGTCCGATTTTGATCAAATTTGGTATTTTGCTGGAAATTCGATTCCACAAGATAAAAAATGACGGGAGATAATCGATTTTTTCAAATTTCGTGGGCGGAAAGGGGCGTGGCAAAATTACAAAATGTGCGCATTTACTAAGCAAATATACATACCAAATATGGTGTCTCTAGCTATAATAGTTTTTGAGATAAACGTTTTTTTTTAATTGCGGGGGCGGAAAGGGGCGTGGCAAAAATTTGAAATAAACTTGATCACTCTACATACTACATGAGCCTACATACCAAATTTGGTGGCTCTATCTCTTATAGTCTCCGAGATCTAGGCGTTCATACGGACGGACAGACGGACGGACAGACGGACAGACGGAATTCTTCTTCAAGAATTTGAGTATGAGATTGAACATAGAAGTGGTAGTAAAATGAAGCACGTAGATAGTTTAAGTCGTATGTCCTGTTTAATGTTAGAGGATTCATTGCATCACAGACTTAAACTAGCCTAATCTAGTGATGATTGGATTAGAGCAGTGATAGCTGTTTTAGAGCATCAGACTTATGAAGATTTCTTTATTAAAAATGGTGTTTTGTACAAGGCTCCCATTAAGGATTTAATTGTAGACCCATCACTGATGGAAGAGGAATTAATTAAAATTGCACATAGAAAGGGTAATTTTTCTGTTAAAAGAACTCAAGACGAAGTCGAGAGAATGTTTTACATACCGAAGTTATTCCAAAAAGCCAATAATATTGTAAAAAATTTTATCGAATGCATTGTCTCGGAAGGTAAGGCAGGCAAGAAAGAAGGTTTCTTAGCTCCAATAAATAAAGAAGATAAGCCTTTAGGGACTTATCATGTGGATCATGTAGGACCTATGGATCCTACAGCGAAAAGTTATAATTATCTATTTGTAGTTGTCGACGCGTTTTCAAAATTTGTTTGCCTCTATCCAACAAAGAACACCGCGTCATAAGCTGTAGTAGATAGACTTAGGCATCAAGCATCAGTTTTTGGAAATCCAAGGCGTATTATATCAGATAGAGGAGCTGCATTTGTTTCTCACCAGTTCGGAGATTATTGTAAAGAGCAAAACATTCAGCATTTAATGATAGTTACCGGAGTATTGAGAGGAAATGGTCAAGTTGAACGTATCCATAAAATAATTGTTCCTATGTTAACAAAACTTTGTTATGAAAATTCGACTATGTGATATAGGTACGTTGAAAGAGTACAACAAGCAATCAATAGTACCCCTCCCAGAAGCACGAACGTGTCGCCGTTCAAAATATTAACCGGTGTCGAAATAAGGACTAATAGTTTCCTGGGAAAACCTCAACTGTGGCAGAGTATATGAAACTATGGAATGGACGATTCATCATTCGAGTCGAATGATATGTCAGTCCAGCCAAATGTGGGAATAGGACGAGTCACAAAAGCAGCGATTGTTGGACCAGTGCTGAAGGCCATAAGTTTTAACTTAACAATGTTATCGATAAGAAAAATCAATCGATAAAAATGAAAAGAGAATACTGTGAAGTCTGGACTACCGGTTGTGTTCCTCGTGGCTACTCGAAAGAATAAAATAGAATGTTATACTAAAGATTAATAAAATTCAACTAAAACAGTTTTCTTTAAAATAAAAGGCAATCGCACATATATAGTAGGCAACGGAGGAATTTCAACTGACTCATTAAAAACAGACGCGATTCAGTCTTGGCCAATTCCGAAAACAGTTAAACAAGTAAGAGCGTTGTCGGGAGTAGTCGGATGGTATAGACGATTTATACCTAACTTTTCAGATAGTAGTTTTTCAATCACCGAGCTTCTGTCATCGAAAAAGAAGTTTGTCTGGAACGAGCAAGCTCAGAAATCCTTTAAAAAGCTTAAGTCTCCGATGACTTCAGCTCCAGTGTTGCAGAACCCGAACTTTGAACGGAAGTTCTAGTTCAATTACAGTTGTTGAGAAAAGAAATAAAACAGCAAATTGCATCAGCAGCAGATAAAGACGCCAAGCAGTATAACTTGCTCACTCGGCAAATTCATTTTAGGATAGGCCAAGAAGTATTCAGAAGAAACTTCAGCCAGAGTAATTTTCAGAAAAATACGAATGCGAAATTCAATCCTGAATGGGTGAAATCTAGAGTCTGGGACTGTTTAGGGAATTGTTATTATGTTTTAGAAGACCTTCAGGGGAAATTACAAGGAACATATCATGCCAAGGATATTAAAGAATGAGGTTTTCAGACTAATTCCCCGAGAAAACTCTAGAATTCGTCTGTGGTTGTGGAGGTGCCTTGAGTAAAACTTGCAGATTAAAAGAAAAAAAATAAAGAGAAAAAAAAGACCCGCGAATGCACTGCTTGATTGCAAAAAAAGTTCAAAACAGTCGTACTGTTGGTGTTAGATTATATAAAATAAGATAACAATAAGACAATCATAATATAGAACAAATGGAAATATATGTCAAGATTAGTATGTAACCCCATTATAGATATCGATGGGTCATCAGTCATAAGTAGATCTGATATGGTCAGCAGTTAACAATGAAGACCTAGTTCATTATTCTTTGTAAGATCAGATACCACCCAATTTATGTGTTGGTTGCGACGACTATTAGTCACTGGGTTATGTGCTAGTGCCTATTTGCTTATAAATAAATAAACATTCAATATTAAATTCATTGAAAATTTTGGTGATCGCGACATTGGCGGCTACAAGTAAAAAGAGCAACAGACTTGGTGAAACCGTCATCAAGTGAGAATACTTAATTAACTCAGAGGACCAATCTCTCAACAACAAGGAAACTGGTCAACTAGGCGACTACTTTCTTTGCACGCTTTGGACACAGAACAATCCTAAGCGAGGGCACAAATTGATGAACATATCATATTAATCTGGGGTCCCGACTAAAACATCGCGATAGGTCAACTTGGCAATCATTGCGTAGCCACCTTAGCGACTAAAAACAATTTATTGGAAACCTAGGAGTTGGTTTTCCCCGACGGGGTAGCAGTGCATACCCATTGAATAAAAAGTTCATCAACTAGGCGATCACTTTGTCAAAAACATTTCAACCATTTGTGTCAATTCATAAAAAGTTATTGTTCTAAAAAAAAAACCAAAGGTTGATTAACTCATAAACTCTGTTTCATTCGCTGATGTCAGCAATCCCTGACCTAGTTAACTCGGTCAGTAACCCAGGTAGTACGCACAAGTATAGAGTTTGGCATATTTACAATATCTCTTGGGCTAGGTTCGGCACAACAAATTTATTTTGTGCCCCGGTAAAATTAAAAACACGTTTGTTTTCAGTTGTTTAATGCTTATATGTATGTTTATTCAAAAATCGCTGGTGGGCTCGTTTGGATATGACGGTTTCTCTACGGTAGTTCTGGACTTGGACACCGTTGGTGAGTTACTTCGAATCCCTCGTCGTCCCTTCTCGCCTTCCTCTTGCTCCTGTAGCCGTTGCTGGTTATCGCTTCGGCCTGTATCGTGTGTTCGACTTGTGTTCCACACCTCTGCACCCCTTTCGCTAGGCTTGTTGAGATGGCTTTTGCTTTATGGCTTTGGGACAAATCCCGTAGCTATTATCACGAAGCAGGATGTTCCTCAGCAATTGGCAATCATCAGAATATATAGATCCTGGTATTTCGGCAGTAGGATATATCCTCGTGCCTACCACTGACTTTGGATACTCCTGGAGATGCTTGGCTTCTCTCAAATTTATACTAGCTTGGGTACGGTATTTGTTGTCCTAATTTAAGGACTTGTTGCTATCTGAAGAACTCGACAGGTTACTCGTAAGGACTGTATCGTTCCTAGCTTTCCTTTGCTCCTTGTGTTTCCTTGATAAGTTCTTAAGGTTACTCGTAAGGCCTTAATTACTTGTTACTTGATCACGACTTGATGACTTGATGATTACTCTGATTTGTGCCGCCTTTATATAGGCAGCTCATCTGGCTTCAGGCGTTGGCTGGTGTAGTACCGCTATACAGCTGGTATTTTTCCATCGGCCTTCTACTTTCACCCACGCATCCACTTGTTGCTATGCGTGGTGAAAGTCCCGTATTCTTGACGCATATGTGTCCACTTTCTTTGTGGCTGCGCGAGTTACCCGCCAGTCACAAGTACACATACATACATATAAAAAACGCTTACGACCCGTTCGGGGAAACAAAGACAAAAGTCATTGGTGTTAGATAATTGGGTTTTAAAAAAGATTTTACGAATAAAGATTCATTTCTGTTGTGAATACTCTTGAAACAAAGTCGTGTTTTAATTATTTAATGGGAAAGTAAATCAGACCTACTAAATCAGGTTGATAACTGGCGCAGCTTAACGACTTCAGGGACAAGATGAAGTGCCCCGAAGGAACCTACTTTTATAAATACAAAGCATAAGTATATTTTACAATTATTAATTAACAAAACAATCAAAATATAACAATATATGTGGGTATGTAAAAAAAAAAATAATTGGGTATGTGCATGTATATGTATGTAAATAAGAATTTTTTTAAAAAAGATATATGTATGTATGTATGTGTAGTATATAGTTTTGGCAATTGTAATATTACTGCAAAAAAAATTATTGTCTAATCGTGCTAAAGATCATTAAGTGCATTAGAGGGCATGTAACGGTCGAACCTACTGTAATGGACAGAGCGATCAAGACAGTACAAGAGAGTCAAGTATATACATATGTATGTTTGTATGTACATTATTGCCTTGGTATTGATATTAATTTGAGTTTCCATTGAACACGCTAAACGATGTTTCTCTCACAACAAGATGATGGAATCTCGGTATACATTTGCGTCAGTTATTTTTCAAATTCAGTAATTCCTAATAATTACAATATATTGGAAAACAAATCTTCTGGCGCCGTAATAATTGACCAATTCCGCAAACAAAACCCCAACGCGAAGACGCCACTAAAAGTCGCTGCACAAAATATTTCCAAAGAATCGCTTTACTTCAATTTTTTTTCTTTGTCGCTTTAATTCAATGTTTTTTTTTCTTTGTCGCCGCACAAAATATTTTCAAAGAATCTCTTTACTTCAATTTTTTCTTTGTCGCCGCACAAAATATTTCTGAAGAATCGCCAAAGCTGCTGTATTACCTTGCGACAAAGTCAGCGACAAATCAGTTTAGTCTTGAATCTCGTTGCGTTAGGACCTCTTGGCTCATCACCAAATAAAATAATTACAAGTTACCACTAAGTTTTAACTAACTAAAATAAAACAATACGAAGGACTAAAGTAGTGAAAGTGAAACAGTGAATTAAAGTGAAAAGGTGAAGGAAGCTGATTTTAATTTCCAACACTAAAGAACTTTGTGCTGGGCAGGATCACTGCATCGAGCAAGGATCTTGGCCTATTTCAATTTTTAAATCAAATACGAAAGACTAAAGCTCTATCGGAAAACAAAGTGTGAAATAAAGAAAAAGGTGAATGAAAATAAAAATATTAAAAAAAAAAGAATGTACAATAAATGAAACAGATTTTAATTTCCAACAGTAAAGAACTTGGTGCTGGGCAGGATCACTGCATCGAGCAAGGATCTTGACCTGCTTTAAATACTACAATTACAATACAAAAGGAAATCAAAATACAATTTGAAATACCGCACTTTAAACAAGTAAGTAAAATCAAAATGTGTGTGCATCCATTTATTGTACAACACAGTATATGTGTACGTATTATATGTATACACGTATGTATATGTACGTATACATACGCGTCTGCGGAGACTCTCCGGAGAGTCTCCGGGGACATGTCCGCTGTCTTGGGGGACATAGCGACGACACGCTCATTTAAGTTGCGGCGACATTTAACATTAGATGGCCTAGCAATAAGGACAACCTGGCGACAAACTCGACGGTACGTCCGGGCTAGTGCCTATTTGCTTATAAATAAATAAACATTAAATATTAAATTCATTGAAAATTTTGGTTAAAAGAGCAACAGACTTGGTGAAACCGTCATCAAGTGAGAATACTTAATTAACTCAGAGGACCAATCTCTCAACAACAAGGAAACTGGTCAACTAGGCGACTACTTTCTTTGCACGCTTTGGACACAGAACAATCCTAAGCGAGGGCACAAATTGATGAACATTTCATATTAATCTGGGGTCCCGACTAAAACATCGCGATAGATCAACTTGGCAATCATTGCGTAGCCACCTTAGCGACTAAAAACAATTTATTGGAAACCTAGGAGTTGGTTTTCCCCGACGGGGTAGCAGTGCATGCCCATTGAATAAAAAGTTCATCAACTAGGCGATCACTTTGTCAAAAACATTTCAACCATTTGTGTCAAATCATAAAAAGTTATTGTTCTAAAAAAAAAACCAAAGGTTGATTAACTCATAAACTCTGTTGCATTCGCTGATGTCAGCAATCTCTGACCTAGTTAACTCGGTCAGTAACCCAGGTAGTACGCACAAGTATAGAGTTTGGCATATTTACAATATCTCTTGGGCTAGGTTCGGCACAACAAATTTATTTTGTGCCCCGGTAAAATTAAAAACACGTTTGTTTTCAGTTGTTTAATGCTTATATGTATGTTTATTCAAAAATCGCTGGTGGGCTCGTTTGGATATGACGGTTTCTCTACGGTAGTTCTGGACTTGGACACCGTTGGTGAGTTACTTCGAATCCCTCGTCGTCCCTTCTCGCCTTCCTCTTGCTCCTGTAGCCGTTGCTGGTTATCGCTTCGGCCTGTATCGTGTGTTCGACTTGTGTTCCACACCTCTGCACCCCTTTCGCTAGGCTTGTTGAGATGGCTTTTGCTTTATGGCTTTGGGACAAATCCCGTAGCTATTATCACGAAGCAGGATGTTCCTCAGCAATTGGTAATCATCAGAATATATAGATCCTGGTATTTCGGCAGTAGGATATATCCTCGTGCCTACCACTGACTTTGGATACTCCTGGAGATGCTTGGCTTCTCTCAAATTTATACTAGCTTGGGTACGGTATTTGTTGTCCTAATTTAAGGACTTGTTGCTATCTGAAGAACTCGACAGGTTACTCGTAAGGACTGTATCGTTCCTAGCTTTCCTTTGCTCCTTGTGTTTCCTTGATAAGTTCTTAAGGTTACTCGTAAGGCCTTAATTACTTGTTACTTGATCACGACTTGATGACTTGATGATTACTCTGATTTGTGCCGCCTTTATATAGGCAGCTCATCTGGCTTCAGGCGTTGGCTGGTGTAGTACCGCTATACAGCTGGTATTTTTCCATCGGCCTTCTACTTTCACCCACGCATCCACTTGTTGCTATGCGTGGTGAAAGTCCCGTATTCCTTGACGCATATGTGTCCACTTTCTTTGTGGCTGCGCGAGTTACCCGCCAGTCACAAGTACACATACATACATATAAAAAACGCTTACGACCCGTTCGGGGAAACAAAGACAAAAGTCATTGGTGTTAGATAATTGGGTTTTAAAAAAGATTTTACGAATAAAGATTCATTTCTGTTGTGAATACTCTTGAAACAAAGTCGTGTTTTAATTATTTAATGGGAAAGTAAATCAGACCTACTAAATCAGGTTGATAACTGGCGCAGCTTAACGACTTCAGGGACAAGATGAAGTGCCCCGAAGGAACCTACTTTTATAAATACAAAGCATAAGTATATTTTACAATTATTAATTAACAAAACAATCAAAATATAACAATATATGTGGGTATGTAAAAAAAAAAAAATTATTGGGTATGTGCATGTATATTATGTAAATAAGAATTTTTTTAAAAAAGATATATGTATGTATGTATGTGTAGTATATAGTTTTGGCAATTGTAATATTACTGCAAAAAAAATTATTGTCTAATCGTGCTAAAGATCATTAAGTGCATTAGAGGGCATGTAACGGTCGAACCTACTGTAATGGACAGAGCGATCAAGACAGTACAAGAGAGTCAAGTATATACATATGTATGTTTGTATGTACATTATTGCCTTGGTATTGATATTAATTTGAGTTTCCATTGAACACGCTAAACGATGTTTCTCTCACAACAAGATGATGGAATCTCGGTATACATTTGCGTCAGTTATTTTTCAAATTCAGTAATTCCTAATAATTACAATATATTGGAAAACAAATCTTCTGGCGCCGTAATAATTGACCAATTCCGCAAACAAAACCCCAACGCGAAGACGCCACTAAAAGTCGCTGCACAAAATATTTCCAAAGAATCGCTTTACTTCAATTTTTTTTCTTTGTCGCTTTAATTCAATGTTTTTTTTTTCTTTGTCGCCGCACAAAATATTTTCAAAGAATCTCTTTACTTCAATTTTTTTCTTTGTCGCCGCACAAAATATTTCTGAAGAATCGCCAAAGCTGCTGTATTACCTTGCGACAAAGTCAGCGACAAATCAGTTTAGTCTTGAATCTCGTTGCGTTAGGACCTCTTGGCTCATCACCAAATAAAATAATTACAAGTTACCACTAAGTTTTAACTAACTAAAATAAAACAATACGAAGGACTAAAGTAGTGAAAGTGAAACAGTGAATTAAAGTGAAAAGGTGAAGGAAGCTGATTTTAATTTCCAACACTAAAGAACTTTGTGCTGGGCAGGATCACTGCATCGAGCAAGGATCTTGGCCTATTTCAATTTTTAAATCAAATACGAAAGACTAAAGCTCTATCGGAAAACAAAGTGTGAAATAAAGAAAAAGGTGAATGAAAATAAAAATATTAAAAAAAAAAGAATGTACAATAAATGAAACAGATTTTAATTTCCAACAGTAAAGAACTTGGTGCTGGGCAGGATCACTGCATCGAGCAAGGATCTTGACCTGCTTTAAATACTACAATTACAATACAAAAGGAAATCAAAATACAATTTGAAATACCGCACTTTAAACAAGTAAGTAAAATCAAAATGTGTGTGCATCCATTTATTGTACAACACAGTATATGTGTACGTATTGTATGTATACACGTATGTATATGTACGTATACATACGCGTCTGCGGAGACTCTCCGGAGAGTCTCCGGGGACATGTCCGCTGTCTTGGGGGACATAGCGACGACACGCTCATTTAAGTTGCGGCGACATTTAACATTAGATGGCCTAGCAATAAGGACAACCTGGCGACAAACTCGAACGTACGTCCGGGCTAGTGCCTATTTGCTTATAAATAAATAAACATTAAATATTAAATTCATTGAAAATTTTGGTTAAAAGAGCAACAGACTTGGTGAAACTGTCATCAAGTGAGAATACTTAATTAACTCAGAGGACCAATCTCTCAACAACTTTCTTTGCACGCTTAGGACACAGAACAATCCTAAGCGAGGGCACAAATTGATGAACATTTCATATTAATCTGGGGTCCCGACTAAAACATCGCGATAGATCAACTTGGCAATCATTGCGTAGCCACCTTAGCGACTAAAAACAATTTATTGGAAACCTAGGAGTTGGTTTTCCCCGACGGGGTAGCAGTGCATACCCATTGAATAAAAAGTTCATCAACTAGGCGATCACTTTGTCAAAAACATTTCAACCATTTGTGTCAAATCATAGAAAGTTATTGTTCTAAAAAAAAAACCAAAGGTTGATTAACTCATAAACTCTGTTGCATTCGCTGATGTCAGCAATCTCTGACCTAGTTAACTCGGTCAGTAACCCAGGTAGTACGCACAAGTATAGAGTTTGGCATATTTACAATATCTCTTGGGCTAGGTTCGGCACAACAAATTTATTTTGTGCCCCGGTAAAATTAAAAACACGTTTGTTTTCAGTTGTTTAATGCTTATATGTATGTTTATTCAAAAATCGCTGGTGGGCTCGTTTGGATATGACGGTTTCTCTACGGTAGTTCTGGACTTGGACACCGTTGGTGAGTTACTTCGAATCCCTCGTCGTCCCTTCTCGCCTTCCTCTTGCTCCTGTAGCCGTTGCTGGTTATCGCTTCGGCCTGTATCGTGTGTTCGACTTGTGTTCCACACCTCTGCACCCCTTTCGCTAGGCTTGTTGAGATGGCTTTTGCTTTATGGCTTTGGGACAAATCCCGTAGCTATTATCACGAAGCAGGATGTTCCTCAGCAATTGGTAATCATCAGAATATATAGATCCTGGTATTTCGGCAGTAGGATATATCCTCGTGCCTACCACTGACTTTGGATACTCCTGGAGATGCTTGGCTTCTCTCAAATTTATACTAGCTTGGGTACGGTATTTGTTGTCCTAATTTAAGGACTTGTTGCTATCTGAAGAACTCGACAGGTTACTCGTAAGGACTGTATCGTTCCTAGCTTTCCTTTGCTCCTTGTGTTTCCTTGATAAGTTCTTAAAGTTACTCGTAAGGCCTTAATTACTTGTTACTTGATGATTACTCTGATTTGTGCCGCCTTTATATAGGCAGCTCATCTGGCTTCAGGCGTTGGCTGGTGTAGTACCGCTATACAGCTGGTATTTTTCCATCGGCCTTCTACTTTCACCCACGCATCCACTTGTTGCTATGCGTGGTGAAAGTCCCGTATTCCTTGACGCATATGTGTCCACTTTCTTTGTGGCTGCGCGAGTTACCCGCCAGTCACAAGTACACATACATACATATAAAAAACGCTTACGACCCGTTCGGGAAACAAAGACAAAAGTCATTGGTGTTAGATAATTGGGTTTTAAAAAAGATTTTACGAATAAAGATTCATTTCTGTTGTGAATACTCTTGAAACAAAGTCGTGTTTTAATTATTTAATGGGAAAGTAAATCAGACCTACTAAATCAGGTTGATAACTGGCGCAGCTTAACGACTTCAGGGACAAGATGAAGTGCCCCGAAGGAACCTACTTTTATAAATACAAAGCATAAGTATATTTTACAATTATTAATTAACAAAACAATCAAAATATAACAATATATGTGGGTATGTAAAAAAAAAAAAATTATTGGGTATGTGCATGTATATGTATGTAAATAAGAATTTTTTTAAAAAAGATATATGTATGTATGTATGTGTAGTATATAGTTTTGGCAATTGTAATATTACTGCAAAAAAAATTATTGTCTAATCGTGCTAAAGATCATTAAGTGCATTAGTGGGCATGTAACGGTCGAACCTACTGTAATGGACAGAGCGATCAAGACAGTACAAGAGAGTCAAGTATATACATATGTATGTTTGTATGTACATTATTGCCTTGGTATTGATATTAATTTGAGTTTCCATTGAACACGCTAAACGATGTTTCTCTCACAACAAGATGATGGAATCTCGGTATACATTTGCGTCAGTTATTTTTCAAATTCAGTAATTCCTAATAATTACAATATATTGGAAAACAAATCTTCTGGCGCCGTAATAATTGACCAATTCCGCAAACAAAACCCCAACGCGAAGACGCCACTAAAAGTCGCTGCACAAAATATTTCCAAAGAATCGCTTTACTTCAATTTTTTTCTTTGTCGCTTTAATTCAATGTTTTTTTTCTTTGTCGCCGTACAAAATATTTTCAAAGAATCTCTTTACTTCAATTTTTTTCTTTGTCGCCGCACAAAATATTTCTGAAGAATCGCCAAAGCTGCTGTATTACCTTGCGACAAAGTCAGCGACAAATCAGTTTAGTCTTGAATCTCGTTGCGTTAGGACCTCTTGGCTCATCACCAAATAAAATAATTACAAGTTACCACTAAGTTTTAACTAACTAAAATAAAACAATACGAAGGACTAAAGTAGTGAAAGTGAAACAGTGAATTAAAGTGAAAAGGTGAAGGAAGCTGATTTTAATTTCCAACACTAAAGAACTTTGTGCTGGGCAGGATCACTGCATCGAGCAAGGATCTTGGCCTATTTCAATTTTTAAATCAAATACGAAAGACTAAAGCTCTATCGGAAAACAAAGTGTGAAATAAAGGAAAAGGTGAATGAAAATAAAAATATTAAAAAAAAAAGAATGTACAATAAATGAAACAGATTTTAATTTCCAACAGTAAAGAACTTGGTGCTGGGCAGGATCACTGCATCGAGCAAGGATCTTGACCTGCTTCAAATACTACAATACAATACAAAAGGAAATCAAAATACAATTTGAAATACCGCACTTTAAACAAGTAAGTAAAATCAAAATGTGTGTGCATCCATTTATTGTACAACACAGTATATGTGTACGTATTGTATGTACACACGTATGTATATGTACGTATACATACGCGTCTGCGGAGACTCTCCGGAGAGTCTCCGGGGACATGTCCGCTGTCTTGGGGGACATAGCGACGACACGCTAATTTAAGTTGCGGCGACATTTAACATTAGATGGCCTAGCAATAAGGACAACCTGGCGACAAACTCGACGGTACGTCCGGGGGTGGTTTTTCAAAAATGTTTTGAGGGACATTTGCAAAGAAATTTCCTCTGAACGTCGACGGTATGTCGGCAGGTCTTCTTTGCGTTCGTGTCAGAGGACGTTCCATCGACATTTGCTTTGAATGTCGACTGTTGATCAACGGATCTTCTTTGCATGCGCGTCAGAGGACGTTCCATCGACAATTGCATTGAATGTCGATAGTGTTGTCCATACAAAAATAAAATACAAAATACAAAATTTTCTTTTAATTAATTTATTGATTTGTAAAATTTTTATTTCACAGCAATATTTGAAAAATGTAATTTATTATATTATATTCATTTATTATTAATTTTTAATTAATTTGATTTAATTACAATAAACATTGAATGTTCAGTGTTTATTAATTTATTATTCATTTTATATTATTTCATTTTACAACTTTAATATTTGGGTATTTCATTGAAATACTTATTCGGTTGACCAACGATGCTTTCTGAAATATATTCAAAGAAAATGTATTAGAATAATTTTTAGAAAGTCATTGTAATACATTGTAAACTTACCTTTATATATTTTGAATAATTTGAATATTATCACTGTAATTTTTCACAAGTTTCTAAATTCTCACTTTTGTGACAACTATCGTGTACGCAATTCTAATTCAAATGGAAAGAGAAACGAAAATAACAAAGCGATGCGTGCCGAAATGGTAAATAAAAACAACAATGCAATGTTCCGCTTTAACTTTGTTCTTTTTGTCTTCCTTTTTGTCGCGTGCCGAAAACACAGAGTATGCTTGGCCATAACCGACGATGCATGTAAAATTATGTAAAATTTACATATGTTTCACATCAAAAGAACATGCTTATTTAATGATCAATTTATAAGTAACAAGTTATTGACAAATTATGCATATATAATAATAATATTTATATGGTAATAATGTTCAAATTTTTTCCTCATCCATAAGTAACAAGGGTATGGAAAGCCGTCATGAAAATAAATATTATTTCATGCTGCATTTTTCCTATTCTTGCCTTTTTTTTGTGTCAATTTTTTTCAAGAAATTGTGTTTTCTCAATTCTTTTCGGTAGCCGAAGTGTTTCGACGACGACATTGGATAGTTCGGGCACCGTCGGCTGGTCTTTGCTTGTCGACGCCGGCAGAATTTAATTCCGCCGACGTCGGTATAGTCGACCGATGTGGCGACATTGTCGACCGGGGACATTTGGTACTGCACCCTGCAGTGTATATACCCATATACATATGTGCAACATAACTGATGTCTGTCCGCCCTTAGGCATGATTACTGCAACGCGCAAGAATCTTACCTAGCTTCAACACAGTTATGCATACATGTACATCCATGAAAAAAAAAAAAAAAAAAAAACAAAATAATAATGATAATTTAAATAAAAATAAAATAAAAAATAATAAAATACAAAAGAGAGCAAAAAGTATATATAAAAATTATACATTTTAACAATATTTATGTGAAGTAAATTACAAAATAATATACAAACCTATTACTAATAATAATACTATTTTTTTATTACAAACAAGGACAACGAAGGCAGGAAGATAAAATATGGAATCACAACACACATTCATTGTCACAAGTGGACAGATATCATACAAATACAACTTATACCGTACCTTTACTACCCCGTTTTCCCACCAACACCGGAAGATGAAAAAAAAGTATAAGTAAGAAACAATTAGTCTACACACTTTTACATTATATATCCATCAAACATTTAAAATATCCACATACAATTAAAAGAAAGAAACACTTTGTCTACACATTTATTTGAATACACATATTACATTATACATAAATCCATAAAAAAAAAAAATAAATAAAATTTAATATTCTCTCATACAATTAAGAGTAAGAAACATTTAGTCTACACATTTATTTCAATACACATATTACATTATATATATCCACCGTTTGAAACTCAAATAATGTCAAAAACAACAACAACAAAAAGGGCAAAACGCACTGTTAACATGGCAGACAGAGAACATTCTTCTATTTTTAATTTATCATTAGATGAGCACATCCCACCGGCTCAAGAAAACCATACAGATAAGCAAAATATAATAGGTAGTTTCAAAATATCTGATGTAATTAAAACAATGCCTACTTATGAAGGTAATTCAGAAGAGTTAGGAAAATTCATTGCAAATGTTGAAGAAATACCTTTATTCATAAAAGGCTCAGAAGAAAGAGCAATTAAGAGCAATAAGAAATAAAATTCAAGGGAAAGCCCACGAGATATTATATCAAACACGAGTAAAGTTAAATTGGCACGAGATAAAAAATGCACTTTTAAGACACTTTTCGGACAAAAAGACAGAATCTGACTTAATTGCTGAACTGGGAATTTTAACAACACAAAGTCACCCTGTAGAAATCCTGTACGAAAAAGTTACCATTATACAGAGGGCCTTAATAAATATTGCTGACGAGAAGGAAACCAATGAAACAGTGCGGGAAACAAAGAAAGATTTTTTATAAAGCAATGCTTAGCCACATTTCTAAGAAAATTACGAGGACCACTATTATTACAGCCTACGAGTTAGCAGGCTGAAAAGGAAATTTAAATCTTACAATAATTTTAAGGGTCAAAAACAAATTAGGTTGAAAAGTTACTACAATAAGAAACCGTATAACCGTGATAACATTAATAGAAAACAACAGAGCGGTCAGTACAAGTGTAATAACGAAGAAACCTTCAGTGGACAAACAAGAAAAGCTAATTTTTCCCAACATTCGTATAAATCGTTAGCATCTAAGGATCAGGTCAAACAAAATAACAATCAAGAAGAAATACATAATATTAACGATAGCGAAAATTTTCAATTAGCAGCCTCAATAACCAACCAGGATTTATAACCAGAGACAGGCATGGAACCGAACTACCTTATATTTTAATAAAAAACGTGTTTGGCAAACAATTAAGTTTTCTTGTTGATACAGGATATACAGTATCTTTTATTGACCCTTTATTTGTTCCACCAGAACACCATATAAGATTAAACGAACCAAAAGTAATAAAGACAATAATAAACTCACACAAATTAGATTTAGCCTGCACATTGGAGATATTTGATGAGTTCCAACAACGCGAAACATTTAATTTTTTGCTTTTTAAATTCCACTCATTTTTTGATGGCCTTATTGGCATTGATATATTAAGACAGTTACGAGCAAAGATAAATTAATTTTACAAACACCCAACACGCAATTCGTTATACACACAAAGGAAAATATAGTAGGCGAAAGACAGGTGTTCGAAGAGGCAACAAGATATGTATATGATTCAAATACCTGTAAGTTTGAAGGAGGGTACCTTCTATTCACCAGAAATTCGATTAGGCAACGATTTAGTTATTTCCAATGGGTTATATTCGGCAACGAACAATTTTAGCATGATGGAAATTACTAACTATGCAGACACTGATAAAGCCATTTATTTTGATCAACCGTTAGTAGTAACTCCATACACAAAGGAAGAATACATCGAGGTAAATTTGGCTTTTCAAAACGAGTTAAATACAACAGCAAGCTCATTTAACTTTCAAGAAAAAATAAGAACCAATCATTTAAACATGGAAGAAATCGAAGTCTTAAAGAAACTTTGCTTAGAATTTGCGGAAATAATTTACGATGATAAGAACCAATTGACATTCACAAACAGCGTTAAACATAAAATTCCTACAATCGACGATATTCCTCTTTATACGATACCATATAGATATGGTTTTAATGAAAGAAAAGAAGTGAAAGAACAGATACAAAAACTCCTTAATCAAAAAATCATAAGACATAGCCATTCCCCCTGGAGTGCGCCTGTATGGTTAGTACAAAAAAAAAAAAAACAGATGCATCAGGACAAAGAATATGGAGATTAGTGGTAGATTATAGGAAACTTAATGAAAAAACCATTAAAGACAAATATCCCATGCCAATAATTAATGATGTTTTAGACAATTTAGGAAAAGCAAAATATTTTTCATTAATAGATTTAGCCAGTGGCTACCACCAAATCGAGATGCATAAAGATGATATTCAAAAAACAGCATTTTCAGCAGAAGGAGGACATTACGAGTTTCTTAGAATGCCTTTCGGTCTTACTAATGCCCCAGCAACCTTTCAGAGAGTAATGGACTCTTTGTTTGGGGATATACAGCCTAAGATATTGCCTAATATATTTAGACGATATTATTATATATTCATCCTCATTACAAGAGCATATGCAACATTTGAGAAATGTCTTTAGAAAAATAAGAGCGGCAAACTTAAAGATACAAATAGATAAGTCTGAGTTTATAAGAAAAGAAATTGAGTATTTAGGGCATGTCGTTAGTTCAGACGGCATAAGACCAAACCCATCCAAAATTGAAGTCATAAAGAATTTTCCTTTACCCAGTACGCAAAAACAAATCAAATCCTTCTTGGGGCTAATGGGTTATTATAGAAAATTCATAAAAGATGTTGCTAAAATAACTAAACCGCTGACTGAACAATTAAAAGGAAAAGCTAAAGTTCTTATAGATGAAGAGTTTAAATCAACATTTGACAAACTAACTTGGCTAATGAGTTTTAAGGAACCAAATTTAAAATTAGTAAGGTGGAAATTAAGATTGTTGGAATATGTTTATGAGATCATATATAAAAAAGGGTCACAGAATGTGATAGCAGATGCATTGAGTAGGACAAGAATAGAAGTAAATATATGTGAGAGCGAGTCAGTGGGCACCCTGTGGAGAAACTATACATTCTGCACAAGAAAATTGGGAACAAGGTATATTCATTTCTGAAAAACCACTTAATGATTTTAATATACAAATTATTTTCCAAGAATCCGCTCAATCAAATATTAAAGTAGAAGTGCCCTTCAAAAACAAAATAAGGCGTACCATTTTTGAGCCCAGTTTTAACGAAGAAGTCATGACAAAATTGTTGAGATCCGTTTTAAAGCCAAACAAAACTTGCGGAATATTTGTAACAGACACAATATTTAAAATAGTGCAGCAAGTGTATGTAAAATACTTTGCTAATAGTCAAATTTACAAGGCCTTGAGGTGCACAGAATTTTTAAGAGAAATACAACACCCGACGATCAGGAAAAGGAAATTAGGGAATATCACCTTAAAAAATATCAAAGAAGCTAACTTCGGCAATGACGAAGTTTATATACCCTTGCAGTCCTTGGCAATATTTTTTTACATTTTGAAATTTCTTTCCTTGCAACTCAATTCATCAATACACAAACAAAACATTCAAATTATTACTCCTTTTTACTACAATTTTTCTTCTTCTACCATCCAAAGCATCGCACGCGTGTAGCTTTGCGTCTGTGTGTGTGTATGCATGTGCTCTGTTTGATTTGCTGATGACGTAGAACCGATTTGTATTGACTGTAACTTGTGTTCTATTTATCCGATCAAATTCAAATTTTGGTATCTGAGATTTTATGTCAAATTCTATTATATTCTATTATATTTCATGGGGATACTCCATTTTTTTCAAAAATTTTTGTTCTAGAGCTATATGATATAGTAGTCCGATCCTGACAATTTTCATACTTTATCATCTCCCGGCTAAAAGTAGCTCAAATATGAAATTTCATTCCGACAGCTCTTAAGATGCCAGCGTGAAGTTGATTTGCACAGACGGACGGACGGACAGACGGACATTGCTATATCGACTCAGCTTCTCATGCTGATCAAGAATATATATACTTTATGGGGTCGGAAACGTCTCCTTCTGTGCGTTACAAACATCTGACCAATTTTATAATACCCTCTGCAAGGGTATAATAATCATAGAGGGATTGACGAAACATGCGCTCATTTAAAACGCGCAATATATTTCACCCACATGAAACAAAAAATTTCACAAACAATCAATAATTGCGACATATGTCAAACAATGAAATACGACAGACAACCCCAAAAAGTCACATTTCAGGAACCCGAAATACCACAACAACCATTAGATTTGATTCACATGGATATATATTCAATTAACCATAAATATATATTAACAATAATTGATAAACTATCAAGATTTGCAACCGGTTACACAATACCTGCTAGAGACTCTATCAATGTTGTTAAATCAGTCAAACATTTTATTTGTACCTTCGGAATACCAAAGAAGATAATTTGTGACCAAGGACCAGAATTTGCGGGAAACATTTTTATTGACTTTTGTAAACAATACAATATAATTATATACTATTATTATATAATTATACGTTTTCACTCATCCCTAACAGAAACTTACAGAATCATATTTGATTTAAAAAAAAGAAGCAGTTTGCCTTGCACACACGAGGAAATATTGTGGGAAGCATTGACTACGTATAATAATGCCATTCACTCAGGCACAGGTTATACGCCATTTGAATTATTTTCAGGTAGAACACACATTTTTAATAAAAAAGCTAACTTTACCAATGAACACGAATACTTACAAGAACTAAATTTATACAAATGAAAGTTATACCCAGAAGTAGTTCAGCAATTAACTGACAAAACACAAAAACGCACAGCTGTTTTAAGCCAAGACAAAACTAACCCAGCACAAATTGACAAAGACGAAATTATTTTTCGAAAAGAGAACAGAAGAAATAAATTAACACCTCGTTTTACAATTCACAAAGTGCTAGAAGACAAGGGACCTACTTTAATATCAACAAGAAAACAAAAAATACATAAATCAAAAATAAAGTGTGTAACTAGAAAGCCAAATAATTCATAAGGTATAATGATAATAAAAAAAAAATAATAATATAGTAATAGTTAAGAGAACATTTGAAATGTACTACGCTATATTTAAGTTACAAATTACAAAATACACTTGAATTGTTAAAACTTATGTTATTTTCAAAAAAAAAGAAAAACTTATTTTAAGAACTCATGAAATCAAACAAATAAGATACAATTCAGAATAAGTCCCTACGTGGAACTACGAGACTGGAAAGGAACAATGTTGAATACTTGCTCTTTTTTATTTCTCACTCAGACCATATCTTCATTCTGGCCTTCACTCCAATCTAGGGGGGGAGGAGTTACCCGCCAGTCACAAGTACACATACATACATGTAAAAAACACTTACGACCCGTTCGGGTCCTTGTCTTGCTCCCTTGTATGTATGGGTTTCCGTCTCTTTCACCCGTTGGCGTCGCCTTTCTATTGGCCGCCCATCGTATCCCGTTGACTTTCTCTGCTTTCTTTCTCTGTCAGCGCTGCCGTCGCCCGTCGCTTCCTTTGATCCACTCGTCATACCCAATTTCGCCCATATTCTTTCCACATTATATTTATACACATATATACTAGTTGTAGCAATACTTAAATTATTGCTTAACAATGATTAGCCTGATTAATTTCATATATAATATTGTTCGATTTCACATGCAATGCACTTTCACACGCATATCGTATCTATTAGATAGAGGGCTTCCCCATTGTTCATCCCTCCCCCTTCGGCTTGCATATTCCCCTATCCAATCCACAAACCATTATCGTTTCACATATTCATGCATGCCCCGCATCCGTCTCACGGGCTTGCTGGCCCTCACTTTTGTTCTCTTTCGCTTACATGATTTTTGGCTGCTCGCAATCTAACTGCTTTCGTTCTCATGTGCGTGACGTAGGCAGAGAGCACCCAATTGGCCACCGGTACTCTCCCTCGCTGACACACACGCATAGTGTACGTGTAATGTGCGTGTATGCTTATTCAGCGTATACTGAATATACTTTACTCTTATACAGCCGATATCATGCATTATGCCTCCCACTCATCTTCCCGCTTGTACGAAATTGCCAGCGGTCGCATGCGGTTCGATCGGTCATGTTTGATCGTAAATCATGGGTTCGAGTTGATTCGATCGAGCCGTGTTGGACTTGGTTGCCCATCGTATGTGTGCATGTCGTCTTTTCGCATTATGCTTCCCACGCATCTTCCCGCTTGTACGAAATCGCCAGCGGTTGCGTGTGGTTCGACCGGCCAAGTTTGATTGTAAACCACTTGTATTGAATCGGTTCGATCTATCAACAGCAGGTTTGGTCGTATATCGTATGTTTGGTTTGTGTCTCGGCTGTATCTTCTATCTGGTGCATCCTTTGCACCGTTGGATTGCGTTGCTGCTGGCTTGTTGTGTGGGTTATTATAATTAATTATAATGTTCCTCACAGTATATTGGAAATAAAAATTAACTATTGTTAAAACACTAATCAAAAGGCGACTTCGATTTGTTTCTTATTCTTATTTGTGTTACACTTGACCAATATTAGGAAGAGTCGGAGCGTTCCCTGCCTTTGACAAAATAAATAAACTCCCATCGGGTCAAGTACTAGTAAAAAAAAACATGGAGGAGTTTTATAAACAGCAGACAGAACGAGGAGAAGCAATTCAGGCTTTCATTCGGAATACCAAAAAGGATTCCTTCGCCAGGAAAATGAAGCCCTCTTATTTCGAGGAGAAACTTGAGCTCCTGGAATACATGTGGGAGAACCTCGAGAAAAGTCGTCAGGAGTTAATGGAAAAATTAAACAACGTGACAACAGAAGATGACTACTTTGTAACGGACTATTTCAGCAAAATAAAGGCGGTTGTAACTAATATAGTGGACGATTGGATGGACCATTTGGCAAAAATAAAATTAGAGAGATAAGCTCGCCAACGAGAGGAAGAGCGAGTCATGATCAAACCACTGGTTCGCAAACAAAGTGCGCTGCTGAATTCATTGTCCAGGACATTAAGTCAAATTGTGCCTGGAAAAAAAATGAATTACAAATCGGTAGTCGACAAATTATGGAGACAAATTGAAGAAATCCATTATGAGATTCATCGGCTAGCGGAAAATCCAGCCGAAGCCGGATATAATACATTGCTAAAATTCTGTGTGGCACCAGCAGAAAATGCAGTGATGCCATCACCGCCTGTATTGCAACCGATACAATCATTGCAACTACACAAAATTCCCATTCCAAAATTTGATGGGGATTATCTGAAATGGAAACAATTTCATGACATCTATGAAAAGGTGGTTCATGAGTCAAATGTATCCACAATAGAGAAAATGTGGTACTTAAAATCAAACCTTTCTGGAGAAGCAGAGAGATTGATACGGCACCTGGAATTAACAGAAGCCAATTACAACACTGCCTGGTCAGCGTTGCAGGAACGATTTAATAACAAAAGAGTTCTAGTAACAGCCATACTGGCAAAGCTGTTTGATCACCCAAATGTGGTAAATGACGCAGCTTCTATAAAGAATTTGCATGATAACATTTTTCAATCATTGCAAGCGTTAAAAAATGTAGGCGTCAATATGGAATCGTCAGATGCTATCATAATGTTCCATATGACAAGGAAATTGGATAGATTGAAACACGCACTATATGAGCAATCTCTTTCCAACACAAGGGAGCTACAGGAAGTAAAGGATTTCCTATCATTCTTGGAACAGCGATTTCCTAACATTAGAGGCGATTGGGAAACCAAGAAACGAAAATCGCAGCATTGAAAAACTAAATCCAAGGAAACATGCGCAACAGCATCTGGGACAAATAGTTCCTTATGTCCTTTCTGCGAGAAGGCAAAGCACAAACTCTTCCAATGTGAAAAGTTTAAAATAAAATCCGCAGCAGAGCGGCTTAATTGGGTGCAGAGATACAAATTGTGTGTCAATTGCTTCAAACCGGACCACATGGCAAAAAATTGCTCTTGGAGGGGATGCTTCAAATGCGATAAAAAACATAACACAATGTTGTACAGACAACCAAGTTGCTACATCTGCTTCTGCAGCTTCTGCTTATCGAATTAGTAGTAAATACACTCTGTTGGCAACGGTCAAGGTAGTGGTACAAGGAATCAATGAAAGGAATGGAGAGTTTCGAGCACTCTTAGATAGCGGCTCACAAGTAAACCTCGTCTCAGTGAGACTCATGTAGACATAAATGGAGTGGGTGGTCAACCACAGATAAGCAAGGCACGAGTAAGCTTGGTTGTAAGGTCAAGATACAACAAGTTCGCTTTGCTAGTTGAGGCATTTGTATTGCCACACATAATAGGTGACCAACCTACATAACAAATAACGCAGAAAGTCACATTACCAGACAACATTCAATTAGCTGACCCAACATTTGATAAAGCAGGAAAAATTGATATGTTGTTGGGAGCTGATGATCACTATGCTATACTGCTACCAGAAAGAAGACGGGGTAATCGAAACTGTCCAACATTACAAAATTCAGAGTTTGGATGGATTATTGCTCGCAGAATTAATATGTCAACGTCAGCATCAATCACATGTGTTCACGCCACCGGGTGAACAGCAGTTAGCGGCGAAGAGCAGTGAGGAGTGAGGAGGGTTTTTCGATCCTCGGCGTCTACGGTCACACCAGGAGGGGTGACTTGATTTTCTGATGGGCGCCGCCATTTCACTCCAGTACGAATTTACAACCCGAACACCCGTTCTTACACTGTGCTTTCCTTTTTGCGATATAGTTTTTTTCCAACCCGAACTATTCTCGTGTGTGTCGGGATACCTTGTAAATTAACGAACAATAAACCACCATTAATTAAACGAAGTTTTTCGCGCGATTTAATTTCACCCACACTCACCAGACCCAGAAGAAATTGGCACCCGCCAATCACCTGCGACTTATCAAATCTTTCCGCCCCGCCACAAACATTGGTCCTTCGAGCCGGATATCCTTCCGCTCCTCCAGCTTGCATCGGCGGAATTCCTGATAAGTACAGAATTTCATTATTCATTTCATTTGCCCCTACATACTAATAAATGTGTGAGGTTTTCCCGCTCTTCCATAGCGACCTGCACACTTTTATATATATTGTATGTACATACCTGACCTATTCCAAGGTTACATGGTAGTTCCCAATCCTTAACGTGTTTGTCCAACGTTCGGTCCATTCCACGATACAGGGTTTTATTTATGTGTTTTTACTCTGTCGCACTTGTCCAATTTTTACATACGTACATACATATGTAAAACTCGTTGCACTCATATGTACATGTATTTTCCACAGCTGTTCGCCAAGTCCGCGTAAAGGTTAAAAAGACAAAGAAATTATTAAAGTGTTATAAATAAAAAAAATAAAAAAAAATAGTAATCAAAGTGTTCACCGCGATTTCTTATGTGTTCGGATTATTCCCATTGCCCAATTAGTTTCCTCACGCGCGTATTCGCCCACCGGCTTATCCACTTACATACATACATCGTCATCTGTTGATGTACGCGCATATGTATATATCCATGTACATATAATTCATTCGCACTTTACCACAGCACAAAAAAATTTAAATAGCGAGTAACGTATGCACCGCGATTTCGGGTGTGTTCGAAGTGATTCAATTACAAAATTAATTTCCTCACGCGTATCCGCAAACCGGTGCACTTGCTTACATACATACTGTAGCAGGAAAGACGGTCACACTCGCTCTTTTGCTACTCTTCGCTCGGGGTTTTTAAGCACTCTCTGAGAGAGAAGTAAGTTTGGAGGGTCGGGCGTAAGAGGCAGTCTGGGTGTAGAGTTGATGGAAGCAAGACATAAAAATAATTACTCGGTGAACATATTTAAAATAACCTTACGTACAGTTAAAGAAATAAAATAAAAACGATTATAACTCTAAACAGACAATAAACTGAAGTTCTTAGTGAGTCGTATAATTTATCTACCGCCCACAATATCAGAAGTGGTGAACTTTAACGCAATGAACATCAACATTGACGCCCACAACTTGCCAACATTAAAGAAGTGGCTGGAGCTGTTGGACTTGCCTACAACAGGGTCAAAGGCCGAACTTGTGGCACGCTTAAACGATGTTCCACCAGATCGACGAGGAGCTTGTTCCATATCTATTGGAACTGAGACTGTCGAGGAAAATACAGAAGACGAAAATAACGGTCGAGTGTCGGAGATCACAAATGAGAAAGAGGGAGACAACAACACAGATGTCTTGCTGAAAAAATTGTGCGATTTGCTGCGACCGCAATTGTTCGACATAGTGTTGTTGTCGGAATTTAATGGGAACTCGTGTGGAAAAAAATGGGTCACGCAACTGACAAATATAAGCGGTGTATACGGAATCAAAGGTGTACAAATGCATATGCTTCTAGTGTCCAAGCTAAAAGGACAGGCTCATGAGTGGCTACATGCCAATGGTACGCGCATTCTGGAACCCGTGGGCAACATCTGTGAGCAGCTTGTCGAGGAGTTCGGAAAAACGATGTCTCAAGCGGATGCCAGGCGCCTATTCGAGTCTCGCATATGGAGCGCCAATGAGAAGTTCGTCAGCTACATCGACGAGAAGGCCAGGTTGTCAGACGCTATCTGCATCAGTGAAGAGGAACGAGTAGAAAAAGCCATTGAAGGGATTCCTGTGGAGGGACTCCGCATTCAAGCGCAGATTCAAGGATTCAAGTGCATGGCAGAATTACGCCGTGCATTTTCAGGCATTCAGCTACCGGTACAGCAAGCAGCAAGGGAAGCTACACAGGTGGCTGCTACTGGCAGACGTTTCAAAGAAGATTTCCGTTGCTACAAATGCAACTCAAAGGGTCACATGAGAAAGGACTGCAAGAAACCCGACAGAGTGCCAGGGTCCTGCATCGGATGCGGTGCTTTGGATCACTGGGTGGCTAAGTGTCCTCTTAATAAAGAGAAGCTGGCTAAGAATCGCGACGACGTAAGATATGTCAAGATATATTTTGAAACTCTAACAAACCCTTACCTAATTACAGCATGCTTCATAGACTCAGGCAGTGATGTTTCACTTATTAAAATCTCATGTGTACCAGAAAAGATACAGTTAATTTCATTTAATCATAAATATTACGGATTAAATAAGAGTCCACTTTTGTCATATGGAAAAATCAAATGTTTTGTTTTCAAAAATTCAATAAAGATATTCTTTCATTTAATAGTCGTTGATAACGAGTCTATGAGCCATGAAGTAATTTTGGGAAGAGATTTTATGAAAGCATGTAATATTAAGTTAGACTTAGACGCCTTGAGAATGGTTACACTTGAAATGAAAGAAGCCGAGAATGAACTCGGAGAGCGGTCGAAGTTTGAGTCTTTGTCATGCTGTACAGATTCGCAAATAGCTAGTAATGTAAATGTTGAGAGAACAGTGGATGAAGTAGTTAAAGAAAAGAATTTTGACAATAGAAGAGTCACGAAAGAATGTACCTCTGAACATGAGGAAAAGAAAATTGTTAGCGAAATAGTTAAGCAAAATGATAGCGAAATTGTCAGTGAAATGGTGAAGGAAAGTGATAGCAAGATTGTTAGTGAAATAGAGAATGAAGGTAAAAGCAAAATGGTTATGAAAAGTGGGAATGAAGCGGTTAGTGAGTTAGCTAATGAAAGAGTTAGATCTACAAAGTTTGAAGAAAGAAGAGAAATTGCTGATGTCCAATCTCTAACCGAAGTAGAATTTGAGTTACTAAATATCGAGTGTTTCAACACGGGAATTGATTGCAAAATAGGTGAAACATTAGATTTTAAAGTTCGGAAAAAGTTTGAGCAGTTGTTCGAGAGTGCATATTTGGCAGCACAAAGGCCCGAATTGCCTGATGTAAAATGTGAAATGAAGCTTAACTTGGAGGGGTCGAAGGCATTCAGTTGTGCACCTAGAAGATTGTCGTATTCCGAAAAAGGGAAATTGCAGGCGATGTTAGACGGATACTTGGAGAAGAAGATCATTCGCCCTAGTGAGTCGGAGTATGCATCACCCATTGTGTTAGTGCCTAAGAAAGCTGGCGAGTTAAGGTTGTGCATTGACTTTAGGAGATTAAACAAAGTTTTGGTTAAAGATAACTACCCTATACCTCTAATAGACGATTTATTAGACAGGCTTGGAGACAAAAGATTTTTTTCAAAATTGGATCTAAAAGATGGGTATTTTCACGTGTTCATGGAGGAAAACTCAGTTAAATATACATCATTCGTCACTCCGTTAGGCCAGTTTGAGTTCCTCAGGATGCCAATGGGTCTGAAAAATTCCTCATCAGTGTTTTAAAGATTTGTGAACAAAATTTTTACAGATTTGATTAGAGATAGTAAAGTAATAGTGTATCAAGACGATATCATGATAGCTAGTAGAACTGCAGAAGAGCACCTGGATACACTGGAAGAAGTTTTTAGAAGGATAATCAGAAACAAGCTGGAACTGCGTATAGATAAGTGTGAGTTCTTTCAGTCAAGCATTAAATACTTAGGATTTCTCATATCGGAAGAGGGCATTAGAGCCGATGATAAGGGCATAGCGGCGGTTAAGAATTTTCCCATACCAACAAACGTTCACACAGTAAGAAGTTTCTTGGGCTTGGCTTCTTATTTTCGTCGTTTTACTAAAAACTTTTCATTAATTGCGAAACCACTCTATGACCTATTAAAGAAAGATAGAGTGTTTAAATTTGGAAAGGTAGAACTGGATTGTTTTTCGCTGCTCAAAAATAAATTAGTAGAAGCGCCGGTGTTGGCAATATATAACCACAAGGACGAAGTAGAGCTGCATTGTGATGCGAGCGCATTAGGCTTTGGGGCAATGTTAATGCAAAGGAAAGAGGACAAGAAGCTGCACCCTGTTTTTTATTTCTCAAAACGGACGTCAGACGTAGAATCAAAGTACCACAGTTTCGAATTAGAGACCTAGGCAATAGTGTATGCAGTCCGCAGGTTCAGAGTATATTTACAGGGAAGATGTTTTAAGGTACTTACAGATTGTAATTCGCTGACTCTCACTCTCAATCGAATTGAATTAAACCCAAGAATTGCGCGATGGGCTCTTGAGCTACAGAATTATGATTATGAAGTAGTGCACAGGGCAGGCAAGCAGATGCAACATGTAGATGCGCTTAGTAGATGTACGAACATACTTGTTGTAGATACAAATAGTTTTGAAGACAATCTTATTATATGCCAGCACAGGGATGAAAAATTGCAGGAAGTGAAAAGAAAGTTAGAATCCGCTGATAAGTTATTTGAAATGAGAAACGGAATAGTTTACAGGAAAACCAATGATGGAAGGTTGTTGTTTTGTGTTCCGAGTGAAATGGAGGAGTCAATCCTCTTTAAATATCATAACGAACTAGGTCATATCGGCAGAGATAAAGTAATGGATGCCATCTCGAAAACGTATTGGTTTCCTAACATCAAGGAGAAAGTTGTGAAACACATTAGCAATTGATTAAAGTGTGTTGCGTATTCGCCAAAGTCTGGAAAAGGGGAAGGAATGTTGCACAGTATCCCTAAAGGGAATCGACCCTTTGAACTAATTCACATCGATCATTGTGGTCCTATAGCATCAGGCAGATGCAAGAAGCACTTGTTTGTTATTATTGACGGTTTTACCAAATTCATCAGACTGTATCCAACAAAGACGACGAATACTAAAGAAGCGGTTCTAGCTCTTAAGGACTATTTTAGGGCGTACAGTCGACCCTTTTCCATAGTTTCAGATAGAGGAAGCTGTTTCACATCATCAGATTTTGAGACATTTGTAAATCAGAATAACATTAAGCACATTAAGATTGCCACAGGGTCCCCTCAAGCTAATGGTCAAATTGAGAGGGTGAATCGTACCTTGGGACCTATGCTTGCTAAATTATCGGAGCCAGATAAGGGTATATATTGGGATTTGGTAGTGGAGAATGTTGAACATTGTTTAAATAACACACTTCATAGGAGCATTAAACAGTTGCCGAGCAAAATGCTCTTCGGTGTAGAGCAAAGAGGCAAAGTCGGAGATGAGTTAAGAGAAGGACTAGAGCAGCTAGGAATAGTGAATGATGAACAAAATTTGGGTACAATTAGAAAGGATGGGGGAAATACATCAAAGGAAAATCCAGAATTACAATGAGTAGCAGTATAATAGCAGAAGGGTAAATTCCACAGAATATAAAGCAGGAGATTATATTATGGTGAAGAATTTTGATTCGACTATAGGAGCGTCAAAAAGCTAATCCCAAAGCACAAAGGGCCTTATGTAATAGACAAGGTTCTCAAAAATGACCGGTTTCTAATTAAGGATGTGGAAGGCTTTCAGCTTAGTCGTAACCCTTATCAAGGTGTATGGAGTAGCCATAACATAAAGCATTGGATAGGTAAAAGAAAAAGCGACTTAAAGTTATTCTTAAGCAAATTAAAATAATGATAACTGTAATAGACTTTTGTGTAATGTACCTAACTAACTTGTAGTTATAAGATTTCACCTTAGTGTAACGTTAATGATGTAAGGATCAGGAGATCTTACGGTCAGGACGGCCGAGTTGTAGCAGGAAAGACGGTCACACTCGCTCTTTTGCTACTCTTCGCTCGGGGTTTTTAAGCACTCTCTGAGAGAGAAGTAAGTTTGGAGGGTCGGGCGTAAGAGGCAGTCTGGGTGTAGAGTTGATGGAAGCAAGACATAAAAATAATTACTCGGTGAACATATTTAAAATAACCTTACGTACAGTTAAAGAAATAAAATAAAAACGATTATAACTCTAAACAGACAATAAACTGAAGTTCTTAGTGAGTCGTATAATTTATCTACCGCCCACAATACATACATACATCGTCATATATTGATGCACGCACATATGTACATATCCAGAACACATAATCCATTTCGGTGCCGCACATTGATTTATTAAAAAAAACGAGGGGAAAGGAACCCAACTAAATAACAAATTACTTACATTTCTTTTTTTTGTGAACGACGCACGTGCATCCATCCATACATACCTACCTGTGTACTTACGTATGTATGTACGTACATACATACCTCCAAGCATCCGTCCATATGCAGTGACCGTTTATTTTGTATTTTTTCTTTCGCGCACAACACTCGCGGTGTGTAAAAGCGTTCGTTTGTTTTTTTTTTCATTTCTCTACTCTTCGCACAACCACAAAAGGAAGAAAATAAATTAAAAACAATTAATACGACAAAAAAACCAAAACCGAATTTATAAACAGCGACCGACTGCTGTTTTCGGAGTAGTGGTGACACGTGAGTCGAGTCGTGATATCGATAGGCGGCTCAAGCGCGCCAAATTCAAACCACATTATATATATATATATATCAATAAATACCTATTCATCTTTTCCAGCACTATCGTGCCCATATTTATATGTCCACCACACTTCTAGATCATATATGAGTTTTCCGGCCAGTATTTTGCGCGCATATATATAACCGCCCATATTCATAAATAAATACATATATATTTTTTCCAGCACTATCGCGCCCATATTTATATATCCACCCATATTTATAAATCATATAAGATTTTTCCGGCCAGTATTTTACGCGTATATATATAACCGCCCATATTTATAAATAAATACATATATATTTTTTCCCGCACTATCGTGCCCATATTTATATATCAACCCATATTGATAACTCATATATATAATTTTTTCCGGCCAGTATTTTGCGCGCATATATATATATCCGTCCATATTTATAAATAATTACATTTATTTTTCCAGCACTATCGGGCCCATATTTATAGATCCGTCCATATTTATGAATTTTATATATAACTTTTTTCGGCCAGCAATTTGCGCGTATTTATATATCCGTCCATATTTATAAATAAATACATATATATATTTTTTTCAGCACTATCGGGCCCATATTTATAGATCCGCCCATATTTATAAATTTTATATATAATTTTTCCGGCCACCAATTTGCGCGCATATATATATCCGTCCATATTTATAAATAAATACATATATATTTCTTCCAGCACTATCGGGCCCATATTTGTACATCCGTCCACATTTATAAATTATATATATAATTTTTTCGGCCTGTATTTTGCGCATATATATATCCCGACCCAGATCTATAAAAAAAAACCACATATTTGTCCGTTGGCCTATACATCGTTCGCGTGTTTGTCGTATACGTACTCCCCTCGTTCCTTACGAATCCAGCTAAACTTGTGTTGTAATTACTCCTCTGTAGCTACGTGTAATATTCGATCTGCATTCGTGTGTTCGTACCTTGTTCCGCATATATCCCCATTAAAAGGACTCCGTTTCCAAGCCACGCGTAAGAGAATTCTCCCGCGATCCTGCGGGCACTTGCGCCCTCATACAGTCCACTTCTCTTTTTTTTTCGTTGTCTTTCCGGAATCAAAAAGCGCACCAGCGCGGTCTTCATCGGTAAGGACGTCCCCTGAGTATGTCCACGGAGCCGTCCAAGACTACGCCGAAGTCTAACAGTCTTTCGTCTCCCTCTGTAACTCCGGAGAAGGTTCGGCCTCCGAAGACTCCGGTGATCGCGAAGCGTACGGACATTCCCCGCAAGTCCACGTCTGCTCGCAGCCTCAGCGAATCCCCAAGGCCCCGTCCGTCTTCGTCCAGCCTACCTAAAGGTCGCAGATTATCGGTTAAAGACTCGAGCGAACACAAAGGTCGTTCCAAGCTTTCAATCCAGGCTCAGATCCCTCACGTTATTGTGACGCACTCTTTCCGTCACCCGATCCGTATCCCAACAGCGTAGAGAACAATCCAGAATGTCCCTCTCACATTTCGTTCTGGCGTGAGACGCATTGACTCTGTTCGAAGCTCGTGGGAGTGAAGGTCTAACTTCTGAAGTGCCCTTATTTACCATTAAAATGCACTTGGAGCAGCTCAAATCCCTTTGGTCAACTGTCGAAATGGAATACTCCCGGTGTCTCAAGGCCTTGAGGACCCCAACAAACGAGGACAGCCTAGCAAACATAAGCCACATCAAGGCGAAGCACGAATCCGCTTACGCGGTGTATGTGCGATGCGGGACGTTGTTCGGAGAGCGCATCGAGCCGCTCTCGGCAGAGATGGCGAGTCTTAGGCGTCAGCCCACCGCTCCGTCGGGACTTCCGGGTCATAGAGGTGGAGACATTTGATGGCGACAGCCTAGCATGGCCCACATTCCGCGATTTGTTCGCTCTATCACTTGAACGCCAAGACTCGTGGGGAAGCGAGAACCATCGTGGCGAAGTCCCCCCTGACAAATAAAGGTTTTCAAGCTGCATGGGAGAACCTCACCGCACGGTACGAAAATAGCCGTCTGCTTGTCATGACTCAAGCCAGACAACTCCTTCAGATTCCCGCGGTGGCGCTAGAATCGGGCAAATCATTGCGAGAACTGCAGACTGCGTTCCAAGGGGGTCTTACCGCTCTTGAGCGTTCGGGTGTTAGCACTGAGAATTGGGATGTATTAATCATCGCCATATGCACTAGCAAATTGCCGAAGGCTACAATCCTCCTGTGGGAACAATCAGTGCCAAATAAGACTGTCGTCTCCACTTGGTACGATTTGAATCAATTTCTCACCGATCGGTATCGTGTCCTGGATGCCACCGAAGAACATAAGTCGGTTCCGAGTGTTCTAGCCATCCCCAGTGGCCCCCGCAAATCCCCTACGACGATGAAGGTTCAAGCGTTTCCCGCGAAAGCTCAGCTCAAACCAGCGTCTTGCAAGCTTTACCATCGGGAGAATCACCCAATACGACCCTGCCCTAGTTTTCTTGACATGCCTGTTCAGAGGCTTGTGGAAACCATTAGACAGCAGGGACTCTGTTTGAATTGTTTTGCCCGCGGTCATCAAGTGAAGGGCTGCTCCAGAGTGCATAATTGCCATACCTGCAAGGAACGTCATCACACCCTGTTGCATCCTAGTGACGTGTCGCCGTCCGCCGCGCAAGCCACACCATTCGGTGCCACAGAGCGTCATCTACCCCAGGCAGAGGGCTTTTAGGCACTGCGATTGTCACCCTGCACCATCGCGGGGTGGAACACCACCATATGCGTTGATCGACTCGGGAGCCGATTTAACCTTCCTATCCGAACGTGTCTTCAACATGGTCCAGCCCCCCTTTTATCCAGTAGACGCCGCAGTTACTGGCATGGGCCAGAGTGATGGAGGATGCGCCGACAAGGTGTATCTGCTGATGCTGTCTCCTCCGTGTGTCAGGCTGAACAAGATTGAGGTCTCCGCCCTGGTCGTATCCAAATTATCGGGGGCCATTCCGACGTCTCCATTTCTTAACACGGTTCCGACGCAGTCCCTCGATCGCCCCCTGGCTGACCCGTATTACAACAAGTCCGCGCCTATTGATATGATTATCGGTGTAGACCTGTTTTCACACATCCTCGGAGAGCGGATCAAAAAGGATATGGGTGATTTTGTCGGACTGAAAACTATCTTTGGATGGGTTCTGTGTGGAGAGATCATGCCTGACAGTCCGGTGACTCGATTACGTTTTGCTTCACGGACGCGAGTCAATCCAGAAGCAAAACTTGATGTACTTCTCACCAAGTTTTGGGAGGTGGAAGACCTTCCTGCAAAGCCGGAAAAGGAGGATGATGTATTCTGCGAGCGGAATTTTCAGGAAACCCTTCCGTTCAAATATCCGAATAGCGTCGATTTGGGTCATTCAAAACCGATCGCGCTAGCTCAATTCCTGCGGAATGAAGCACGCCTTCTCAAGGATCCCGACCTAAAAACGCAGTACGATGCCATAATTCAAGAATACGAGAAATTGGGCCATATGAGTCGGGACGCCGCCTCAAGATGGGAAAAACTTCTATCTCCCCCATCACGCGGTGTTTAAGCCCGATAGCACCACCACCAAGGTACGCGTGGTATTTAACGCGTCAAGCCCCTCCACACGAGGCGTCAGCCTTAACGATGTCTTGCACACCGGGCCTACGCTTCAGGCAGATCTCACCCTTCAGGTACTGAAATGGCGTTTCTTTCAATTCGTTTTCAACGCTGACATAACACAGATGTATCGACAAATCCGAGTCGACCCCAGGCATACCCCCTTTCAGCGGATCCTCTACCGGGATCGCTGCGGCAATATTCAAGACTATGAGCTACAAACCGTCACGTTTGGGGTTAACTGCGCGCCATTCTTGGTGATCCGAGTTCTTTTACAACTAGCCCAAGTCGTGCAAGCGATGTACCCTCAGCCGATCGAATTCCTTCGAAACTACATGTATGTTTATGATGTCCTTGCCGGCGCTCATACTGAAGACGACGCTCGTCTCGCCATACGAGAGCTTCAAGCTGCCCTCCAATAATAAGGAAGTAAGGAAATAAGGAAGTACTTCAAGCTATCCCGAGAGAGCACCTGCTGCGAGAGGACTTTCTCGAGCTGGAAGACGCGAGCACGGCAAAAACCTTGGGAATCCGCTGGCAAGCCACCGAGGACGTTTTTTTCTTCACCGTAGCGGACCCACCATTGCAGGAGTCGATCTCCAAGAGGCAGGTTCTGTCCCATATCGCCAAACTCTTCGACCCCGCTGGCTGGCTAGCCCCATTTGTTATCCGAGCGAAGATATTCATCCAGCAAATCTGGCTAACGGAACTGGGCTGAAATGACGCTCTGCCACCTATTAGCAGCAATGGCACAAATTCCTGCAGGATTACCCAGGCCTCAGTCAACTCCGCATCCCCCGTTGACTAAACACCAGCGATACGCTCTCGTGGGAGCTTCATGGCTTCTGTGACGCATCCCAGAAAGCGTATGGAGCAGCCCTATATGTGCGGGTACGGTATCGCGATCAAGAAAGCGTCCATTTATTAACGACTAAGACCCGCTTGGCTCCAGTCAAAACAGTCTCGTTGCCTCGGCTGGAGTTGTGCGGAGCGGGCGTCGATGGTTCCTGAATTCCCGATCCCACCTGCAACCTCCCAGTTTTGGACCGACTCCACCATTGTGTTGGCCTGGTTCAACAAACCCCCATGTAGTTGGTCCTCCTTCGTGGCCAATCGGGTGGCCGGTGGCCAAAGCTGGTCACATGTACGTCCCGAGGACAAACCTGCTGATCTGGCAAGCCGTGGAACCTCCGCGGCCGAGTTATCGGCCAGTAGCCGTTGGTGGCATGGGCCGGACTGGCTCCAGCGGGACCCCGAGTACTGGCCAACTCTCCATAATGAACTTCCAGACACCTAGCTGGAGCAACGAGTCCAGTGCCACACCGCCGCGACCACCCTACTCGATGACATAAGCGAACGGTTCTCGGACTACGGTAAAGCATTACGAGTCACCGCGTACATCCTACGCTTCGCCGCCAAAGGGACGTCGACGCCTTCCACGGCCCACCTCATCAATGAGGAATTGCTCTCCGCCGAGCGCGCTTTGATCCGGACCTCCCAGCGTCGAGAATACATCGCGGAGATACGGGCTCTGGGTGAAGGGCGACCCCTTCCAACATCCAGCACGCTACTCAATTTAAACTTTTTCCTCGACCAGCAAGGGATACTCCGCGCCTGCGGACGACTCCGGGCCGCTGAGTCCCTCCGGTACGATGAACGTCACCCTATTCTCCTCCCCTATAATAATCACTTCACACGCCTGCTTGTCGAATTCGCCCACCGCATCACGTTGCATGGCGGCAATCAACTGATGGTACGGTATCTGCGCACCAAGTTCTGGATCCCACGGATCAAGAACCTAGTGAACTTCACTAAGTGAAGTTCCACGTCAAGGGGAGTAAAGTCTGCATCGTGCATCGTCGACGACTGCAGACTCAGATGATGGGTGATCTCCCACGAGAGCGCATCACGTACTCCAGGCCCTTCACCCACACGGGCATTCACTTCGCAGGGCCTTTCGAGATCAAAAATTACACCGGGCGTGCGTGTCTCATCACTAAGGGTTATGTCTGCGTCTTTGTGTGTTTCAGCACGAAGGCGATCCATCTCGAGGCGACCTCCGACCTCACCACAGAACGATTTCTCGCAGCCTTCTCCCGCACATTTTATCCTGGCAGTTCATTCCGCCGAGCGCGCTACATTTGGGAGGACTATGGGAAGCCGGGGTCAAAAGTTTTAAGACCTTATTTTACAAGTCCTCTTGTGCTGTCAAGTACACGTTCGAGGAACTATCCACTCTCCTGTGTCGGATCAAAGCGTGCCTAAACTCCAGGCCAATTTCTCCCATGAGCGAGGACCCAGAGGATCTGCTGTCACTAAGCCCTGGACATTTCCTGATTGAAGGACCGCTCGTATCCATCGCGGAACCGGAGATCCTGGTCGAGCCTATGTCGCTGATCAATCGCTGGTATCCACTGAAGGCAATCCAGCAGACTTTCTGCCGCCGCTGGAAGAGTGAATACCTCAAGGAGCTCCACAAGCGTAATAAGGCTCGTAGTCTCCAAACCGGCGACCTCTTGATCGTCTCCGAAGACAATCTCCCCTCCAACGAGTGGCGCCTAGGGCGAATTGAGCGCACTCTGCCCGGGGCAGACGGCCTCGTCCGAGTGGCTGATGTCAAAACAGCACGTGGGTCTATCCGAAGACCCGTCGCGAAGCTCATCTTGTTGCCAGACAACAGTAGTCATGAGTCTAAAGACCTATCGTGACGTCCAGTCCCTCTATGTTCCGTTCGAATGTCCTCGTCTCCGTGAATGTTGTCCGTTCCCGTGCATCGACTAATCCACTCCCCCCTATGTAATCTCTTTCGTTACAGTTCATTCCACTCGCACCTCCATAGCAACATGGCCCCCAAGCGTCTGCCGCACCACCGCAGCAAACGTTCGGTTCCACAGGACGGACACAGGACGAACGCGTACCGATGCAGGGTCTGCCGTGGGGTTCACGCACTCCGGCAGTGTCAGCGCTTCCTGAACCTCAGAGGGGAGAAACGGCTCCGGGCGGTGCTTATCAATAAGTATTGCCCCAATTGCTTGGCACACGAGCATTCATCCAACGCGTGCCGGACTCGCCACCGCTGCCGATGATGTGGGCAAGGGCACCATACCTTGCTCCATATGGCCGACCAACCGCCGAGACAACGCTCTGAAGCCCAGCGTCGCAGCCAGTCACCCTCCTCAGGACGTGCTGCACCATCATCACTCCGCTTCTCCGGAAGGCGCACCCGAGATCTCACTCTCCTCTCTGCTCCAAGCCAGGACGACGACCATCATGCCAACAGCGGTCCTCCGGTTGGGCAATGGCTCGAAATCCTTCGAGACCCGCGTCCTCCTCGATGCATGCGCGGCTGGGAGCCCCATCAATTCGTCATTTGCCCGGTCCTTGGGGTTGGCTGTGACTAAGGTCGGGGTCGAACAAGCCTGCACGGCCGTCCTCGAGTCGAGGTCCGACCGTACGTTCCGGCAGATGATTGTGTGGAGAGAGGATCCAAGTCAAGAACTAAAGTTTTATCGTTTAAAAACGGTAACTTATAGAACCACACCAGCCCCATATTTAGCGACGAAGTGTCTGGAATATTTGGCACTGAAAAACATGGAAAAATTGTCGTCTGGAGCATTAGCATTAAAAAATAACTTTTATGGGTTGAATGTTTTGCCGGCTCGAGGTCAAATGTTGGGCGAATAAAAACAAAAATAAAAAACACAGTTTGTTCTTATTTTCGTTCCGATATATTTTCTTTAGAAGTTGACTGCTATTTGAACAGCATTTTCGTCAGTTGAAACCCTTAGGTCTCAAGATTTCTACCAGCTCTTGCCTTATTTGCAGGGCTTCTGGTAAACCGTCTGCTCCTGTGAGACAATTATCAACATAAAAGTTATTTGTTGATTTTTGCGACCTTTTTGTAGTTTAGAGTTGAATGTTTTGCCGGCTCGAGGTCAAATGTTGGGCGAATAAAAACAAAAATAAAAAACACAGTTTGATCTTATTTTCGTTCCGATATATTTCGACCACTCATCGATGGTCGTCTTTGTGACGTGGAGCTACACACTGATTTGTCCCTAATAAATGCCTGTATAAATGCGCGCAGTTGTCGGTATCTACCTTATAATTAAGTCTTATATTTGTCGGGGTATTTATTATGTGCAGCATCTCCAAAGTGTAACGTTTGTTGTAATGTTGTTCTTGGTCTATTATGTTTACTTCGTCAAAATTTGGGGAATGTCCACTGGCGGCACAGTGGGCCATAAGTGCCGTTTTTGGTGCATTGGAGTGTTGACGAAGTTTATAGTCAGATCTATGTTGCGATAGTCTTGTTTTTAGCCTCGATTTTGTTGTCCCTATATATATTTTATCACAGTTTTCTTCATTAGTCCCATTGCACGGTATTTTATACACTACGTTGCTCTTCTCCATTGTATCAATCCTACTTTCTGTTCTGTTAAAAATTCTACGTAGTGTGTTATTGGGTTTATGTGCTATCTGTATTTGTTCGATGTCATAGCAATCTGAGTTTGCTAATCTTTCCGATAGTTGTGGGACATATGTGACGGACATAAAGCGTTTTGTCGGAACATCTTTGTTGGTTTTCTTATTGCGAGATTTTAGTAAAGTCCTTATGGTGTGGTTTGGAAAGTCATTATCCTTTAAAATTCGTCGTATTTCTTCCTTCGTTTCTTCATGAAAAATTGGGTCCGCTATATTAAGCATCCGTTGTATACAACCTCTTGCTGTATTCATTATCATCGACTTCGGATGTTTGGAGTTGAAGTTAATTATTCGTCCTGATGCTGTTGGTTTTTTGTACCATTTTAATTTTAGTTCATTTCCTCTTCTGTGTATTGATGCGTCTAGATATGTTATTTGTTGTCATTTTCTAATTCTATTGTAAACTTTATGTTCCTGTCAAATGAATTTAGGTTGTCAAGTGTGTTTTGGATCTCGTCTTCTTTAATTATGGCAAAAAGGTCATCTACATATTTCGTCATAACTCTAGGTGGTCGCTGTAGCGTTTTCATCATTTTGTCTAAGAGTTCTTCCATAATTTTGTCAGCTATTATCGGTGACGCTAGTGAGCCCATTGGCATTCCTTTTAGTTGTGTGTATATCTTGTCTTTGTATCTGAAATATCTGTTCTCTTGTATACAAAAACGTACTATTTCCATTAATATTAATTTTGGAATGTTAGTGTGCGCTTTTATTTTAATCCACTTTTCTCTAATGGTGTCAAGTGCCAATTCTATTGGAATACTTGGAAAAAGTGAGACTACGTCAAATGAAATTAATCTTTCATCGTCGCAAATGTATGTGTCATTAATCCTTGTCTTAAATTTTGAGGCGTTCTTTACGTTATATGTTGAGTCTGCCGTTACATTTTTTAATATGTTAACTATATATTTGCATAGTCCGTATGATGGAGAACCAATTGATGAACAGATTGGTCCCAATGGCGTACCTTCTTTGTGAATTTTAGGTAATCCATATATTCTTGGTGGAATTGATGTGGTTGCTATAAGCTTATTTCTTTCGGTCCGTGAAATAAGTTCATGTTTGCATAGTTTTTCTACCAATTCGTTGTTTTTGGTCTGTAGTCTAGTGGTTGGGTCCTTCCTTAAGGTTCTATATGTATTTAAATCGTTAAGTATACTATCCATTTTTTTGTCATACTCAGTCTTATTTATTGCAACTGTCTTATTTCCTTTATCTGAAGTTAAAATTAATATGTCATCATTCTGTCTAAGAAATTTCCTTGTTTGTTCCACTGTGTCAAGTATTGCACGATCAGCTGCGTCTTCTTTGTTAGATATTTTGTGGTCTTTTATTAATAAAGAGAATTTTGTGCGTGCTTCCTCTTGTTTTTCTTTGTCTTTAAGAGTCTGTACTAGCTCCTCTCCGTCTGCTATATATTTAAAGAGAGGGAATTTTCTCTTCTCTACTGGGATTGCGAATTTAGGGCCTTTCGCCAGTAACGCTTTTACGTCGTTCGGGAATTCTATATTCGTCTTATTTACAAACCAATCGTTTGTGTTGTTGTTGTTCAAGAGAACGCTGTTCCGTTGTTTTCGTAGTCTCTCATGTTTGGATTCATGATGTCTCTTCAAAGTTGTTGTTAATTTTTCGGCTATTGTGTTCTCACTCTTCATAAATATTTTAAAATCATTTTCGTCCAGCTGTTCTTGTAACTTTTTTGTTGCTTTTTCCTTCTCTTTGTTTTGTCTGGCTAGTATGTTATGTTTATGTTTTATTAATAAGCTTAATATCTTTGTGTGAAAATTATGCGTATGTCTTTCTAATATTTTGTTAATGTCCGAATGTGTGTCAGTATCTTTTGTGAAAATCATCTTGTATTTTGAGTTATTGCTGATAAATTTTGGGACTAATTTTGATTTCCTACATTTTAAGAGAAATTTTATGCTAGACTTAAGTTTAAAACTAAGTAGGTGTTTTCTTGTTGTTAAATTAATATTATGTCAATCACAATTCAATGTTATTTATAGTTGCCCTGAAGACGACCACCGATGAGTGGTCGAAATATATCGGAACGAAAATAAGAACAAACTGTGTTTTTTATTTTTGTTTTTATTCGCCCAACATTTGACCTCGAGCCGGCAAAACATTCAACTCTAAACTACAAAAAGGTCGCAAAAATCAACAAATAACTTTTATGTTGATAATTGTCTCACAGGAGCAGACAGTTTACTAGAAGCCCTGCAAATAAGACAAGAGCTGGTAGAAATCTTGAGACCTAAGGGTTTCAACTGACGAAAATGCTGTTCAAATAGCAGTCAACTTCTAAAGAAAATTCCAAAGGAAGATACCATTGCTGACGTCAATCTCGGTGACACACTGGAACTAACAAGTGTCAAATCATTAAGAATCATATGGGCACCCAAAGAAGACCAGTTTTGTGGAAAGGCTAAAAGACATACAAAAGGAATAACCAGACGAGTGGTGTTATCTTAAGTCGGTCAAATCTTCGATCCTCTAGGACTGTTCGCACCGGTAGTGGTAAGAGCGAAAATGTTTCTTCAACATGTTGCTACCGAACGAATTGAAATGGATGGTGTCCTACCGCCGTAAGAGAATCAGTGGGAAGCCTACCCAGAGGATGTACAGGCACTAAACCACAAGGTCCCCACTACAAAGGAACTGCATACATTTGTTGATGCATGAGAAAAGGCGTATGGAGCGGCAGTTTATGTCCGATCAACCTATAAAATTGGTCAAATTTCGGTCAGATTGTTGTGCGCCAAGTCAAGAGTGGCTCCCCTTGAAAAGCAGACACTGCCCCGCTGGAACTATGTGCAGCTGTACTTGGAGCTGAACTCATCGATAGAGTACGACAGGATCTATTAATTCTCTCTGTCGGATTAATTTAAGGGTATCACATTTCCACACTTTTGTGGTTAATCGGTTGACCAAAATACATGCAGTATCACATCCAAGGCAATGGCGTCATGTGTCATCGGCGCTCAACGCAGCAGATGTTCTGTCTCGAGGCATATCAGCAGCCCAGCTTATCACACATACCTTATGATTGTATGGACCACTATTTTTGCATGGACCACAACGTGGCTGGCCAGCACCATTTAAGCCTACAGAGCACACGTTGAAAAAAAAACCAACGTATTCAGCATGGTGACTGCCAACGCCAACAACACGAGTGAAAATCTTCGATATATACGATAAATCACAGAAATTCATTACCGGTTACAGCGAATAGTGGCGTATGTGCTACGGATTCGTCACAAGCAGAACAGGAAACAAACGGCTCAGTTAGAGTTGGAAGAGTTGGACCAAGCACCTAGAGTACCTAGTACCAAGCACCTAGTAAATGTGCATATGAATTACGGCACTTAAAGAAACGACCTGATGAACATGCAATCATACGAGTATTAACTCGGCTACAACAAGCACCAGTATCAACGGAAACAATATTTCTTGCCGTTTAATGATCCGGTGGTAAAAATGATACTACGGAAACTTCATGAAGAGAATCTTCATTGTGGACATGAGGCACTACGCGGGATAGCTCGGCAACATTACCACATCATCAAGGTGAAACCGATGGTCCGGAATGTGATCCAGGGCAGCGTAGTATGCACCAAACACCAGCCTCAGTTCTTTAAACAGGTCATGGGCGACTTACCTGAGCATCGGGTATCTCACAATAGTCGCTTTCTCAACGCCGGAGTAGACTATTGTGGACCATTCTGGATCCACCATAAGGTTCGAGGAAAACGTCCCGACAAAGCTTAAATTGCAGTATTTGTATTGCAGTTGGTCGGAGACCTGTCCACCTCCTCCTTTGTGGGCGCCCTTCAGCGCTTCATTGGGCGCAGAGGAAGATGCCAGACATTATACTGCGATAATGCAACGAACTTTGTTGGAGCAAACAACCAACTTAAGGAGCTAATCGATACAATGCACTCAGAAACGGCAGCAGGTAGTATCAAGGAATTTTGCAATCGAAAAGGAGTGCAATTTAAGTTCATACCACCACGGTCTCCACATTTCGGAATATTATGGGTAAAGTATGCGGTAAAGTCCACAATTGTCTACCATCATTGTCAATGTTGAAGCAGTGTTGAACTCTCATCCGTTAACCCAAAACTCAGACGATCCCAACGACTTGACAGCTCTAACCCCAGGCCATCTATTGATCGGAGAACCATAAGTAGCTCAACCAGATGCAGAGCCAGTAACACAGCGATCGATTCCAGAGCAATGGGAATTAGTCCAACGGCTTAAGCATACATTCTAGACACATGGTCTCAAGAGTACCGACAAGAATTGGAGGGTACATATAAATGGAAAAAACCATATAACAATGTCAAAGCAGGCATGATGGTAATACTAAAGGAGGATAATGTGCCAATCTTACAGTGGCCAATTGGACGAATTGTTAAATTATATGCAGGCCTGGATGGTCAATGGTTTATGTGCTAGTGCCTATTTGCTTATAAATAAATAAACATTATGTTAAATAAAATGGTGACCACGACATTGGCGGCTCCAAGTTGAAAGAGCAACAGACTTGGTGAAACCGTCATCAAGTGAGAGCACTTGGTTAACTCAGAGGACCAATCTCTCAGCAAGAAGGAAACTGGTCAACTAGGCCACTACTTTCTTTGTACGCTTTGGACACAGAACAATCCTAAGCGAGGGCACAAATTGATGAACATTTCTCATCAATCTGGGGTCCCGACTAAAACATCGCGATCGATTAACTTGGCAATCATTCATAGCCTTAGCGACTAAAAACAATTTATTGGAAACCTAGGGGTTTGTTAGCAGTGCATAGTTGATCAACTAGGTGATCACTTTGTCAAAAACATTTCAACCATTTGTGTCAAATCGTAAAAAGTTATTGTTATAAAAAAAAAGGTTGATCAACACATAATCTCTGTTGCATTCCCTGACGTCAGCAATCTCTGACCTAGTTAACTCGGTCAGTAACCCAGGTAGTACGCACGAGTATAAAGTTTGGCATTGGTCAGCAATTTTTTAAATTATATAACAAAGAAAAGAAATTAAAAAACTAGTTTCACTGTCGTGGCGTGTATCAGTGTAGATGACCAATATTTGGAACGAGTCGGAGTGTTCCCTGTCTTTGACAAAATAAATAAACTCCCATCGGGTCAAGAACATGGAAATTTAAGCAACGTGGCAACAGAAGATGACTACTTTGTAACGGACTATTTCAGCAAAATGAATGCGGTTGTAACTAATATAGCGGAAGATAGAAGTGGACCATTTGGCGAAAATAAAATTAGAGATAAAAGTTCGCCAACGAGAGGAAGAGCGAGTCGGTATCAAACCACTGGTTCGCAAACAAAGTGCGCTGCTGGATTCATTGTCCAGGACATTAAGTCAAATTGTGCCTGAAGAAAAAATGAATTACAAATCGGTAGTCGACAAATAATGGAGACAAATTGAAGAAATCTATTATGAGATTCATCGGCTAGCGGAAAATCCAGCCGAAGCCGGATATAATATAGCTACGTTTGTTGCCGCAGAAAATACATTGCTAAAATTCTGTGTGGCACCAGCAGAAAATGCAGTAATACAATCAAATTCAAAATTCCCATTCCAAAATTTGATGGGGATTATATGAAATGGAAACAATTTCATGACATCTATAAAAGGTGGTTCATGAGTCAAATGTATCCACAATAGAGAAAATGTGGTACTTAAAATCAAACCTTTTTGGAGAAGTAGAGAGATTGATACGGCACCTGGAATTAACAGAAGCCAATTACAACACTGCCTGGTCAGTGTTGCAGGAACGATTTAATAACAAAAGAGTTCTAGTAACAGCCATACTGGCAAAGCTGTTTGATCACCCAAATGTGGGAAATGACGTAGCTTCTATAAAGAATTTGCATGATAACATTTTTGAATCATTGCAAGTTTTAAAAAATGTAGGCGTCAATATGGAGTCGTCAGATGCTATCATAATGTTCCATATGACAAGGAAATTGGATAGATTGAAACACGCACTATATGAGCAATCTCTTTCCAACACAAGGGAGCTACAGGAAGTAAAGGATTTCCTATCATTCTTGGAACAGCGATTTCCTAACATTAGAGGCGATTGGGAAACCAAGAAACGAAAATCGCAGCATTGAAAAACTAAATCCAAGGAAACATGCGCAACAGCATCTGGGACAAATAGTTCCTTATGTCCTTTCTGCGAGAAGGCAAAGCACAAACTCTTCCAATGTGAAAAGTTTAAAATAAAATCCACAGCAGAGCGGCTTAATTGGGTGCAGAGACACAAATTGTGTGTCAATTGCTTCAAACCGGAACACATCGCAAAAAATTGCTCTTTGAGGGGATGCTTCAAATGCGATAAAAAACAAAACACAATGTTGTACAGGCAACCAAGTTGCTACATTCCCAAGAAGACTCTGGTATCGAGGACACCGCAGTCGGTCGGTCTGCCACCGTTAGCAATGACGATCTGCCTAATGCTGTTGTAACTTCCTCTAGCATTTGCTAAAAGAACGAACATAACTCGATTCAACCCCAAACCAGGCATATTCTATGAAAGTATTGACACACGAAGGATGGCAACTTCTGACTGGACTATTGTGGCATTTTACGATACATTGCGAACGGCTGGAACTCATGGGATTGTAATCATGAACATTAAAAATCCCATCATTGCTGTTAACAAGGAACAGAATCACTAAATTGGACTCTCAAGAGCCGATTTGGAATAATGCCATCATCTCAACAAAAAGCAATATATTTGTTTTAATAAGCAAAAGACGTTTAGCTAATAGCAACTGTGAGTTCCAGCTATTCAAAACCGCAAAATCATCAACTTGCCAAATACAACACACAAACAGGTCATTCTTGTGGTACGACATGTATCACAAAAACCAGTGACTTTTTGCCACCACCAGACCAATTGAACTCGCAGTGACCTGCGACGATAATATACAAAGTGTCACTATCAAGAAGACTGGATTGTTAACTCTAGACCCGACGTGTACTGCAAGGAGTTCTGCTATACGAATAACAGGTCACCGTATCACTACGACAGACGCAATGAAATTGTCATATGTTTGATTTGGCAACTTCAGCACTGTAACAACAAAAGTAGCGCCAAAAACAACACAATTCAGGAAGATGCAGCTAAGCTACGACGAACTAAGCAACATTCAAGGAAAACTGGAAACTAAGCCAAACTGGAAGTTACCAGAAGACCCCAGCCAGCCGGCACACCATGTTATCGTCTCCTACGTACCGCTAACAATACCATTGGTTCTTGTGATGGTATATGGAATCAGGAAATTCCCCAAGACACAATGGTCCATAGCAGACAACCGTGAGGATCGTCAATCCTATGCCGACTCCCGCTGCAGCAAACCCATCCCCCAGCAATTTTGCGGTCAACATTGGATAACGTTGAACAGGTGTTCAACGGCCGGGAATATGTTGGTGTTAGATTATATAAAATAAGATAACAATAAGACAATAATAATATAGAACAAATGGAAATATATGTCAAGATTAGTATGTAAACCGATTATAGATATCGATGGCTCATCAGTCATAAGTATATCTGATATGGTCAGCAGTTAACAATAAACACATAGTTCATGAAGCTGCTATAGTTAGCTATTATTAATAAAGACGTATTTTGCTGACCTAACACTATGTCAATCAGGCACTGCTGAGCTCTCTAGTTTTACTATTAAAGAAATGCATTATTTTTGTAAGATCAGATACCAATTGTAGCTACATCGGATGTGCATTGCTGTGTCTTTGGCCCCCATCTCTACCTTTGTAATCTCACTCCGAAGTCCACCCAATTTATGTATTGGTTGCGACGACTATTAGACACTGGTTTATGTGCTAGTGCCTATTTGCTTATAAATAAATAAACATTATATTAAATAAAATGGTGACCACGACATTGGCGGCTCCAAGTTGAAAGAGCAACAGACTTGGTGAAACCGTCATCAAGTGAGACCACTTGGTTAACTCAGAGGACCAATCTCTCAACAAGAAGGAAACAGGTCAACTAGGCGACTACTTTCTTTGTACGCTTTGGACACAGAACAATCCTAAGCGAAGGCACAAATTGATGAACATTTCTCATCAATCTGGGGTCCCGACTAAAACATCGCGATCGATTAACTTGGCAATCATTGCGTAGCCACCTTAGCGACTAAAAACAATTTATTTGAAACCTAGAAGTTGGTTTTCCGCGACGGGGTAGCAGTGCATACCCATTGAATAATGAAGTAAGTAAGTTGTCTCGCCGACTTAGGTATACCATACACCAGTAAAACAAATATTTCAAATTTGCATTTGCCTATTTCAAAAAAGTTCTGTTCACATGCTTTTTACAAGCATATCTAAGTATCTCGCTCACTCATGCATATGAGCACCCTAGCGCCCCACCCGCCACGGCCAACACCGGCCTTATGGAAAAACGTGTATATGCATAACTTGGCTATTTTTTGTCCGATATTGATCAAATTCGGTATTTTTTTTGGTATTAGTATTAAATTTAAGTGTGCCAAATTTAGTTCCACAAGGTAAAAAATTACGGGAGATAATCGAGTTTTTCAAATTTCAAGGGCGGAAAGGGGCGTGGCAAAATTTTTATACATACAAAACGTGCGCATTTACTAAGCAAATATACATACCAAATATGGTGTCTCTCGCTGCAAGTTTTTGAGAAAAACGTTTTTTTTTTTTTTGAATTGCGGGGGCGGAAAGGGGCGTGAAACAAACTTGAGCACTCTACATACTACACGAGCCTACATTCCAAATTTGGTGACTCTATCTCTTATAGTCTCCGAGATCTAGGTGTTCATACAGACAGACGGACAGACGGACATGGCTATATCGACTCGGCTGTTGATCCTGATCAAGAATATATATACTTTATGGGGTCGCAAAAGCTTTCTTTTGCCTGTTACAAACATAATATATCATTTCACCCTATGGGTGTATGGTATAAAAAGTTGATCAACTAGGCGATCACTTTGTCAAAAACATTTAACATCGATTTGTGTCAACGATTTGGGTCAAATCATTAAAAGTTATTGTTATAAAAAAAAAAAGGTTGATCAACTCATAAACTCTGTTGCATTCCGTGACGTCAGCAATCTCTGACATAGTTAACTCGGTCAGTAACCCAGGTAGTACGCACGAGTATAGAGTTTGGCATTGGTCAGCAATTTTTTTAAATATATAACAAAGAAAAGAAATTAAAAAACTGGTTTCACTGGAAATAAAAATTAACTATTGTTAAAACACTAATCAAAAGGCGACTTCGATTTGTTTCTTATTCTTATTTGTGCTACACTTGACCAATATTAGGAACGTGTCGGAGCGTTCCCTGTCTTTGACAAAATGAATAAACTCCCATCGGGTCAAGAACATGGAAATTTAAGCAACGTGGCAACAGAAGATGACTACTTTGTAACGGACTATTTCAGCAAAATGAATGCGGTTGTAGTGTAGTGGAAGATTGGAAGGACCATTTGGCAAAAATAAAATTAGAGATACAAGTTCGCCAACGAGAGGAAGAGCGAGTCGGTATCAAACCACTGGTTCGCAAACAAAGTGCGCTGCTGGATTCATTGTCCAGGACATTAAGTCAAATTGTGCTGAAGAAAAAATGAATAACAAATCGGTAGTCGACAAATTATGGAGACAAATTGAAGAAATCTATTATGAGATTCATCGGCTAGCGGAAAATCTAGCCGAAGCCGGATATAATATAGCTACGTTTGTGGCTGCAGAAAATACATTGCTAAAATTCTGTGTGGCACCAGCAGAAAATGCAGTAATACAATCACCGCCTGTATTGCAATCGATACAATCATTGCAACTACACAAAATTCCCATTCCAAAATTTGATGGGGATTATATGAAATGGAAACAATTTCATGACATCTATCAAAAGGTGGTTCATGAGTCAACTGTATCCACAATAGAGAAAATGTGGTACTTAAAATCAAACCTTTCTGGAGAAGCAGAGAGATTGATACGGCACCTGGAATTAACAGAAGCCAATTACAACACTGCCTGGTCAGTGTTGCAGGAACGATTTAATAACAAAAGAGTTCTAGTAACAGCCATACTGGCAAAGCTGTTTGATCACCCAAATGTGGGAAATGACGTAGCTTCTATAAAGAATTTGCATGATAATATTTTTGAATCATTGCAAGTTTTAAAAAATGTAGGCGTCAATATGGAATCGTCAGATGCTATCATAATGTTCCATATGACAAGGAAATTGGATAGATTGAAACACGCACTATATGAGCAATCTCTTTCCAACACAAGGGAGCTACAGGAAGTAAAGGATTTCCTATCATTCTTGGAACAGCGATTTCCTAACATTAGAGGCGATTGGGAAACCAAGAAACGAAAATCGCAGCATTGAAAAACTAAATCCAAGGAAACATGCGCAACAGCATCTGGGACAAATAGTTCCTTAAGTCCTTTCTGCGAGAAGGCAAAGCACAAACTCTTCCAATGTGAAATTGGGTGCAGAGACACAAATTGTGTGTCAATTGCTTCAAACCGGACCACATCTCAAAAAATTGCTCTTGGAGGGCATGCTTCAATTGCGATAAAAAACAAAACACAATGTTGTACAGGCAACCAAGTTGCTACATTCCCAAGAAGACCCTGGTATGAAGGACACCGCAGTCGGTCGGTCTGCCAGCGTTAGTAATGACGATCTGCCTAATGCTGTTGTAACTTCCTCTAGCATATGCTAAAAGAACGAACATAACTCGATTCAACCCCAAACCAGGCATATTCTATGAAAGTATAGGCGCAGGAAGGATGGCAACGTCTGACTGGACTATTCTGGCATTTTTCGATACATTGCGAACGGTTTATTTGGTGTGCTGTACTCAAAATATGCAACAGAGATGTCAGGCACCATAAGAAAAGTTAAATCAAATGAAGAGTACTTATTGAACTTGCTGCAAAATCAGGCATCTGTAATTGACCCAACGATAAATATCATTAAGCGAGATGAAGCCTCGATTGAAAATCAGATGAAACTAATGGAGCAACAAATGAACGACATGACCAAGGTCCAGGACAATGCGGTAAAAGCATTGCAATGGTACATCACGCTAACTACTCAGATGACAGTTATTGCAGGGGAGTTGCAACGAATTGAAACGAAAATTTTCCGAGTATTTACAGATGCCCATGAGCAAAATAAGCCCGTTATCACCAGGCCAGCTCTGGGAACGACTGAACCAACTTGAGAGAGATCTTCCATTTGTTTTGGATTTGCCAGTTCCAGATAACGATGTCTTGCAATTATATGGCTTGATGAAGGCATAAGGCACAATCGCAAACAATCATATGATATTTAAGGTCACATTTCCATTAGTGGCAACGCAGGCAGTGCAACTGTATAACCTGGTGCCCATTCCAGCAATTGGAACTCATGGGATTGTAATCATGAACATTAAAATTCCCATCATTGCTGTCAACAAGGAACAGAATTAATAAATTGGACTCTCAAGAGCCGATTTGGAACAATGCCATCAGCTCAACAAAGAACAATATATTTGTTTTAATAAACAAAAGACGTTTAGGTAATAGCAACTGTGAGTTCCAGCTATTCAAAACCGCAAAATCATCAACTTGCCAAATACAACACACAAACAGGTCATTCTTGTGGTACGACATGTATCACAAAAACCAGTGGATTTTTGCCACCACCAGACCAATTGAACTCGCAGTGACCTGCGACGATAATATACAAAGTGTCACTATCAAGAAGAATGGATTGTTAACTCTAGACCCGACGTGTACAGCAAGGAGTTCTGCTGTACGAATAACAGGTCACAGTATCACTACGACAGACACAATGAAATTGCCATATGTTCGATTTGGCAACTTCAGCACTGTAACAACAAAAGTAGCGCCAACAACAACACAACTCACGAAGATGCAGCTGAGCTACGACGAACTAAGCAACTGTAAAGATCCTTTCTCGTCCTTCGGGATATCTACAATATCTCTCGGGCTAGGTTCGGCACAGCAAAATTTATTTTGTGCCCCGGTGAAATCAGAACAGGTTTGTTTGTTGATTTGGTTTTGTAATACGTTTATTTGCGATCGTTTATGGGCTTGATTGGATATGAAAAGTTTCTCTATGGTAGGTCTGGACTTGGACAGCGTTGTCGATTCACTTCGAATCCCTCGTCGTCCCTTCTTGCCTTCCTTTTGCTCCTGTAGCCGTTGCTGGTTGTTGTCTCGGCCTGTATCGTATGTTTGGTTGGTGCTCCACACCTCTGCACCCCTTTCGCTATGCTTGTTGAGATGGCTTTTGCTTTATGGCTCTGGGACGAATCCCGCAGCTATTATCACGAAGCAGGATATTCCTCAGCAATTGGTAATCGTCAGGATATATAGATCCTGGAATTTCGGCAGTAGGATATATCCTCGTGCCTACCACTGACTTTGGATACTCCTGGAAATGCTTGGCTCCTCTCCAATTCACTCTAGCTTGGGTACGGTGTTCGTTATCCTTATTTAAGGACTTGTTTCTAGTGTTTGTTCTCCTTATTTAAGGACTTGTTGCTATTGGAGGAATTATACAGGTTACTCGTAAGGCCTGTGTAGTTCCTAGTTTTTCTGCTGCTCCTTGTGTTTCCTTGATAAGTTCTTAAGGTTACTCGTAAGGCCTTAATTACTTGTTACTTGATCACGACTAGATGACTTGATGATTTTGGTTGATAGACGTTGCCTTTATATAGGCAGCTCCCACGGCCTCAGGAATAGATTGGTGTGGTACCGCTATACAGCTGGTACATTTCCATCGGCCCTCTGCTTTCACCCACGCATCCACTTGTTGCTATGCGTGGTGAAAGTCCCGTAAATCCTTGGCGCATATGTCCACTTTCTCTGTGGCTGCGCGCCCATTTATTCCTTGTCCTTGTCTTTCTCGTTTGTACATATTAACTTGCATCACTTTCTTATGTTGGCGTCGCCGTTCTATTGGCCGCCCATCGTATCCCGTTGACTTTCTCTGCTTTCATCGCTGCCGTTGCCCGTCGCTCCCTTTGATCCACTCGTCATACCCAATTTCGCACATATTCTCTCCTTATTATATTTACATACATATATATGCTAATTGTATTAACTTAAGCTATTGTTTAATAATAATCATCTTGATTAAATTAACATACAACATCGTTTAATTTCCCATGCAATGCACTTCCATACGTTACATTAGATAGAGGGCTTCCCCATTGTTCATCCCTCCCCCTTCGGTTCGCATATTCCCCTATCCAATCCACAAACCATCATCGTTTCATACAAAGCATACATGCCCCGCACCCGTCTCACGGGCTTGCTTGGCCCTCACTTTTATTTTCTCTCGCTCACAAGATTTTGGCTGCTCGCAATCGTACTGCTTTCGTTCTCATGAGCGTGACGTAGGCAGAGAGTGCGCTATTGGTCACCGGTATTCTCCCTCACGCATAGTGTACGTGTGACATGCGTGTATGCTTATTCAGCGTATGCTAATGCATGCATTCATATTTGCCTCTCTGTGCTCTTAATTTGCATAAAGAGGCCAATGCCCCCGTTTGTGTGCAATTATGCCCTCAAGCCGGGTTCCATTGAGTAAATATCGTTGATTTTGTGCATTCCGCCTATCACGCAACTTCCCGCTTGTACGAAATTGCCAGTGGTCGCCTATGATTCGATCGAGCCATGCTTGATCGTACGTCATGAGTTCAACTTGGTTCGATCGTACGTCATAGGTTCGAGTTGGTTCGATCGAGCCATGTTGGACTTGGCTGCCCATTGCATATGCGTGCATATTGGTTTTTTTGCATTATGCTTCCCACGCATCTTCCCGCTTGTACGAAATCGCCAGCGGTGACGTTTGGTTCGATCGACCCGGTTTGATCGTAAGCCATTCTCTATGACTCGGTTCGATCGACCAGTAGCAAGCTTGGTCGTATATCGTAACTTAGGTTTGTGTCTCGGCTGTATCTTGTATCCGGTGCTTCATTTATATCGTTGGATTGTGCTGCTGTTTGCTTGTTGTGTGGGATATTATAGTTAATTATAATGTTCCTCACACTCCCCCCCTTCTTCGGGAGGGATTTGCCCTCCCCTGTCCCTTGTACCTTGTGCTTGTTTTACGTATGTGTTTTTTTTCATGTATTACCTTTGTTCCCTTTTTTTTTTTTTTTTTAGTTTTGGCATGTGTTCTACTTGGCCGCATCTTTTCTTGGCCATTTGGCATCTTCTATTGTTGGCGATTACTGAGTATCTTTTCGTTAATGTTGGCGGATTAGGGCATCTTTTCATTGTGTTTCTTTTTTTTTTTTTTGTTTTGGCCCGTTTTGCATATTTTCTTACTTACTAGTATTACTCTAACTTATTTCTAATTTTTGTTTTGTGTTTTTACTGCTTTTCCCTAAACACCCTAATTACCCCCTGTGCAATTCTAATTCTATACCTAATTCTACCCGCCCACACTAGTCTTACTGCTCTTGGCCCCTCATGTTGGTCCATTTGCCCCACCATTTCCGACACCGTCTCCGGCCATTCACTCTCCTCCGCTGCCTCATACCTTTCATGCCCGTATGGCACTGGGCAAGAGGATTGCCTGGCCAATATGGGCCGAGCACTTTCGTTGTGCCCCGTGGGTGCAGACATTTGTCTACTTAATGCCGGTCTTGGCCACACCCACGGGCACTCTTGGTATTCGAGTTGCAGTTGTTGATGTTGCTGCGGCTGCTGTTGCTGAGAATGCTGTTGCTGTTGTTGCTCTTGCTGTTGCAGATGTTGCTGTTGCTGTTTTTGCTGTTGCTGTTGTTGCTGTTGCTGCAATTGTTGTTGCAGATGTTGCTGTTGCTGTTTTTGCTGTTGCTGTTGTTGCTGTTGCTGCAATTGTTGTTGCAGATGTTGCTGTTGTTGTTGTTGCTGTTGCTGTTGTTGCTGTTGCTGCAATTGTTGTTGCAGATGTTGCTGTTGTTGTTGTTGCTGTTGCTGTTGTTGCTGTTGCTGCAATTGTTGTTGCAGATGTTGCTGTTACTGTTGTTGCTGTTGCTGCAATTGTTGTTGCAGTTGCTGCTATTGCTGTTGTTTCTGCTGCAATTGTTGCTGCAATTGTTGCAGTTGTTGCTGTTGCTGCAATTGTTGCAGTTGTTGTTGCTGCTGTTGCTGCTGTCGCTGTTGCCTTGCTGCCTCCGCCAGCCGCTCCCTGGCCTCTGCCAGCCGCTCCTCTTCCTGCTGGCTTTTCTCCCACGCCAGCAGATCCCTCTCAGCCTCCTGCTGCTGCAGGATCTGCTGACGCCACCAACTCATCCATTGCTTGTTCTCAGACATGGTTCGTTCTGCCTCCCAGTCCATGCCCTCCGGCTCGAGTGGAGGTGGGCTGGGCATACTGGGCGCATACTCTTCTGGACTACTTCGGCCGCTGCTTGCCTCTCCCGGCACTTCGTCCTCCATCATTTGTACCGCCTCGTCCAGCTCCCTCCACATTTCTTCATCATCGTTCTCGTCCTCCTGTTGGTTCATCGCTGACTCTGCCTCGCTCTCCTCTGTCAGGTAGCCGCTTTCATCTCCGTCCTCATCGAACTCCTCGTCCGAGGAGGCGGCGATGGCCGGATTTGCCATGTCCGGTACATCGTCGTCGGACTCCTCATCGGACCCGTGCCAGTCACCGCGTTCCATATTGGCCCGCGGTGCCGCACCTCGTCGAGCTACGCCTTCATCCTGGCCAAAGATTGCATTAAATGCGTTCATAGTTGGGGTTTTTTTTTTTTTATTTTTAATGCGTACTCGCCGAATGATAAACTTTGAGTGTTTCCTGATTATGACAATTGCACGCATGAAACCTCGCCTTAGCATTCGGTCATTTCTTTGATATTTACCGATATTTAGGATTTCTCCTCCTTGCCCTTGTTCTCTTGGCATATTTTAAAGCGCCGAGATGCTCCACCATTATATGCATAATAGCATGCGCATGTGTATGTGCATTGCGGTGACTCACTACTACATACGTCATATCGTGCGTATGTGTGGGTGCGTAACATCATGCGCCTGTGTGGGTGCGTTTCCCCTCCCTTTTCGCGGTGTATGTGCATATGTGTTGGTGTTGTCCCCATTCGTTCTATCTCTGGTTTTGTTTTTTTTTTTTTTTTTTTTTGCTGCCAGTTTCTAATGTTATATTATGCATGCATATTGTATGCATCGTTACGATATTCGGGTATCCGTTGCCAGTTTCTAAATTCGTTTTCGCATGCTTCATTGTGCTCTGCGATGCGGTTTGTGACTTTGCTATAATTTGTTTCTGATGCGATGTGCTTTGAGATTTTCAGCTCTAAGTCATGTTTTGAGTTCTCTGTCCAGCCGGCCGGTCTGTGCAGATTTTCTCGCCGCCATGTCATTAGAATCGTCCATCCTCATTGCTCATCAATTTTCGTGCCATCTGCTTCCTCGCATATTTGTTGCTGCAGTTGGCTGATATGTGCTTATCTGGTTTTTCGTTTATTTGTGCCGTAGTTTGCATATGACCGGAGATGCAAAGCCTATCACTTCATATGGGCCTCCAAACTTTGGTGCCAGCTTTGCTGCGAATCCTTCTGCAGCATTTGAAAGGTGGTGTTCTTTTGCCCATACCGTTGCTCCAATTACTGGTCTCCATTCTCTTCGTCTCAGATTGTAATGGCGAGCCTGATCCTGTGCAGCCGTTTCCAGATTTCGCCGTATTAGTTCGAACAGCTCTTGCATTTGTTTTACCTTCGCGTCTGGTGATATCGTTTGCTTCCCTGTGCCTATCGTGACATTATCGTATAGTGCACCCGGCATTCTTGGTTCACGCCCCTGTATTAAATACGCTGGCGTGAATCCTGTTGCCTCTGATTGGCTTGTATTCACTGCTAGAGTTATTTCTGGCCAACTTTCATCCCAGTTGCGTTGATTTTCCCCCGTAAACTGAGCAATCATTGTTTTTACTGTTCTATTTGCTCTTTCGGTTGGATTTTCTTGTGGTGTGTACGGTGCTGTCAGTTGGTGTTGGCATCCCCATTCTTGTAACATTTGTTTGAATATTCTGCTAGTGAATTGAACTCCATTGTCCGTTATCACCACTTTCGGAGCTCCGAGTCTAGATAGTATCCTCTCTCGAAAGGCCTTAACTAGATTCTCTGCAGTTGCCTTCCGCATCGGTATAAGTTCTGTCCATTTCGAAAACCTGTCAATGGTTACTAGTAGCATCGAATTTCCGTGTTTCGATCTTGGCAACGGTCCCACAAAGTCAGCGCATACTGTGGCCCATGGTTCTTCCGGTATTTGTGTTATCATCTTTCCCGCTGCCTGCTGTTGGCTGGGTTTATATTGTTGGCATATCGTACACTTTCCTACAAATGTCCTGATATCTCGTTGCATTCCTGGCCAGTAATATCTTGCTGCGGTCCTGGCAGTAGTTCGCCTGCTCCCTGTATGCCCTGCTGTTGTTGCAGTGTGGTTTTCGGCCATTACTTGATTACGTAGGGTTTTTGGCACACATAGTTTCCATGATACCACTTCTTCTTGGCCTGCTCTGTGCGGAATGTTCCTGTTGTTGTTTTATTTTTCCCATTATGTCTTGAATCCACCCACACTCGTTGTTTGCTTGTCTTAATCTGGCACCATTATCTACTATTCTTTTGCACCCTTCCATTGGTTGTCTTGACAAAGCGTCGGCGACAATGTTTAATTTGCCTTTTCTGTATGCTATTTCGAAATCGTATTGTTGCAGTTCCAGTGCCCATCGGGCTATACGGCCCGTAGGGCTTTCTATGCTATTCAACCACTTCAATGCCATGTGATCTGTTACCACTTTAAATCGGTATCCTTCAAGGTATGGTTTTAGTTTGCGTATTGCCCATACGATCGCTAGACATTCTTTTTCTGTTGCCGAATAGTTCTTTTCCGCTGGGTTTAATTCTCTTGACAGGTATGATAGCACTCTCTCTCCATCCTCAGTGTTTTGTACCAATATGGCTCCTAATCCCATGTTACTTGCATCCGTCTGGAGCACAAACGTCTGGACATGCCAATACCGGGCCACTCGTCAGTCTTTCCTTTACAGCATCGAATGCTGCCTGATGCTCCTCGCTCCACTGCCACTTTGTTCTCTTCTTTAGTAGTTCGTTCAATGGGTGTGTTAGTGCTGCAAAACCTGGTACGAACCGTCTGTACCAAGATGCCACTCCTAAGTACTGGCGTAATTCCTTTGTGCAAGTTGGTGGTTCTAATTGGGCTATTGCGGCCACCTTTTCTGGGTCCGTTGCAATACCGTTTTCTGTCACCAAGTGGCCTAGAAACTTTAGCTCTTTTCTAAAGAATTGGCACTTCTCGGCATTAATTCTCAAGTTTGCTTCCTTCAATCTCCTGAACACTTCGATTGTTTTGCTCACTATCACAATGTCATCTTGGTATGCGAATGCGTTTGGTATCATTTCTGGGCCAATGACTTGGTCCAGTACGCGTTGGAAAGTTGCTGATGCTGAGTGTAAACCGAATGGCATCACTTTCCATTGGAATAACCCCTTCCCTGGGACTGTGAATGCCGTCATTGGTCTACTTTTCTCTTCTAACGGAATCTGCCAGTATCCGTCCTTCAGATCTAAGCTGCTTATGAATTTTGCTTCGCGTAGTTGATGAAAGATGTAATTGATGCGTGGCATATATCCTTTATAGATTTTGCGTTAATCTGTCTCAAATCTACGCATAATCTCCATTTGCCTGTCTGTTTCTTTCTCACCATCACTATGGGTGAGCTATATGGGCTTTGCGATGGTTCTATGCATCCCATTGTCAACAGTTGGGGTTTTTCGGGTAATAACTTTGTTTTATTGGGCTATCGTCCTTCATAGTTATGCGATGTATCCCCACCTTTGACAGTCCCTTAACTTTCCCTAATTCCTTCAACTCCTGATTTAGAAAATTTTGTATTTCTTGCTGATCACTATTCTGAGTGACCATGATGGATATTCTTTCTACGCGCCTGCCCTGTATTCGCTTTACTGTCGGTATTCGCACTTTGTGGCCTCCACACGATATTTCTGTGTTCATAATCCGGAGAAAATTCCACCCTAAGATTAGCGCATCCATTCCTTCTGGCATGACCAGAAATGGCATGTGGATTTCCTTATGTCCGAATCTCACGCATCCTGCCCATTGTTCTTCAATGTCTCGCACCTTTCCGTCTGCCATGTATACCTGTTTGTGTGTGTTCTCCCATTTTCCCTTATTCCTCACTGTTTCCAATATCTGCTTGCTGATGAAGCTACTCGTGGCTCCGGAGTCAATTGTCGCTTTCATCTGTATTCCTGCTACTTCGATAATCGCTGACAATTGATCCTCTTCTTCTACTAGTTGGCCTATTAGTGGTGAGGAGCTTGTTGGCTGGGTCCCTGCTCGCCCCGGATAGACTGGAACCGCCTTTCGTTTCCCGAACTCCAGCAACATTCTTTCGTCCTTTTCCCAACCTTTCCACACTGCCAGCAGAAATTGAGTCTCTGATTGTTGCATTCCCTGGCCCAGTGTCCGGCTCCCCCGCATCTGCGGCACGCCTGATTCGGGTTCAAGACTTTTCCGTCTTGGACGTTCTTGTTTTCTTGGTTTGGTCTCGAATGATTCTCCATGCTGTTGTCCTGGCATCTTCGGCACTGTGTGACTGGTGGTCCGTGATTATTTCCTCCTCTGTGGTTTGATTGGTTGTTATGTGTTCTTTGAGCATTGTTTTCGCGATGGAACTCGAATCGCTCTTGATCGAGCATCTCGTGTTCTTCTGCCAACTGCATCAGCTCATCTAGGTCTCTGACCCTGTGCGGACGAACGAATATTTTTAGATCTGGAGTGCAATTTTCCAATATGACCTCCAATTGTTCGTACTCTGGTATTTTTAGGGGTCTCATCAATGTTTGCATATCCACCATATAGTCCTTGGAGTACTCATTTCTGTTTTGCTTGCGATTTTTCACTTGTTCAGCCAATTTGTTGAAGAATCCCTTCGGCAAGAAATATTTCTTGAAGCCCTCAACAAATTCCTTCCATGTTCGCCACTGCTTATTGTTTGCGACGTACCATTTGAGTGCCCTATCTTTCAGTAGCTCTGGCATCGCTCTGGGAATCATGTCCAGCTCGATACCACACATGTCTGCTGACCACTCGATCTGTTCTGTTCGGTGGTCCTGTTTGTTGTATGTGGTGCCGTTTTCTTGGGGTCTATCGTTTGTCTCCTTATGTCCCTCTTTGTCTCTGCGCTATGTAGGGCTCCTTCGCTTCCCCATCTTGGTGGTAAATATGGAGGGATTGCTAGTGTGGCGATGTTTATTTTCTGGAATTCCTCAGCCTTATTGTCTATGCCATTTTCGCATGTTTTTGATGTGCTTGCTATTGTTTTCATTTTTAGATTTTTCGAGTACTTTGTTTCCAATCTATTTATTTCCTCCTTCCAGTCTGGGTCCTTTTCATTCCTTTCTATCCACTCGCCTAGCTGTTTCCTCATTTCCTCCACTGTGCCGTTTATCTCGATCCCCATCCTTTGGCCTGTCTGTACCAAATCCTCCTTCTTCATGTGGTAAATCCATCCTTTTCCCATTTTGATCTTTTTATGATTTATAAACTGTAGTTTTATTTCTAAATTTCACCAGTATAGCACGTTGGGACGAATCCCGCAGCTATTATCACGGAGCAGGATATTCCTCAGCAATTGGTAATCGTCAGGATATATAGATCCTGGAATTTCGGCAGTAGGATATATCCTCGTGCCTACCACTGACTTTGGATACTCCTGGAAATGCTTGGCTCCTCTCCAATTCACTCTAGCTTGGGTACGGTGTTCGTTATCCTTATTTAAGGACTTGTTTCTAGTGTTTGTTATCCTTATTTAAGGACTTGTTGCTATTGGAGGAATTATACAGGTTACTCGTAAGGCCTGTGTAGTTCCTAGTTTTTCTGCTGCTCCTTGTGTTTCCTTGATAAGTTCTTAAGGTTACTCGTAAGGCCTTAATTACTTGTTACTTGATCACGACTTGATGACTTGATGATTTTGGTTGATAGACGTTGCCTTTATATAGGCAGCTCCCACGGCCTCAGGAATAGATTGGTGTGGTACCGCTATACAGCTGCTACATTTCCATCGGCCCTCTGCTTTCACCCACGCATCCACTTGTTGCTATGCGTGGTGAAAGTCCCGTAAATCCTTGGCGCATATGTCCACTTTCTCTGTGGCTGCGCGCCCATTTATTCCTTGTCCTTGTCTTTCTCGTTTGTACATATTAACTTGCATCACTTTCTTATGTTGGCGTCGCCTTTCTATTGGCCGCCCATCGTATCCCGTTGACTTTCTCTGCTTTCATCGCTGCCGTTGCCCGTCGCTCCCTTTGATCCACTCGTCATACCCAATTTCGCACATATTCTCTCCTTATTATATTTACATACATATATATGCTAATTGTATTAACTTAAGCTATTGTTTAATAATAATCATCTTGATTAAATTAACATACAACATCGTTTAATTTCCCATGCAATGCACTTTCATTCGCATATCGTATCTATTAGATAGAGGGCTTCCCCATTGTTCATCCCTCCCCCTTCGGTTCGCATATTCCCCTATCCAATCCACAAACCATCATCGTTTCATACAAAGCATACATGCCCCGCACCCGTCTCACGGGCTTGCTTGGCCCTCACTTTTATTTTCTCTCGCTCACAAGATTTTGGCTGCTCGCAATCGTACTGCTTTCGTTCTCATGAGCGTGACGTAGGCAGAGAGTGCGCTATTGGTCACCGGTATTCTCCCTCACGCATAGTGTACGTGTGACATGCGTGTATGCTTATTCAGCGTATGCTAATGCATGCATTCATATTTGCCTCTCTGTGCTCTTAATTTGCATAAAGAGGCCAATGCCCCCGTTTGTGTGCAATTATGCCCTCAAGCCGGGTTCCATTGAGTAAATATCGTTGATTTTGTGCATTCCGCCTATCACGCAACTTCCCGCTTGTACGAAATTGCCAGCGGTCGCCTATGATTCGATCGAGCCATGCTTGATCGTACGTCATGAGTTCAACTTGGTTCGATCGTACGTCATAGGTTCGAGTTGGTTCGATCGAGCCATGTTGGACTTGGCTGCCCATTGCATATGCGTGCATATTGGTTTTTTTGCATTATGCTTCGCACGCATCTTCCCGCTTGTACGAAATCGCCAGCGGTGACGTGTGGTTCGATCGACCCGGTTTGATCGTAAGCCATTCTCTATGACTCGGTTCGATCGACCAGTAGCAGGCTTGGTCGTATATCGTAACTTAGGTTTGTGTCTCGGCTGTATCTTGTATCCGGTGCTTCATTTATATCGTTGGATTGTGCTGCTGTTTGCTTATTGTGCGGGATATTATAGTTAATTATAATATTCCTCACACAACATTCAAGAAAAACTGGACTCTAAGCCAAACTGGAAGTTACCAGAAGACCCCAGCCAGCCGGCACACCATGTTATCGTCTCCTACGTACCGTTAACAATACCATTGGTTCTTGTGATGGTATATGGAATCAGGAGATTCCCTAAGACACAATGGTCCAGAGCAGACAACCGTGAAGATCGTCAATCCTATGCTGACTCCCGCTGCAGCAAACCCAGCCCCCAGCAATTTTGAGGTCAACGTTGGATAACGTTGAACAGGTGTTCAACGGCCGGGAGTATGCTGGTGTTAGATTATATAAAATAAGATAACAATAAGACAATCATAATATAGAACAAATGGAAATATATGTCAAGATTAGTATGTAACCCGTTTATAGATATGATAAATTAAATAAAATGGTGACCACGACATTGGCGGCTCCAAGTTGAAAGAGCAACAGACTTATTGAAACCGTCATCAAGTTAGAACACTTGGTTAACTCAGAGGAAAAATCTCTCAACAAGAAGGAAACTGGTCAACTAGGCGACTACTTTCTTTGTACGCTTTGGACACAGAACAATCCTAAGCGAGGGCACAAGTTGATGAACACTTACATTAATCTGAGGTCCCGACTAAAACATCGCGATCGATTAACTTGGCAATCATTGCGTAGCCACCTTAGCGGCTAAAAACAATTTATTGGAAACCTAGGAGTTGGTTTTCCGCGACGGGGTAGCAGTGCATACCCATTGAATAAAAAGTTGATCAACTAGGCGATCACTTTGTCAAAAACATTTAACATCGATTTGTGTCAACGATTTGGGTCAAATCATTAAAAGTTATTGTTATAAAAAAAAAAAAGGTTGATCAACTCATAAACTCTGTTGCATTCCCTGACGTCAGCAATCTCTGACATAGTTAACTCGGTCAGTAACCCAGGTAGTACGCAGGAGTATAGAGTTTGGCATTGGTCAGCAATTTTTTAAAATATATAACAAAGAAAAGAAATTAAAAAACTGGTTTCACTGGAAATAAAAATTAACTATTGTTAGAACACTAATCAAAAGGCGACTTCGATTTGTTTCTTATTCTTATTTGTGCTACACTTGACCAATATTAGGAACGTGTCGGAGCGTTCTGAGATGGATGGTGACCTACCGCCGTAGGAGAATCAGTGGGAAGCCTACCGATAGGATGTACAGGCACTAAACCACAAGGTCCCCACTACAAAGGAACTGCATGCATTTGTTGATGCATGAGAAAAGGCGTATGGAGCGGCAGTTTATGTCCGAACAACCTATAAAAATGGCCAAATTTCGGTCAGATTGTTGTGCGCCAAGTCGAGAGTGGCTCCCCTTGAAAAGCAGACACTGCCCCGGCTGGAACTATGTGTAGCTGTACTTGGAGCTGAATTCACCGATAGAGTACGACAGGATCTACAATTAGGATCGGAAAGTGTTGAATCATTCCTCTGGTCAGACTCAACAGTAGTACTCTCTTGTATTAATACAAGGGCATCACATTTCCACACTTTTGTGGCTAATCGGTTGACCAAAATACATGCAGTATCAGATCCAAGGCAATGGCGTCATGTGTCATCAGCGCTCAACGCATCAGATGTTCTATCTCGAGGCATATCAGCAGCCCAGCTTAGCGCACATACCTTATGATTGTATGGACCACTATTTTTGCATGGGCGACAACGTGGCTGGCCAGCACAAACGACCTGATCAACCACTAGATCGCACGGCACTTAAAGAAACGACCTGATCAACCACTAGATCGCAAAAGCACGGTGGCAACATTGGCCCTAATACTGGATGAACATTCAATCATAACAAGCACCAGTATCAACGGAAACAAGGAATCCATATCTCTTGCCGTATAATGATCCGGAACCTTCATGAAGAGAGTCTTCATTGTGGACATGAGGCACAAGGCGGGATAGCTCGGCAACAGTACCATATCATCAAGGTGAAACCGATGGTCCGGAATGTGATCCAGGGCTGCGTAGTACGCACCAAACACCGGCCTCAGTTCTTTAAACAAGTCATGGGCGACTTACCTGAGCATCGGGTATCTCAGAATAGACCCTTTCTCAACGTCGGAGTAGACTTTTGTGGACCATTCTGTATCCACCATAAAGTTCGAGGAAAACGTCCCGACAAAGCTTAAATTGCAGTATTTGTATGCTTTGCAACCAAGGCAGTACACTTGGAGTTGGTCGGAGACCTGTCCAGACATTACACTGCGATAATGCAACAAACTTTGTTGGAGCAAACAACCAACTTAAGGAGCTAACAGATACAATGCACTCAGAAACGGCAGCAGGTAGTATCAAGGAATTTTGCAATTTAAGTTCATACCACCACGGTCTCCACATTTCGGAGGATTATGGGAAGCTGCGGTAAAGTCCGCTAAGCATTTACTGTTGAAAAACGTATGGACAGCAAACCTAACGTTTGAACAACTGTCTACCATCATTGTCAATGTTGAAGCAGTGTTGAACTCTCATCCGTTAACGCCAAACTCAGACGATCCCAACGACTTGACAGCTCTAACCCCAGGACATCTATTGATCGGAGAACCATTAGTAGCCCAACCAGATGCAGAGCCAGTAACACAGCGATCGATTCCAGAGCAATGGGAATTAGTCCAACGGCTTAAGCCGTATATTCTGGACACAATGGTCTCAAGAGTACCTACAAGAATTGCAGGGTACATCTAAATGGAAAAAACCATATAATAATGTCAAAGAAGGCATGATGGTAATTCTAAAGGAGGATAATGTGCCCATTTTGCAGTGGCCAATTGGACGAATTGTTAAATTATATCCAGGCCTGGATGGATACGTCCGAGTGGTAGATGTGAAAACAGCCAGAGGTACCTACAAGCGGGCTATCCATAAATTGGGCTCCCTTGCTTAGAGAGACGGGGATAAAACGTAAAATCAAGGCAGATGACACAGGATCGACTTCCCAAGAAGACCCTGGTATCGAGGACACCGCAGAACCAGAGACAAAAAGACATTTGTCGGTCGGTCTGCCACCGTTAGCAATGACGATCTGCCTAATGCTGTTGTTACTTCCTCTAGCATTTGCTCAAAGGACGAACATAACTCGATTCAACCCCAAACCAGGCATATACTATGAAAGTATTGGCACAGGAAGGATGGCAACGTCTGACTGGACTATTGTGGCATTTTACGATCTCGAACCATATTGGGCCGACCTGAAGACATTTTCAGACGGAATGGTAAAGGTTGGAGAAATATGCGTGTTAATGAAGGTTCCAGAGACATGCACCGCAATGCACAGGCACTTCGAGCATGTCAACTCAGAGCTCCGGACAGGAAATGATCTTCTTCACATAGAACGCCAACTACGATCGCCTTTAGATATAATTGGGAACATTGCGAACGGCTTATTTGGTGTGCTGGACTCAAAATATGCAACAGAGATGTCAGGCACCACAAGAAAAGTTAAATCAAATGAAGAGTGCTTATTGAACTTGCTGCAAAATCAGACATCTGTAATTGACTCAACGATAAATATCATTAAGCGAGATGAAGCCTCGATTGAAAATCAGATGAAACTAATGGAGCAACAAATGAACGACATGACCAAGGTCCAGGACAATGCGGTAAAAGCATTGCAATGGTACATCACGCTAACTACTCAGATGACAGTTATTGCAGGGAAGTTGCAACGAATTCAAACCAAAATTTTCCGAGTATTTACAGATGCCCATCATAGCAAAATAAGCTATCACTTTAATGGAAGCATTTAGTTGCCATTAGTGGCAACGCAGGCAGTGCAACTGTATAACCTGGCACCCTGGCAATTGGAACTCATGGGATTGTAATCATGAACATTAAAATTACCGTCATTGCTGTCCCGTCATTGTCAACAAGAAACAGAATCACTAAATTGGACTCTCAAGAGCCGATTTGGAATAATGCCATCAGCTCAACAACGAGCAATATATTTGTTTTGGTAAACAAACGACGTTTACAGCTAATACTGAGCTCCAGCTATTCAAAACCGCAAAATCATCAACTTGCCAAATACAACACACAAACAGGTCATTCTTGTGGTACGACATGTATCACAAAAACCAGTGGATTTTTGCCACCACCAGACCAATTGAACACGCAGTGACCTGCGAAGATAATATACAAAGTGTCACTATCAAGAAGTTTGGATTGTTAACTCTAGACCCGACGTATACAGCAAGGAGCTCTGCTGTACGAATAACAGGTCACCGTATCACTACGACAGACACAATGAAATTGTCATATGTTCGATTTAGCAACTTCAGCACTGTAACAAAAGTAGCGCCAACAACAACACAACTCACGAAGATGCAGCTAAGCTACGACGAACTAAGCAACATTCAAGAAAAACTGGAAACTAAGCAAAACTGGAAGTTACCAGAAGCCCCAGCCAGCCGGCACACCATGTTATCGTCTACTACGTACCGCTAACAATACCATTGGTTCTTGTGATGGTATATGGAATCAGTTAACAATAAAGACATAGTTCATGAAGCTGCTATAGTTAGCTATTATTAACAAAGACGTATTTTGCTGACCTAACACTAGTTTTACTATAAAAGAAATGCAATATTCTTTGTAAGATCAGGTACCAATTGTAGCTACATCGGGTGTGCATCGCTGTGTCTTTGGCCCCCATCTCTACCTTTGTTATCTCACTCCGAAGTCCACCCAATTTATTTATTGGTTGCGACGACTATTAGACACTGGTTTATGTGCTAGTGCCTATTTGCTTATAAATAAATAAACATTAAATACATTCAAGAAATACTAACGTCTTTCATTCAACAGGTACATTTCTTTTTCCCATTATGCCAATAGCGGATAATGTCACTTTGACAATTGACTTCGTGTCTAAACGAAGATCAAAGCGAGGCCTAGAGCATAAGCGAACTATTTTGATAAATTCTTTTCAAATTGGCAACCGAGCGGAACAGTGCTTTGCAGGAAGTAAAAAAATTTAAATCTTTTGTTTTTTGCATTTGAAGTAACACAAGTAAATTTTGAAATCCGAATAAATACAAGCCATCCTTCATGTACTTGAATCGGTGATAAAAAGAAACCAATTATGTTGGTGTTCTCTATTTCAAGATATACTTCTTGAGTAAGTGCCAATTTTTATTTGATTGATTAAAATTTGGTAATTTTGCAAATAAAATTTTTGGCACGCAGATTTGCTAAGTCTTGGTATGTTCGTTCATAATGCCAAAAAAAAGGAAATTAAAATGTATTGCTTTGATTAAGCAGAAGGTAATTATACCAGGGTTTGCAAAAACTGCTCTGTAGTAGCAAGAGCACTGAACATTTTGCTATGCTCTCGCTACCGCTCCCGTTTTTGACGAGAGTAGGAGCAGAGTCAAAGGCAAACTACGAAAAATAAATGCTATGCCCTGCTTTAGTTTTTGACGTTTTCAAAAGCTATAGCAATAGCAATAACAACAAATGAAACGAAATTTCATACGTAGCCGTAGCCGTAGTTCAAATCCTAGAGCGAGATGAGAGCAGATGAAATATATATATATTTTTTTTTTTGCTACCGCTCTCATTATAGTCATTTTTATACCATACACCCATAGGGTAAAATGGTATATTAAAGTCGCCAAAATGTATGTAACAGGCAGAAGGAAGCTTTTCCGACCCCATAAAATATATATATTCTTGATCAGTATCAACAGCCGAGTCGATCTAGCCATGTCCGTCTGTCCGTCCGTCCGTCCGTCTGTCCGTCTGTCCGTTTGTCCGTCTGTCCGTCCGTATGAACGCCTAGTTCTCGGAGACTATAAGAGATAGAGCCACCAAATTTGAAATGTAGGCTCGTGTGGTATGTAGAGTGATCGAGTTTGTTTCAAATTTTTGCCACGCCCCTTTCCGCCCCCGCAATGCAAAAAAAACGTTTATCTCAAAAACTATTGCAGCTAGAGACACCATATTTGGTATGTATATTTGCTTAGTAAATGCGCTCATTTTGTAATTATAAAGATTTTGCCACGCCCCTTTCCGCCCCCGCAATTCAAAAAAAACGTTTATCTCAAAAACTATTGCAGCTAGAGACACCATATTTGGTATGTATATTTGCTTAGTAAATACGCTCATTTTGTAATTATAAAGATTTTGCCACGCCCTTTCCGCCCCCGAAATTTGAAAAACTCGATTATCTCCCGTAATTTTTCACCTTGTGGAATCAAATTTGGCACTCTTGAATTTGATACTAATACCCAGCAAAATACCAAATTTGATCAAAATCGGACAAAAAATAGCCAAGTTATGCATATAAACGTTTTTCCACAAGGCCGGAGTTGGCCGTTGGCGGGTTGGGCGCTAGGGTGCTCATGTGCATGAGTGAGCGAGATACTAAGATATGCTTGTAAAAAGCATGTGAACAGAACTTTATTAAAATAGGCAAATGCTGTTATTATTTTGTTATTTGTTATTACAAATTTGAAATATTTGTTTTACTGGTGTATGGTATACCTAAGTCGGCGAGACGACTTACTTACTTCATTGATATTACTATTATGTTCAAATTAACATTTTTTTTTTTTATTTTAACATTGATTAAACTAATAAGAAAATAGCTAAAAGAACCTCTACAATTTATTTCCATTATTTAGATTAACACACAGTAATTATTTATTAAGTTACTGAATACGTAAGTACCCTGCAACCAAAAAACGACAATAAGATTTTTCATGATATTTGTTACAAGTTTTTAAAGATTTTATTTATACTAATTAGGGAAAATGTATGTATGTTTAAGTATTAGTATTTCCGAAATCCTTTTACTCATCCTCAAACAAAGTCAAATTATCGATGGCACTGTCCAAGTGTGTCGAATTTAGTTTAACGAGAAGTATATTTTCCAGCGTTTCGTGGCTCAATCTATTGCGGTTATCCGACAAAACCTAAAAAACGCATTAATTGTAGCATCAGTTGCAACAAGTGGCACTCCGTCATTACTAACATTAGGATCCCTGTCGGCAATATCCATGGTTGTAGATTCTTGCCCAGACAAAACGGACACTACAGACATCGTCTGTGGAGTTGGAGTTTGCATTGGTTGAGAAGGGGTCGGAACCGATATAGATGTGGAGACCGGCAAACGCAAGGACAAATCAGGAGTCCGTTTTCCCTCCTTCTTACGCTTTCGAGACTCAGTCAGTAGCGTTAAACTACTAACTTTTGCGAGAGTTTAAGAAAACTGGCAGACAGACTCATCAGGTTATCCTTTGTTTGCCGCATGAAAAGTTCCATTTCATCTTCCACGATCCGGCATGACTCACATCCCCATTTGAAACCCTTTTTTTGATCTAAAAGATCCTTCACCCTGCATGTAAAGCCGGCACACTTAACATGTAATTTAGTTTTACACAACCAACAGTAAATAAAACTATTCAAGGGTGGGGCGGGATGCAAACAATTTTTAATCGAACAAACAGTCTGTAAGATTCCAATTATTTACAAAGTCTGTTAAATATACCGAAACCAGTATTGTTAGTGATAAGTATCGATTGTTAGTAATAAGTATCGATTGTTAATATTAAGTATCGATGGTTAGCGATAAGTCATCGATAGGTGGCGAGACAGCTGGTCTCTTTCTTTCCGGCAAGGCAACGAGCAATTGATGAAAACGCCCGCTCTATAGTAACCTGAAAAAATTTATGTTTGTCTTTGATAAAATAATATTGTTAATTAAACAAGAAAACTTACCTGAGATGGGGGAATAGCAAAACATATGTTGCTTAGGGCATAAAGCTCTGGATCGCTTGATTTCCCGACATTCCAAAAATTTAAGACATTTGTATTGGCTTTCATGAAAGAAAGTTTTAAGTTTTTAATCTTCTCAAACACATCAGTGGATTCCTATGGAATCACCATGTTTGCACTTAAGAAGTTGTCCAATAGCTCATAATTATTGTCTTGGAAGTCTTCAGAGTGCGTCTACAGTGAGTTATTCGACGTTGCTGATTCAAGGATAGGTCCGTGAATTGTCATTTGTTCCCACAATGTCTTCAAAAATTTTACAGCTCTTTCTTTTTGCTTAAATTCAATCAAATTATGAAATCTGGGGTCCAAATATAGGCAAGCGTCAAATCCAACGTTTGAGACCAAGGTTTTACTTCTTGCATCAATGCTTTCAATTAACTTCTTTCCAATAACATACATAATTGAATCTTTATTCCCAGAATTAGTTGCAAAAATCTGCAAAAATCTAGTAGCTAGTTTGCATGTTAGCCACAAAGCATAAAAATTTCCATAATGTAACTGTTCTTCATGGAACTGTACAATAACTTTTTGTAGTGGAGCCATAATAGTTATGTAGGACTCTATAAAGTCCCATAAAGCTTCATTTGCTTCAAAATTTTCCGCCTCTGTTTAGTCTTTTACCGTTTTAACAAGGCTCAATATACATTTCGCCCTAATCATTTTAAATGTTGTTCCCCATCTTGTAGGACAATCCAATTGCGGTATTGGATATTTTCGTAATTCGAACAAATCACGATAACCGCTTGCAGGTTTACGAACGTACTTGGCAAGATTGCGTCATTGTAATATATACTTTCGTATATTTACATGTTTTGTTACGCCCAAAGCACAAAGCTGTGCGGTGTGTGCTGCGCAACGGCATATTTGTATATCAGCCACATACATATTTTCTATATTTTCAAAGTGGTCAATTTGATTGATATACTCAACGTTCTTTTGTTCAATACCCGCTTTTGTTTTTTGCATTTGAAGTAACACAAGTAAATTTTGAAATCCGAATAAATACAAGCCATCCTTCATGTACTTGAATCGGTGATAAAAAGAAACCAATTATGTTGGTGTTCTCTATTTCAAGATATACTTCTTGAGTAAGTGCCAATTTTTATTTGATTGATTAAAATTTGGTAATTTTGCAAATAAAATTTTTGGCACGCAGATTTGCTAAGTCTTGGTATGTTCGTTCATAATGCCAAAAAAAAGGAAATTAAAATGTATTGCTTTGATTAAGCAGAAGGTAATTATACCAGGGTTTGCAAAAACTGCTCTGTAGTAGCAAGAGCACTGAAAATTTTGCTATGCTCTCGCTACCGCTCCCGTTTCTATATTTTCTATATTTTCAAAGTGGTCAATTTGATTGATATACTCAACGTTCTTTTGTTCAATAAACGCTTCGACAAAATCGTCGTCGCATTTGTACATATGCGATAAAATCTTTGATGCTTTTATCATATTGGCGCCATTATCAGATGTTATTGACACAATTAGGCTTAGTGATATTTCATAGTTAGCCAAAACAGATATAATTTCTTTAGCGAGATTTTTAGATGTGCTGGACTCAGCACCTTTCAGTTCCACCATTCCAAGAACTCGCGATTTAATTTCATTTTTGCATATAAATTGAGCACTGACGCCAAAAATACTTCGTCCGAGTCGGGTCGCACTATCAATTTTTAAAGATAGCAGCCGATTTTTGGTTTCATCTTTTATGTCTATTCTAATATTCGCCACTACGAGTTTCAGCACTTACTTGCATTTATTTCCGTTTAATGAAAAGCTTCTTCCGCATTTTCCTTCAACGCCTTTGCAAATAGGGTCAATTATACTGCGCATATTGGTCGAGTTTAGCACATGGATATAATATAATATAAGACTTAATCAAAATTTTTTTATTCATTTTAACTTTAATGGACTTTTGCCTCATCCTTTTTGTAGCTGAATGGCAAAAAGAATCATTTCCCTTGTTATCTATTGGGATGTCAGGCAAAGTTAAATGTTTCTTTAAGTTAAAAAGGCGATCACTTTTTAAGATTCTAAAACATTTTATGCACATAACGTTGTTTTCATCATTTTCATCAAAATGTTTGAATATAGCTAATGTTTCATTTGCGCTGCCATCATTTAAATACAAGTTACTAGACGGACTAACTTTTTCACAAATGCGCGGACTCGAATGACTCAACAATCCACCTGACCAATCGATAGTTCTACGCTGCTTTGTCAAATCATTCTGCAAAGGTAACACTAAGTTATCGCCGGAAGGAGGCAGAAAATTTAATAACACTCCTTCTGATTTGTTTTAGTTTGAGAGTCGCATTGATAGGAGTATGAGTCTGGGACTTAGTGTTGTTTTTTGGTTGCAGGGTACTTACGTATTCAGTAACTTAATAAATAATTACTGTGTGTTAATCTAAATAATGGAAATAAATTGTAGAGGTTTTTTACCTATTTTCTTATTAGTTTAATCAATGTTAAAATAAAAAAAAAAAATGTTAATTTGAACATAAAAGTAATATCAAAAATGACTATAATGAGAGCGGTAGCAAAAAAAAAAAAAAAATGTCATCTGCTCTTATCTCGCTCTACGGCTACGGCTACGTATGAAATTTCGTTTCATTTGTTGTTATTGCTATTGCTATAGCTTTTGAAAACGTCAAAAACTAAAGCAGGGCATAGCATTTATTTTTCGTAGTTTGCCTTTGACTCTGCTCCTGCTCTCGTCAAAAACGGGAGCGGTAGCGAGAGCAAAAAAAAATACTACGGAGTTTCGTAGCAATATCAAACCCTGAATTATACAGCTCTAGAAAAGCTCTGTTAGACAAATATAAAGCCCAAATTTTGGTATCGACGATTTGCAAAGCCAGAATTTCAAGATATTCAAGCTGGATAGTGCAGGCAGCGAAGAAGTTATTCACCAAAGGGGACGAAGCAATTACATTGGCGACCAACTGATCAGTCAAATTTCGTTACGACACCGGCAAGTGCTAGGGCAAGCTGTAGGAAGTGAAAAACAGCAAAAACACGCAGCACAAATAAAGATGTACCAGCGTAAAAAATTATAAAAATTACAAAAAAAAAAGAAAAAGAAAAACCAACCCATGTGGAAAAAAGGTCTAACAAGAGTGAAAAGAAAGAAAATAGGTTTAAGTCAGATAAAACAGTTTGAAAATAAGTGAAAACAAAATAACGTTAACTTCCATTTTTATACCCTTGCAAAAAGGGTATATTAATTTTGGTCAGAAGTTAACAACGCATAGGAGAAAGCATCTTCCACCATATTACACTCCGGACTACTGTCCGATCCTCACAATTTTCATACTTTATCATCTCCGGGCTAAAAGTAGCTCAAATCTGAAATTTCATTCCGATAGCCCTTAAGATGCCAGCGTAAAGTTGATTTGCACAGACGGACGGACAGACGGACATGGCTATGTCGACTCAGCTTTTCATGCTGATCAAGAATATATATACTTTATGGGGTCGAAAACGTCTCCTTCAGTGCGTTACAAACATCTGACTAATTTTATAATACCCTCTGCATACCCTCTGGGTATAAAAAGTTCACAAAGAAGAATACGCAAAGCAAAATGTTAAAGCCACATTGTGCAAAAACAAATTTTGTTTTGGTCAAGTCGCGTGATAACATACACTGAAAATTGGAAAAAAAACAAAAAAATCAAATACAAGTATGAGCAATTGCTTTACAAGACTTGGTAACAAAATTCAAAAACAAAAAAAAAGTGTGAACTTAACTAATTAAAAAAAAAAAAAAATAAATTAAGTTAAATGTGCTGGTTACACAGTCAAGGTGCGGGATATTATTGCACAGGGTGGAGGCCTTAAATGGGGCTGTGATTCGTGTCGTGGCTTGGAGCTCGAGATGCGAAGTTTTATGAAACGGACTGGGGATGCGTTTAAAACTCTGTCAGCTGGCGTTCATAAGCTCCAAGAAGAGCTTTTGGCGATGGAGGTTCAATTCAGAAGTTCTAAACTTTTGATTGAATCTCCGACCCGAAAGAGGGCCAGGTTTCAGGGCGCGTCCCTCAGTCCGTCGGCACATCGTTGTCTGCCAGTTCCGGCTCCCGACAATGACCCTATGTCACCAAATGCGCAGCAGCTGATATCGTTTAGGAGTCCGGCTTTGGAAGGTGTGGAGTCTCTTCCCATTTCCCCTGGAGACAGTATCCCACCTACTAACACGATATCGGTTGTAGTTTCCGAACCGTCCGGGCAAACATCCGTTTCCAGGAATATTGCCAATAAAGTAGTAGAGGAGCTAGGAAAGTTTTGGCTGCTTCAGCTGCTGCTGCATCCGCTGTTGCTGCTACTGCTGTGCCTGGCACTTCTAGTTCCCTTGTTGTAGTTCCACCCAAAAAGCAAATTTTTATTTCGCGGCTTGATCCCAATACTACTTCTGAAGAAGTCATAGCCTACATCCATTGCTGTGGAAAAGTTCCGTTTTTCATATACTCGGGACATATCGTCCTTTAAAATAAGTGTTTCCCCATATCGGAACACCTCATTGTAAAAGAGTATACAATAAAAAAGAAGAATCGGCCTCCGATTAGCCTGCTACCTGCCTCTGTGAATAACGTTCCTTCCGGCTCGTCTGCACCTGTTGGCGAGTCAAAAAACTAATTTCGTCCCTAATTTCGTGGCCTATCAGAACGTACGGGGACTAAAGTCGAAACTCTCTAGACTCTACGTAGATAGTTTATCTTTTGACTTTCAAATTCTTGCCTTTACTGAGACTTGGCTGAAGCCTGATATTGCCGATGCTTCAATTCTCCCCTCAAAATATTTAATATATAGACATGATCGGACTATCCGTAATGGTGGTGGCGTTTTGATCGCTGTTGATTCGGCGTTCTCGTCTGAAATTGTACAGTCTTCCAATCAGGAGATTGAATTTGTTTGTGTTAAAATATCTCTTAATTCTTTTTCTGCCTATATTACTTGTTCGTATATTCCACCACAGTCCGACTTGGCAGTATACATTCACCATTTGGAAGCTATTCAACTTGTTTCCTCATATATCTCTGACAAAGACCTGTTCGTAGTTCTGGGAGATTTGAATTTACCTGAGATTGCCTGGACCCTCTCATATGATTCCTTATTACTGTTGCCCTCCTCGTCACACTGTTTCATAGATGGTCTGTTTGAGTTGTCCCTAACTCAAATAAATCCTGTCCGGAATAGTCGTAACAGATCAACAGATCGTGAGTTATGTAACTTGAAGAACGTAAAATCGAGATACTATAAAAGATTTAAAAAATCCGGTAAAGCATCGGATTTTTCCCTATACGTAGTTGCTCGATCAAATTTTATGGTGCTGAATTCACAATGCTATAAGGATTATCTTCAGAGATGTAAACTTAGGTTTTCTCGCGATCCTAAGCTATTATATAAATTCGTCAATGGAAAACGTAAGACATCAGTGCACCCGTCTTACTTGTCTTTCGAAAACAATAAAGCTGACAATGATCAGGCAATTGCTGATATGTTTGCTGATTTTTTCAAAACAACTTATTCCTCTTCGATTTATCAAGCAAATCCTCCTTATCCTTATCACTTGCAATCGTCTAATTGCATTTTAGACCCTGTGTTTGAAGAAAGTTCGATTTTTAGCGTTCTTAGTTCCGTCAAACCAATATATGCACCTGGCCCTGATGGAATACCAGGCTGCGTATTACGGTTTTGCGCAGAGGCCCTATGTAAGCCAATACTTAAGTTGTTTACACTGTCCGTTACATATTCCGCCTTCCCGTCCATCTGGAAGGAATCATATATTATTCCTCTTCATAAAAAGGGGAAAAAGTCCGAAGCCTCCAATTATAGGGGTATTTCCAAATTGTCTGCCATACCCAAAGCATTTGAGAAAATAATAACGTCTCAATTGCAGCATTTTTGTAGCTCAATCATTTCGTCATCCCAACACGGGTTTAAAAAACGTAGATCGACAACTACTAACCTATTAGAATTTACATCTCACTCAATCAAAGGGTTTAAGACTGCCGTGCAAACTGATGTCATTTATACTGACTTCACCAAGGCCTTTGACTCTGTTAATCACACTCTACTTTTATATAAGTTAAATGCACTTGGCATCCCCAGCCTTTTGCTAGATTGGATTCTTCAATATCTTTCTAAGCGTACACAAAAGGTCCTCTTTAAGTCTTCATTTTCTAAGACCATCCAAGTGTTTTCTGGAGTACCTCAGGGTAGTCATTTGGGTCCATTGCTATTCACTCTTTTTATAAATGATCTTCCATTGGTAGCGTCACATTCTCGGGTGCTTATGTACGCGGATGATGTTAAGCTTTACCTCAGTTTTAAAGACAAATCGTCTTCTTGCCTACTTCAATCGGATCTTAATGAACTTCAGAGTTGGTGTGAAACCAACCTATTTAACCTTAACGGCTCTAAATGTAAAGTTATGTCTTTTTATAGATGCACTCCACACATAGCAACTTATTATCTTAACGACACTGCCTTAGAGCGGTTAGATATTGTCAATGACTTAGGTGTTCTTATGGACCATAAATTAACCTTTAATCCTCATATTTCTGCTACAGTTAGTAAAGCTATGAATGTTCTTGGGTTTGTGAAACGATGGTCAAAAGAGTTTGACGATCCGTACACAACCAAACTTCTGTATACTTCATTAATCCGTCCTATCTTAGAGTACGGATCTTGCATATGGTCGCCTCAATATGAGACGCACCAAAGTAAAATTGAATCTGTTCAAAAGCAATTTCTGCTATTTGCTCTTCGTGGTCTAAATTGGGATCGCAATGTCAATTTGCCATCATACTCTAGTAGGCTTCTTTTAATCAATCTTCCTTCATTAATTAATCGTAGAGTAATGCTTGGTGCTATCTTTATTCATAAACTTTTAATAGGTGAAATAGACTCTCCTGAGCTATTGAACCAGCTAAACCTATCTGTACCCCGTAGACCTACTAGAAATTTTATTCCTCTATCTTTAAAACATTGTAGTTCTAACTATTCTTTGCATGAACCTTTTCGAGTCCTATGTTCTGATTACAATCTTCTGTATCCCGTAATCAGTTCAGAAGCCTCTCTTTCTCTTGTGAAAACCTCTATTTTAGCACATTTAGCTCGTAATTAGGTGTAGTTAATCTAATTTTTAATTGTTTGTCCGTTATAGTTGTATTTGTCCACGCGATCGTGCCGTCCGATATACGGCTGCGCCCCACGGTCGGTAGGGCGGGAGGTGGACAGCGCTCTGCTTGGGCTCGCGCGAAACAGGCTATGTCCTGGTGTCGTAAGGGCCACTTGAACGTACTTCGCATTGTACGCGTCAACGTCCAGACAATGTTTAAATCCTATAGCCTCTACAGCAATTCCTTGAAGGCCTTCGTCGGGCGCTACAAGGGTGAGGTTTTACTAAATTTTTTTTTGCCAAATTGTACACAAAACGAAGTCGGAGACATTAAGCAAGAGTATTCAATGGAAAGACAAAATAGAAAACAATTGTCGTTGCTTGTCTCCACTCCGTTTGTCGCTTCCGTTTATATTCTTCTTATTTTGTTTTAATTAAAATCATGCGTAAAGAAAAAAAAATAAGAATAAACTAAAAACCAGAGGGCCGGGGCTAACTTCGACCGCGTCAAAGTTTGTATACCCTTGCAAGTTTGTTAGTAACTCTTTTATCTAAACTAATTGTTTTATCTAAAAAGGGTAATGTTTGCGAAAGAACGGCCTTCAATCTTAGCATAGGATATAACGAACTTTCTGATGAAAGTCACTGTTTTCCACCGATCCTTCCTATGGGAGCTATATGATATAGTTACCCGATCTTTACCAAATTCGGCACAGTCATTAACACATATATTAAACTGACAAATGTTAAATTTGAAAGCAATCGCATCAAAAGTAACGAAGTTATTGACAAAAGTCACTGTTTTTGACCGATCGTTCCTATAGGAGCTATATGATATAGTCACCCGATCTTTATCAAATTTGGCACAGTAGTTTATAGTTAGAATAAACTTACTTATATTAAATTTCACGACAATAGCTTAAAAAGTAACGAAGTTATTGAGAAAAGTCACTGTTCGTGACTTTGCCGTTTGTATGGGAGCTAGTTGATATAGTCACCCGATCTTGATCAAATTTGGCACAATTATTAATAAGAAAAACAAAACTGACCAATACCAACTTTTATGGCAATTGCTTATAAGATAACGAAGTTATTGAGAAAAGTCACTGTTCGTGACTTTGCCGTTTGTATGGGAGCTATATGATATAGTGGTCCGATCCGACTGAATCCGAGATATACAAACCCTGCAGTATATACAAGCCTACGTGCAAAATTTCAGCTCTGTAGCACTTACGGTCTAGGAGGAGTTCGCATCGATCCAGACGGACGGACGGACGGACGGACGGACGGACGGACGGACGGACATGGTTATTTGAACTCGTCTCGTCGTGCTGATCAAGAATATATATACTTTATATGGTCGGAGATGCTTCCTTCTATGCGTTGCACACTTCTGACCAAAATTAATATACCCTTTTTGCAAGGGTATAAAAAACCAGAGGGGCGGGGTTAACTTCGACCGCGTCGAAGTTTGTATACCCTTGCAACTATTTTGGTAATTCTCTCCTTACCCTTAGCCATCAAAGTGTAAAACCGATTTTTCCAAAAAGTCTAATGGCTGCGAAAGAACGGCCTTCAATCTTAGCATAGGATATAACGAACTTTTTGATGAAAGTCACTGTTTTCCGCCGATCGTTTCTATGGGAGCTATATGATATAGTTACCCGATCTTTACCAAATTCGGCACGGTCATTAACAGGTATGTTTAACTATCAAATGTTTAATTCGAAAGCAATCGAATTAAAAGTAACAAAGTTATTGACCGATCGTTCCTATGGGAGGTATATGAAATAGTCACCCGATCTTAATCAATAAACTCACCAATATTAAATTTCATGACGATAGCTCAGAAAATAGCGAAGTTATTGAATATATCACTGTTCGTGACTTTGACGTTTGTATGGGAGCTACATATATGATATAGTGGTCCGATCCGGCTGAATCTGAGATATACAAACCCTGCAGTATATACAAGCCTACATGCAAAGTTTGAAAGAAAAAGAAGTTAATGTTCATGAAATTATGCCGAGTGTTTAGAATATTTTTTTTTTTTATTTTGATTTCTTGATCTTTGAATATGAGTCGTTTTTATTTTTTTTGTAATTACAACTTAATTTGTTGATCATTTATGAAATTGTAAATTTTCTTATATATTATAGAATGGTTTTGGTTTTTTTTTAATTTGAGTTAACTTTGCTCTCTGAAATACTACTGAATGAAATATTAGATTCTAAGAAATGAATGATTGTGGAAAAACATTAATTTAAGTGAATAATAATATTTATAAGGACGTAATTTTCTACTCTTTCTTTTTGGGCAATCTAATGTGAATAAGGTTGTTTGTTTGGGGATTTTCCCATAGCGCTGGAAGGAAAATCATGGTAGGGTGGGTAGAGAGCGCGGCTGTAAAAACACATATACAGCCAACACTAGGAATACTTTCTTCCATTCTCGTTTCTATTCCGAATTTCAGCACAGGGACTTTATTTAAAGTTGCTGACGTGTGAGTGGGTGAAACACCTTCATCAAAGAACCACCCCAGCCGATTGTCTTGCTAGCCGCGTTAACAGTCCCGCAAATGAATCGTGTTAACATCGAAATAGGCCTCACACAATAACGTATAGTTTGTCGATTGCAATGGTTGGTGAGCCTTTGTGGTTTCGTATTTATGGATATTTAGTTGCCCATCGACTACGTTAAGGCTTTGTATGTTACATCAAATACTGTCGAAAATGCTTAGCCGACCCAACTAGAAGTGATTTCTGGGCTCTACAGGAGAGGTTCGTAAGAGAAAGTATTCCACTACATGAGGATTGCCATTGACGACGTATGTATGTCTGTAGCTGTATGTAGCTGTATTGGAAATTGTTGATCAAATATTATTAATTATACTGGCTTATTTAGGAGAATAGAATAGACATGACTATCTTCCTAATTGTTTCCAAATGGTTGGGATGACCATGACGTTTTTGGTCGCAGTTAACAAGTATTTCGGTTTCATAACCTGAGAGAATTGAGGGATAAATCTTTGAAAATAAGACGCTAATCCAATAAATTGTCTCACAATACTAAATGTTGAATTCTTCTCAGAGAAGTTGTGCTAAGATCTTCTGCGGATTAGGTCTCGTACCTCATACCCCAGATACTGCACCGTAGTTTTAAGGAACTCCTACTTCGAAATATTAAATGAAAATCCTGCCTCAGTTAGTAGCTCCAAAACGACCTTAAACCATTCGTCGCTTAGTTCTATAGTATAATATCATCCATGTAGAGTATCATAGGTATGTGCTAAATTTCCCAAACACGGCTCGCTGAACGAAAGGAGCGTTCTTAAGCCCGAATAGCATGATCACTAATAAGGAGTAACGCAAATCTATCGCACTTAACTCACTATTATCAATGCACAAGCTGTCTGATCCATTTTTTATACCCTTGCAAAAAGGGTATATTAATTTTTGTCAGAAGTGTGCAACACATAGAATGAAGCATCTCCGACCATATAAAGTATATATAATCTTCATCAGCACGACGAGACGAGTCCATATAGCCATGTCCGCCCTTCCGTCTGCCTGTCCGTCTGTCCTTCCGTCTAGATCAACGCAAACTCCTCCTAGACCGTTGGAGCTAAAGAGCTGAAATTTTGGATGTAGGCTTGTATATACTGCAGGGGTTGTATATCTCGGATCACTATATCATATAACTTTTCTCAGTAACTTCGGTTAATTCTAAGCTTTTATCATGAAATTTAATATTGGTTAGTTTAGAACTCATATAAACAACTGTGCCAATTTTGATAAAGATTCGATAAAGGAACGACCGGTCGAAAACAGTGATTTTCGTCAATAACTTCGTTACTTTTGACGCAATTGCTTTCTAATTAAACATTTGTCAGTTTAATTTATCTGTTAATGACCATGCCGAATTTGATAAAGATCGGGTGACTTTGATCAATATCTTCGTTATTTGCTATGCTAAGATTGTAGGCCGTTCTTTCTTCTTATATAAAAAATTTATCCACTTTGAAAACCATAGGTAAGGAAAGAGTTACCAAATCAGTTGGAAGCGTATGCAAATTTTGACTTTTCATTTGAACTCAAACGTTTTGGTAGAGTCAACCAACCTAATGGTCATTATCCCTGAGCTAATTCTCGTGCATGGGATTCCATCGATAAATGCTTTTGAATATTTGTAAAGCAATTAAATCACATTCCCTCTATCATTATCGAGTAATTCAGTATTAACGTTAAATAAAACAGTAGATGGCTCGAAATCTACACAAGAATTTAACTATTTCAAATTTGTCAGAAAATCTCATATCCTTTACTAAGGATTTCTCTACAATTTACAATATTATTAGTAAGATATTTAAACGATATGACATGAAATAGTACTTCTAAAGTGTTTGGGTTAATGGAACTTCACATAATTTTTGATGTGCACTGTATGTGCCAGTGTCGCCAATACCCCGTATTATAATATGATTGTTGTACAGTTTGTCAAATTTAACGGAGTCGAAACAAATTGGAAAGGTCTCACCTCGGTGTGTCATAACTCCCATTGGCTCAGACACATAGCACTGATTAACTTCTTTTCGGGAACTCCTCCAGGTTTCGGTTCTGCATGTCCCACATACCACGCAACTGGTCCTCAGATAGTACAGGAGTCGGCACTTATCAGAAAAATTCTCACAAAGTGACCCCACGTATCTGCTGCTGTTCACGTGTTGACGTTTGCACAGTTTTTACAAGCTCTACTAGGATTTGATTTTGCATCTGTAGGACTATGCGCCATTGCTCGTCTGAGAATGCAGGGCGTGATGCCGATCCCACTTCTGATGTTGGGACGTCAAGGCTTTTGTTTATTTCACTCATGTTTTAATTTATAATGTTCACTTTATACTTTTTAATTTCACTTGCACTTTTTACTGTAGGGTTAAAAAAAAAAAAAAGATAAAGACACATTCCTCCAGATATATATGTCGGGGCACCAAGACTCTTATTCACTTCACTCATGTTTTTCTTTATAATATTCACTTTAGACTTTTAATTCACTTTTACTTTTTCACTGTAAGGTTAGTTCCCAAGCGGTTTGTTAACTGAGCTCTCTAGCCCAAGTCCCCCCTTTATATAGGACCTGACCTGAAGACAGATTTGTTTCTAAACATGTTCCTAAGGCAAAGATGCTTGTCATCCTTCAAAGTCAACATTCCAGGTGTCAGTCTGTCGCCGTTGCAAAGGTAATGCCAGGGCTACAATTGACACGCCTGTCAACTTCCTAGTATGCTTTGACTTATTAGTCACTTAATCGACATATACATATTTCGATTCCTACTTCACCCTCTGGTGACAAATAATACTAAATTAAAATTTTATTAGGGTCTTTATTGTGCGTCGTTTCCCACGACTCAAAATAAAACACAAGAAGAGAGGGAGTGAAAATAAAAACGTAGGTGGAATATGTTTTAAATGTTTCGCAAAAACAAAAATAGAAATACTATTGTATTGTATGTCTGTGTTTTGCCTTCCGAGGCTAAACAAAACAAGGGACACAGATACAAAAAAAAAAAAAAAAAAAAGTGCGTCTAACGGTTAGACACGATAGAAGTGAAACCTTCCGTAAAACAAACTGAGAGAGAATGAGACGAAAGCAGCATTAGGAGCTGGATAATTATAGGTTCATTATAATATTGCTATAAAGGTCATATTTTATTTTCTTCATTTTATTATTATTCATCCTCAATGTTTTCAATTTCAACAAATGATACGAGTGGCTTATGATAGCTAAAATATGATACGAATGCTTTGGTTTCGATGTTGTCAACATATCTTTGAAATACTGCGTCAATTGTTGTTTTTGATCGTGTTGTTGATTCAGTGAGAAAGTCAGTTAAAGGAACCGCTTAAAATCGCCACTTAAAATCATTGGAACTTTATCGTAATCCTTTCTAAGTATCCGCGATACTTCTGGTGTATTCTTTATTAAATTTTCATGAATGAATTCCGTGATGCTATTTATTGATTGATTCGGGGAAATACAAATTGCCACAATTAAAACTGTTTTTCCATTGCTCAATCTGGTTTAGTTTTATTTTTTCTTTTTGTTTTTTTTTCTGTCGATATTCACGACACTTTTCTGCATTATTTTTAAATATATAAAATATATAAATATAAAAATACGGACGCAATACAGCACACGCGGTTGCTATTATGAGCGTCGTAACGCGTTACACAGACGTACTAACATACACACAAACATTCGTAGGACGCTTGGTCTAAGCAAGTATTAGGTAGTGTAGTATAGCTATACATAATGCCTTCTCGCTCACCGTAGCTCCGTAATACGCAGGCGCGCACACATACGTACTAGCATACATACAAACATACATACGTATGACGCTTGAACTAACACTAAAGCAAGTATCAGGCAGTGTAGTATACATACTACAATACTCACTCTACTAGCGTGGCTCAGCAGTACGCAGCCACACACATATACGTATATCAACATATAACGCTTAGTAGCCAAGAGTGGGGAGGCTACGAAGCACCGCACAAAGAGGAGACGGAGAATAAGGAACGATATATAACTCTGTTCGATCTCATTCTCTCGCAGGCTATATACTGTAAGATCTATATGTATGTCTCTTTTTAGTGTCGCTTTTTTGTTTCATCGAGTCTCAAATCACTCCCAACGATTCTAAAGAAGTTTTCACTTCAAAAATAACGAACAGCGAGAATTCCCCAAATTGATTAAAACTTCATTGATTTACATTTTTATCGCTATGGTGAGCAAATGGCAAAAGAGAGCTCAAAAAAATATCCACCAAAAGTGAAGACCTATAAAATTTACTCTAGGGTCGAATCTTCCATACTCTGTCTTAATGGTACGATTTATTTGATTAAAACTTATTATACATTGGATTACTCCCCACTTAAATGAGTAACTAAATACATTTTTCAAATTATTTATTAGTAAGATCTAAGCATTGACTCAAAGAATTAGTTGAGACAAAGAACTAGATCTTCTTTGCATAAAATGCAGTAAGTAACCTTTTTCGCAAGAAATTAAAAAAAAGTATATGTGTTTAAGATTAAACATCGATGTCAGCTGAAATGGCTTCATCAAATCAGATTGACCAAAGAAATATACAAATCGAAACATAAACAAAAGTAAGTCATAAAATTCATATGACAATTATTGCTTAAAACCAAACACACATGCAACCGCACTCTGTCGACACTTAACACTTAAGACCACAACGACGAATTATCAAGTCGCCAAACGCTGAGCATGAAATATAAACAAATTTTAAACCCCGAAGACGTGGGGCATTAAAATAAGCATTTTTAAGAACATTTGTCGCCTCGAGTATCGACCCTAGATTCTAAGAGTTCATTTATATATACAATTCTTCCAATAAAATCAGTTCATATTTTGAATTCAACGAATGAAGACTGGGTTATTTTCCTTCTCTCCGGAAATCCCTATTCATTTTGGTCCTTCGAGCCGGATTCATTTTGGTCCTTCGAGCCGGATTCATTTTGGTCATTCGAACCGGATTCATTTTGGTCCTTCGAAAAAAGGAACTCTGTAGTTTTCCCCCACCAGTGGTAAGAGACTCAGAGGATGAATCATTGCCTTTAAGTCTGAATTCTTATGCAAGTGTAAATGCTAAGATCAGCTAAAGGTTGCAAAAATAAAACTGTTCTAAGTCTGTTCTGTTGTAAGAGACAGAGTATACAACAAAAAAGCAAAATATTGCTTAATAAATAAAGAAAAAAATAAAAAGTGCGTGCGACCGAGTTAAATAAAGGCAGTTTGGCTAGTCGAGCAACTGCAATAATTTCGGCGGCGGTAAAAAAAAAAATAATTACAGAATTGGTGTGTGGCGTATTCGAAGCCCTAATATCGAAAAAAAAGTTAAAATTAAAAGTGTATATGCATGTAGTTGCAAGTCGGCAACTACTAACAGCAGCAGAGCAACAAGATAGTTGCAAAGAAGAGGCTGCTAATCCGAGAAAATCTGGTGCGATGACCGCCACCGGTACCGCCTGAGCCCATAGGCCCTGGACAACAGCAGCTGAGCAACGATAAAAAAAAGAAGTAGAAGGCGGAATGGACTCACATGGTCTGAAAAAAAAAAAATAAAATCTGAGTGAGTACAGGTGATGACCAATGCCAAGAAGTAGCGGAGTTAAGAATCGGCTAAAACAAAGGAAAGCCGAACTCCCTAAGCTACTGTTTGCCTCCAACACAACAATTAGTTGGGCAAAAGCCAAAAAAATTGCAAGCTGAACTAGACAACATCGAGCTGATTCTGCAACATTTAAAGCAAAAAGGCTCAACCTCTACAGAAATTACGCCTAAAAATATAAAAGTAATTAATACATACGAATCCCAAAAAGCAGAACCCAAGAAGAAAATCCAGACCACACCAGAGAAGAAGTGCCTGGCGGACTGCCCTGGACCATTATATTCGCCATATTGCGAGTACACCTGTGTCAAGAGGACCAGCATCGGCGCCCCAACAGCCTGTGCGAAGACCAGCACCGGCACCGTCTACCGTGACAAGCTAGACCCGGAGCCAAGAGATCTGAGAAGCCAGCATCGGCGCCCCAACAGCCTGTGCGAAGACCAGCAGCGGCATCGTCTAGCGCGACAAGTTAGACCCGGAATGCGGTAGGACCGGTAGCGCTACAAAGAGCGCCCAACAATCAAAAACATCATAAATTAAAATTGTTTGCAAAAAATAAATATGTTACTCTGTTAAACTGAGCAATAATTGCGTTGCTCGGTCTAGAGTGTGGCCCGTAAAGCCACACGCCAAATATACAGGAGATCACTGCGATGATCGAGTAGGGAAAGTAAAAAAAAAAATATAAAATTGATTAAAAAAAAAAATTCATTTTATTTATAAGCAAATTACCCGTTGGTCAATAATAATATAAAAATATATGCGAAAAATACATTCATATAAGTAAATACATAAAAAGAAAATAAAAAAAAAATCAATTTATTGTCAAACATATTTACATACACCATATAAAATCAAGTAAAGGTCCGTCAGCTCCAGCAATATTTGGACATGATAGACAACGTATGATACGTATGATAGACAATAGAACAGGCGAAATGTATATTAAAAAAATAGAATTCTTGTTCAAGAAGATACAGATGTGCCAAGCTTATACAGATGAACTTATATGTAATGAAACGTTTAAAGAAGTCTTAGAAGAACTAGAGTTCGACGTTCAGAATACCTTGTCAGCACCAGAAGAAAAAATAAACGATCAGACAAATTTGAAAGCTGAGAATGTTACCGTAAGAGGCGAACTACCGGTGTTGCCGAAAATACAGGTACCCACGTTTTCTGGAGAACCTAGAGAATGGGACCTGTTTGTGGAATTATTTGCGGAACTGATTGGAAAAAGAGAGGATTTAAGTCTTGCTCTTAAATTTAACTATTTGAAATCCGCGATAAAGGGCGAAGCGAGGAGCATGGTAGCCCATCTATTGTCAGGTTCAGCTGATAATTATAGTGGTGCTTGGGAATTGTTAACCAAGCGGTATGAAAATAATCGGAGGGTATTTTCCGAACAATTAAGTCGGATCGTTGATTTTCCGATGATCAACAATGATTCCGCAAAAAGTGTTAAAGGAGTGATTGACATAGTTAATGAGTCAGTTTACTTAATTAAAATAAAAGCAAATTTGTCCGATGAAGTTGACGTCATATTCGTACAACTCATACTTCGGAAATTTGACAGAGAGGCTCTACAATTGTATGAGAGTTAGATTAGAGAAACCAGGCAAGTTCAGATGCTATCGGATGTCATGGAATACTTAGAGCAAAGATATTGACCGCTAAACTAACTGTTTTATCTAAAAAGGGTAATGTTTCTGATGAAAGTCACTATTTTCCACCGATCCTTCCTATGGGAGCTATATGTCGGCAAAGTCATTAACAGATATATTTAACTGTCAAATGTTTAATTTGAAAGCAATCGCATCAAAAGTAACGAAGTTTTTGACAAAAGTCACTGTTTTTGACCGATCGTTCCTATGGGAGCTATATGATATAGTCACTCGATTTTGACCAAATTTGGCACAGTGGTTTATAGTTACAATAAAGTTACTTATATTAAATTTCACGACAATAGCTTAAAAAGTAACGAAATTATTGAGAAAAGTCACTGTTCGTGACTTTGCCGTTTGTATGGGAGCTATATGATATAGTCACCCGATCTTGATCAAATTTGCACAATTATTAATAAGAACACAAAACTGACCAATACAAACTTTTATGGCAATTGTTTAGAAAATAAAGAAGTTATTGAGAAAAGTCACTGTTCGTGACTTTGCCGTTTGTATGGGAGCTATATGATATAGTGGTCCGATCCGACCGAATCCGAGATATACAAACCCTGCAGTATATACAAAATTTCAGCTCTGTAGCTCTTACGGTCTAGGAGGAGTTCGCATCGATCCAGACGGACGGACAGACGGACGGACGGACGGACATGGTTATTTAAACTCGTCTCGTCGTGCTGATCAAGATTATATATACTTTTATATATCGGAGATGCTTCCTTCTATGCGTTGCACACTTCTGACCAAAATTAATATACCCTTTTTGCAAGGGTATAAAAAGTGCAATTGTGTACACGATGCTTGAAGCATTCAAGCAACAAGAAATGCACTAATGAAATGGTATGCTCATTGTGCAGCAAGGGGCACCATACCATGCTCCATTTTGAAGAAAAACAGGAGAGAGTTAATACTTGTGTAACCGCACAACCGACACTGTTGGCTACAGCTGTAATACAAGTAAGAAATGTAAATGGAGGATATAAGATAAGAGCCCTTATTGATTGTGGTTCACAGAGCACCATTTTGTCTGAAGAGGCAAAAATTAAATTTATATAATATTAAAATTACCTAAAATATTAAAATTACCTAAAATTAAACAATATACAGAAATAAGTGGCGTGTCCTCAATAAAATCCAATAAATCAAAATATAAAGTAAAAATACATGTCAAGACGCAAAATCCTTGGAAAGGATATCTTAAGGTTGAGGCAATTTTGGTGCCAAAGTTAATGAAAGCTCTTCCATTAAAAATAGCAGACGTGGATATGTCAAAATGGCAAACTTACGTGCTAGCTGATCCTACCTTTAATAAACCTGGTAGGGTTGATATAATAATGGGGGTAAACGTCTATACCCAAATCTTAAAAAGGGGAATTACAAAGATTGATGGCCTGCTGGGCCAAAATACTCAATTTGGTTGGATCGTCTCGGGATGCACCAAATCAAATCAGAATAAATATGTAGTGGCAACAACAATAGATGTCACAGATTTTGAACAACATTGGGAGGAGAGGAAAGGTAAATTTCAAAATAAGAACAACGCAACTCCAAAGAAATACAACAGGAAAGCTCAAGAAATAAATTTATGGTACCCGGCAGGACCTCACATCGGAGGTAAAGTGAAAATTGGGGAAGAAAAAGTATATATCCCAGAGCCAGTACAAGATGAGAAAATTCAGAATGCAATGGGTCAATTAGATAATGATTATCTAAAAAATAATTTCAAAATAGATTCCGGTAACAAATTGTCCGAAACTATAGTACCAAAAAGGCAGATATGGCAAAATAATTATAAAAGAACAAAATTTAATAATAAACAGAATAACCACTCAAATTTCAACAATCAGCTATATTTCAAAATAATGGAGCAAAAATCACATTGGGACAAGTCAAAAAGTAAAGGTAGTTATTTTTTAAATTCTCCACCATATAAAAAGGCTAGAAGTCAGCACAGTAATGCACATCAGGAATGGGTAGATATCCCGAAACAGAAACCGTTAGGTAATCTGCCAAATATTACAAAAAGAAGAGAAGTCAGTGGCAATCGTAAAGGAACATTAGATTGACTACGTTGAACGTCCATTATGTAACTGGTCATCCTTCTCTAACAATAGTTATCTTACTAATGATAATTTTAATAATAATTTGCATAAGATAACTAACCCTCTAAGACTACTTTCTAAAGTAAAAGCAAAAGTTAATTTGAATAATTTTTTTTTCAGTAAATAGGGCTTGCTGAGCTTAAATATGAACTCAGAAAAAATATAGAAGCTTTCGTTTACCTGGAAGGTGAGAAAATGTAAATAAGTGCCTCAAGGCACGCTTGGGGCTTTGAGGGTAAAAAGTAGTTTCCAAATAAATTGAATTTTTTTTTAATTTTTGTTATATTTTATTTGATTAAATAATTTTATTTGTTGCTATGATACTCAGCAAAACAATTTTTGTTGGCCGAGCAGCGTAAATGCAGTTTGCATTTTGTGCAAATGCACTGCGTTTGGGAAGTTTTGCAGTGCTTGCAGCTTCTATTTCCCGTAATGTCATCCAACCACTCTGGAAAATGATTGAAATGGTCAAACCTCAAGTCCTTTATTGGGTCATTTGATTTTTGGCCTTGTTGGAGTTGTGGCTGCAATGGTCGCTGAGAAATTGGCGACAGCAAAGTCTGTGATGGCGACCGACTTGATCGCGCAGACAAAGATGAAGATGGTGAAGGTAAATTGTTCTTCATAAGTGGACGACCTGTTGCCATATCTACTAGCAGGTTGCAGCATGCTGAGTTTTACTTCTTATATGCCCATCCATTAGATCCACGCCTCCCATATGACCGTTATATTCCCGTATAACTTGTGGGCAGTCAATTTCTACATTGCGCGTCGACTTTCTGTCGTAACGAGCTGCCTTTGGTGTTCCTCCTTGAACTTATTTTGAAATTATAAACGGCTTAACGCCCACATAGGTCGATAATAAGGGAACGGCCTTGTTGTCTTTCCACAGTACGTTACTAACCTCCACTCCATATGAGTAACCCACGTACTCAACTGAAAAACCTCTTGGCTTTTCCTTGATGGCACTATCGTTTGGAAACTTGCAGTTTGGTATCCGATTTACCCGAACCGTTCCCAAACTTTAAATCCCTTTTGCCCGAAGGTATACCATCAAAGGCAGCGATGTGTAAAAATCTTCAAAATATATTATATGATGTTTGAAACTTTAAACAGTTTTTGTCAAGCGTACAACTATGTTGGCTGACGCACCGATATCAGGGCGCTTAATCTCGTCACACAACGAGAAGTTTTTCTTAATTGCTTTAAATTTGCTACGGGTCATACAGGCTTGTATGGGTGCAAATGCGTTTTGCCCCCAGTAACTTTTCAAATTAGGGTAGCGATATATAGACATGTAAATTATATGTACATATATAGAGATGAATATCTTCCGTTGTTATCTTAAACTTGTTGGCAATATTGTCCTTAAAGGCTGCGCGCATTATTTCCTCGACGATCATACTTATAATGTCCGAGTTTAAAAAATAACAAAATAGTTGAAACGGAGTTTTCAGATCAGTTATTTTGGATGGCAACGAAGAGTCGCCTTGAAAAGCAACATTGTTTATGCGCAATTGCATAGATTGCTGTCGCCACATAACTTTACTAGGTTCCTTTATAATTGATTCGATACCTATTCATAAATAAATTAATGAGTTGTATTACACATCAAAGTAATGATTTGCTTACCAAGCCCATTAAAGCCACCACAATACGGTAAAGATACAGGTGTTGCTCCTTCAATAACTGGCAATGGTGATCGATGCCTCCTACGAGTTTTTCGGGAAGGCTCATGGCTCTTCACAGTATTTTCATTGTTTTCAATATTACTGCACATTAAGGATACAGTAGAGACATCTTCTAATGCAGTGTTAAGTGCCTCTGCCACGTCTTCATCCTCGTCGTCACTCGAAATACTCGACATGTCCACATCCGACAGGACTGATTCGAACAACTCCAGCAGCTGTTCATCCGTCAAATCAGACCATTTATAGCGAGCCATTATTCAATCTCTATTAAAAAAATTCAACAATAAATAAAAATCACACACAAATCACACAAGAAGTGCAAGCAGTTGTGAAATAGCTGCTAGCAACAAATTTTGCCGTGGAGCCCCAAGAGTGCCCCAAGGCAGGTATCACTTTTACGATGCTACAAAGCAGAACTTTAACATATTCGCACATATTAAACTTTATTTAAATAGTACATTAACTTACCTTTCACGAAAAGAAATATTGAGTTCAATTGGTTGTGTAAATTCACTTTTATCAACACAGCAAAAGACAATGAGCAGCAGCTGAAATTTTTGACGCGAAGTAACACATGATTCGATAATATGTTTATCAGAAGCACCGATAAAAGTTTCCGAGCGCTTTACAACATTTTCAGTGCTTTTTGGCAGTAATTTTTAAAAGTTCAACAATTTTTAAATTAACTAAAAGCTCTTAGTTATTTTTTTAAAATTAAAAATAAAATACGTGCCTAGAGGCACTCTTACGTCCTAGAGGGCTAACTAACTATAAAAATAAAATCCAAAACGTCGCATTTGGCGGCCCTTTGTTTAAGATTAAACATCATGGTCAGCTGAAATGGCTTCACCAAATCAGATTGACCAAAGAAATATACAAATCGAAACATAAACAAAAGTAAGTCATAAAATTCATAGGACAATTAATGCTTAAAACCAAACACACATGCATCTGCACTCTGTCGACACTTAACACTTAAGACCACAACGACGAATTATCAAGTCGCCAAACGCAGAGCATGAAATATAAACAAATTTTAAATCCCGAAGACGTGGGGCATTAAAATAAGCATTTTAAGGAACATTTGTCGCCTCGAGTATCGAGCCTAGATTCTAAGAGTTCATTTATATATACAACAATGTTTCCAATAAAATCAGTTCATATTTTGAATTCAACGAATGAAGACTGGGTTTTTCCTTCTCTCCGGGAATCCCTATTCAATATGAAAAAAGAAAAAACGATGGAGGTTGAATGATGGAATAAAGATGAAAAAAAGACGCCAATTCAATATGTAAGATCTTACTTACGAATTTATTTGTAAGATTTTAAAATCATAGGCAGCACATAAGGTGAGCAGGTTGTCTGTATAGCTATTTCAAGAACCACCAAGTTCTATCATCAGCAGACTTTGCTAAAGAATCCACAGTTGTAATGGCCATACCATATCTTTAACGCTAAAAGTATTTAGGAATTCCAATTACATGAAGCGAGAAAAGAACGGCAAAGCTTGCAACTGCAGATTCCACCTTTTTTATGTGATTACCCCTGGGCGCCATCAGAATTAGTGTAAAGGGCTTCGCCTTAACCAACTAACCGTCGCGCCCAAATATTTTGTTATAGTATATTGTACTATATACAAAAAAGATGGTTTACAGCAAGTGTAAAAACAACATGTGTAATTCGGCGGGCCTTCCGTTTTTGGTATTTGTCTAGATTTCGACCTTATTGAAGTTAATCATAACTGGGTTTTAGCCGGTTTCAGGTCAATAAATCTTACTTACGAATTTATTTGTAAGATTTTAAAATCATTGGCAGCACAAAAGGTGATCAGGACGTCTGTATAGCTATTTCAAGAACCACCAAGTTCTATCATCAGCAGATTTGCTAAAGAATCCATAGTTGCAATGGCCATAACAATTACATGAAGCAAGAAAAGAACGGCAAAGCTTGCAACTGCAGATTCCACCTTTTTTATGTGCATACCCCTGGTCGCCATCAGAATTAGTGTAAAGGGCTTCGCCTTAACCAACTAACCGTTTAGCAAAGTCTGCTGATGATAGAACTTGGTGGTTCTTGAAATAGCTATACAGACAACCTGCTCACCTTTTGTGCTGCCTATGATTTTAAAATCTTACAAATAAATTAGTAAGTAATTATTGACCTGAAGCCGGCTAAAAACCAGTTTTGATTAACTTCAATAAGGTCGAAATCTAGACAAATACCAAAAACGGAAGGCCCGCCGAATTACACATGTTGTTTTTACACTTGCTGTAAACCATCTTTTTTGTATATAGTACAATATACTATAACAAAATATTTGGGCGCGACGGTTAGTTGGTTAAGGCGAAGCCCTTTACACTAATTCTGATGGCGCCCAGGAGTAATCACATAAAAAAGGTGGAATCTGCAGTTGCAAGCTTTGCCGTTCTTTTCTCGCTTCATGTAATTGGAATTCCTAAATACTTTTAGCGTTAAAGATATGGTATGGCCATTACAACTGTGGATTCTTTAGCAAAGTCTGCTGATGATAGAACTTGGTGGTTCTTGAAATACCTATACAGACAGCCTGCTCACCTTTTGTGCTGCCTATGATTTTAAAATTTTACAAATAAATTCGTAAGTAAGATTTATTGACCTGAAGCCGGCTAAAACCCAGTTTTGATTAACTTCAATAAGGTCGAAATCTAGACAAATACTCTTATAAATATTTACACATGTTTTGGCGCCGCATAAGAATTTCATTTTTCCCTCTCAAAAACAAATTTCAGGCTGTTTCTGCTATCCGTCTTAGCAGACACTCTGATAGTAGCAGAGTTCTAAGCGCAGGAGCCCAGGGTTCGGCCCCCACCTTTGGAAATCTTCTTTTCTCGAAGTCTTGTTTTAAAATAATTTATTTAAAGTAAATGAAATTTCCATAAATTTCCTTAAATTTCCATAGATTATTTGCCATATTTTCCATTAAATTTAGCAAATTTCCATTGTATTGTTGAATTGTTCATTGTTTGGATACGGCAAAAGGGGGCAATTGTTCGTCGTCGTCGCCAAATTGGAGCGGCATAACTCCCAGCGTGGTGGCATGAGGAAATACTTGTCCTACGAGGGAAATTGCCTCCATTAACATGCGGTCGAGGCAATGATAAAGAGAAGGCGCCACCTCACCGGCAATACGTGGCAGGAACTAGTCTTCCCGCCTCATCGGCGTCAGTGGCAACATCAAGCGCAGCCGTAGCAGGTGAAGCTCACAAAGCAACGCCAGAGAAGCCCATCTGTTGCTAGCGGTAAAATTAATCGCAGCATCACAAATCAGTTCATGGAGAAGGTGGCAAGGTTGCAGCGGTGAGGGCTCTGTTGAAAGCCAAGGGCCGTTTTCGGCATTGCCAGTCGCATGTATGTGCTACTTGTCCCCACCCAAACGTGTGGGCAGGCAGCAACAGACCGAGCTCGCGAATTCTCCATCGAAGCGGGACAAGCATAGCCAAACGTCTCCAGTTGAACGCTTACCGATGGTAAATCGTCAGGCGGCGAGTCAGCATCTGCAGAAGGCACAGCAGCGACAGAAGATACTCAGGCTTCAGCAGCAGCAACAACATCAGAGTCAAGGCATCTACTCAGATTTCGGCAACAAGACAAGCAGCAGTTGCAACCGACTGGGAAAGAAAAGCCCACATTATGGGGGCAAGCAAGGCCAACGACTGGCAAATCGTTATAAAGAGCGTCCGGAAGCCATCCTGATAGAGCCTAGCAGGGGCCAGAGCAGCAAACTGCAGCATGCACAGGGAACGTTCGCAAAGTGCGCCCTACTGCCAAAAATGGGCTGCTATTGGAACTAGGAAGTGACTGCCGTAATCTCCAGTCTCTAAGGGAAAAGTTCCTACAGGTCCTTGGCGACAAGGCCGATAGTTCGGGATTTGGACGACCTGGTGGAGCCCCACCACATCCTAGAAGACATCGAAAACCAAGCCAAAATCGAGGCTGGGTCGTGCTCCGTTAGAAGCCTGAAGGCTAGTTATAATGGAACCTTCACAGAAATCTTCACGGCACCTGATAGAATGATGACAAAAGTCCTACAGATGAACAAGCTGGATGGAACAGCTGCAGAGTTAAGGCTATCCCAAGAAATGCTATCGTTGCCTGGAGTTTGGTCACATAGCAGCTAATTGTAGCAATACAGACGATAGATCGATCTGTTGTTTTAGATGCGGAGAACCTGGGCACAGAGCAGCGGATTGCGGCGAAGCCACGTCATGCTATCTCTGCCGATCTAACGGGGAGAGCGACACCGACCACAATGCTGGCAGTTTCAAGTGTCTACTTAGATGGGGAAGGAGGATGCAGTACACACACAAATGACGAAACTGAGGTTTATCCAGCTCAACCTGAATCACTGCATCGCAGCTCAGGATTTGCTAAACCAAACGCCGCGCATGTCACCGCGCCAAGAGGATGTAGCAGCGGGCTAGACGGTCAGCGGAATTCCTATGCTTGCAACTTGCATATAAGCAGCGAAGAAAGGAGCTGAAAAATCGATCAGATGCGGTAAGCGTGAATGTGTTTTGTCGCTATGCGATACTGCCAAACAGGACCCATGGGGTAAAGCATACCAGATTATTGTGAAGCGTCTGCATGCAAACACCGCCCCCAACAGACACAATTCTGGTGCGGAATATAGTCGATGCCCTATTTTCCAGCATCATTGAGATGGCGAATTATACGCAGCAATCTAACGAGCCTTTCCAGATGTCCGACGAGTATTCAACCTCAGAGTTAGCTCAAGCCATAAGCAGACTTAAGATGAACAAAGCCCCAGGACCGGACCGTATTCCGAATAAGGCGATAAAGTTCTGGAGTACGTCATTAGCGTGCGTCTCAACAAAGCCATTGTGACCGGGGGTGACCTATCAAATCAGCATTATGGATTTAGGAGAGCCACATCTACGATAGATGCCATCCAAAAAGTGGTAGATATCGCCGCTGAGGCAATAGCGGGTAGCAGATGGAGGGCCGATATAAAGAACCCGTTTAATTCCGCTAGGTGGGGTCGGATATTAGACGGCTTACTGGGTTTTGGAGTCCCTCAATACCTTATTAGCTACTTCACAGATAGGCGAATCCGGTACCACACAGATGACGGTGTCGTGGAGAAGGTAGCGACAGCTGGAGTTCCAGATTGATCCGTTCTCGGTCCTTTGTTATCGAATGTATGGAATGTACGATGGCGTTCTACGACTCGAGCGACCCCGATACGCACATAATCGGATTCGCGGATGACGTAGCACTCTTGGTGGTGGCCAAGGAGATTCAATCAGCACAAGACCAATGCAACAGAGCTATTGGTAAAGTTGGCAACTGGCTTTCGACAGCAGGCCTTGTCTTAGCAGCCTACAAGGCTGTCAGAAGCCGCAACTTTTTGCAGAGCTTGCAAAAATACGAGTTGGCGATTCAGAGTTTACCTCAAAAAGGGCTATCAAGTACCTAGGAGTAATGAAATACACAAGGCTGAGCTTCAAGGAACACTTAGCCTACGCAAACGAGAAGGCTCGAGCCCTGTCGCGCATTTTACTCACTACGAGGGGACCGAAACAAGGGAGGAGGATTCTACTAACAAGCGTCGGCAAATCTGCGGCTCTGTATGCAGTACCTGTGTGGCCCAAAGCTATGTCTATCATTAGCTACGGAAGAGGCTTAGAAGCAACTCACAGTCTATGCGCTATCCGTGTTTATAGTGTCTTTCGCACTATTTCGTTATTGAAGGACTGATGGCTTTAACCGAGGAAGCAATAATGGCAGAAGGCATTTTTAGTTGCCGAAAGGAGACTTTAAGCCGATCAGCACGTCAAGCGGAACGCAGTGCGCAATTGCATGGATGCCTCTAACCCCAAACATTGAGGCGTGGATCAACAGGCGTCATGGTCAAGTTATCTTTTACTTAACCCAAATACTCAGCGGACACGGGTGCTTCAGAAGCTACTTAAAACGGTTCGGCACGAAGCCACAGACGAGTGCAGCCGTTGTGAGAGTGGCATCTCAGAAACCGCTGAAAACGATGTCTGAAAGAAGATCCCTAAATTCCATACTAGGTGAGGGGGTCATAACTTCCAACCTGATAAGAAGGATGCTAGAAGATGCGGAAATTTGGACGGCAGTAAAGGACTTTGCAGCAAAGGTCATGAGAGAGCAACGGAGGCAGGAACGGATTAGGTCAGGACAATAGTAGGTGCACGGCTCTTCGACGCAATACACACCAGTAGTTCCGGAGAAGTCAGCACCCTGCTTTCATTCATACCGAATCCAATTTGTTTCCTTATGTTGTGTTTTTTCTGTTAGTTAAGCGCTAAAATTTAAGAAAAAAAAAAAAAAAAACCAATCACACATATACCACGAATCTGGGATTCCTCGGCCGCATCCACTGCTGATCCTACTACTACTGTTGCAGACGGTGGCGAGGGGAGAAGCCAGTCGTCTCTCCTATTACTTTCCCACCTCTCAGTATTGGCCCCGTTTATCCTGGTGTGGGTGAGAGATTTATCCAGCTTGCACCGAATTTTCTTCGTTGTTGCACAATTTTCTTCCTCTTCTTCACACAGGCTTAAACATCTGATCGCGCCAGTGTTGAACAACGAAGAAAGGCAAGGGGAGCCCTAGCGATAAAACTGGCAGGTGGCGCCGCTGTACATCAGCCCGGAATTAAATTCAAATTGAAAACTGCAAACATTACCGCAATTTTGTGTTTGGATTCGGTCTACGAACTGGGTTTCCTGAACCAATGGCTAAATTTGTGGCATCGCTGGAAAACCATTCCCAGTCAGAGAGTGATCCATTGGGCGACATGAGCGAGGAAGCCGTATTTGGCCAACGTCCGTTGATCGGAATATCTCCTCTTCCAGCACATTGCTACCCAGCCAAAACACCCTTAGCGTACGCACAAGCAGTGCTTAATAGCCCAGACATATCGTCTCTAGTTCCCAGTCCCCGTGTGATCTCTCGCATTGCCGAGCTGGATGAACTAGGTGTGTTAGTATGGCAGCTAGGTCACACATTCAACAAGGGGGTCGAGAACAAAAAGCCAGTGCGGCATATTAATATAAGCACAAAGGAAGCCATCGCAAGTCTGAAACAGCTGCAGGAGTTGCTCCGCCAAAAGGCGGTAGCGGGCATGATTCAAAAAGCCACGCATTTCCAAGGCAGGAATACGGAAACCTCACCAGCGGCAACGATCCTGAACAAGCATTTGGCAGAGCCAGAGCGCAGCCAACCCCAAACATGCCGATATCGGCAGGCCAGAGGATAACAGAGCTGACTGGCAGCAAGTCACGCCCAGAAGGGTTAAATGCACGCCGGCGCCAAGGCAATAGCCACCAAGACACAGGTCAGACGCCATTGTAATAGCAACATCAAGGATCTTGACGAGGAGGTAACCAGAGATGACATTGTATCGGCATTTTGGTCAGAACGCCAGATCCAGATACAACCTATATACACGATATAAAAAGCCTCTTCCCAATGTAATCAGGCTACCAGCGGGCCACAGTGAGCATCCCAGCAATGACTACCAAGGAAATCCTCAAAGCGAGTAAATTAAAATTTCATTAGAATGTTTGCCCAATTAGTGTCAATAACGCCACAAAGATATGGCTCAAATGCCTAGAGTACGGCCATATCGCGTCGAAATGTTCCAGCGAAACGGATAGAACGGGTCTCTGTCTGAAGTGCGGCAAAAGCGGCCACAAAATAAAAGAGTGCGTCAACAGCCCCTCATGCTGTCTATGTATCGCCAGCGGCGAGCATAACATAGACCACATAGCAGGCAGCCAGAAATATGTGCATGGTCCACGGTCCATTGCCATTGTAAGCGAGCCTTATAGAAATTTATCGTCTTCCCAATGGGTCCAAAACAAATGTGGGAAATCTGCGATCTGGTCGTGCAGGTCTACCGCGGCACAAGTATAACTCCCAGCGTCCTTCAACGGTTTCGTGGGGCCAAATTGTACAATTACTGGTTCTTCAGCTGCTATCCCCCTCCTTATTATAGCCACGGAGAGTTTAGTGCTTTTTCCACACTCGAAGCTAGAAGCTTTTGCCACACTCGATTCGGCAATTCTAAACACAGGAGAGGAATACACGTTGGGAAGTGAGCGATGTCTATATGGCCAGCGATCACAAGGCAATTCTCTGCACTATTGAGGGCCGCCAAAGATACGACAGACCACCAGCGAGACCCCAACGGTACAATACAAAACGTATGGACATTCACAAATTCACAAGCACATCAGAACAGTATGCTAATTCCGCCTCGTCGGCAAGAAGACTGTTCGAATGGATGTGTAACGCGTGCGAATCTAGCATGCCCCGAAAAAATACCTGCCCAATGGAAGACATACCGACATACAGGTGGAATGATGAAATTATCTATTGAAGGTAAGCATTTATTTCTCCAATAGAAGCCTCTACGCTGATACACTGGAAGAAGAAAACAAATACAACACCACAGGGTTCGGTCTTGGGACCTTTGCTGTGGAATGCCATGTATAACGGCGTTCTAAATCTGGAATTACCTGCTGGGGTCGAGATTGTAGGGACTTCTCCTGGCCGAAAATAAAACAGAAGCTGTTCTTGTAAGCAGTACGAAAAAAGTGGAGACAGCAAGCATACAGGTCGGCGGCACGCAAATAAACACAAAGAAGGCAATAAAGTACCTTGGGGTACTCATTGATACAAGGCTCAATTTTAAAGTTCACCTATCAGCAACGGCCAAAAAGGCCAGCAGCAGAATCAGCGCGCTGAGGATCTGCTGCGGATTTCGTACGATTTCCGGTATCGCAGCCTTGGTACTAGCAAGCGCAATCCCAGCCGATGAATCCAAAAAAACTGTTGTGGTCATGAAAAGGTCCAAACCTAGGGCCAAGACAAATAGAATCTGTACGGGTACAAGCGCGTGACTTAAGCATAACAAGGTGGCAATCGCTGCGGGATATGTCGCAAAAAGGCAGATGGACTTATCGGCTAATCCCAAGCCTGAAAGACTGGTTGGCCAGGGCACATGGAGAACTCAATTTCTTCTCGACGCAACTTCTGAGTGGCCACGTCTGCTTCCGTAGTTACCTACACCGGTTCAGACACGCAACAAGCCCAGAGTGTGCATGGTGCGCCAACGGAGACGGCTGAAGACGCTTCAGGTGCGGACGCTTTGATATCGAACGAGAATATCTCGAGGCGGAATTCGGAGAGCACATCACAGAATCCAACTTGGTCTCCATGATTATTCGTCGCATTCTCTCAATCTTTTTCCAAAATTTCCTTTACTTCTTGTACATATATTTTTCTTAATCTTAATAATTAAATAAAAAAAAAAAAAAAAAGAAGAATATATGGAAATCTTTTAATTTATGAATTTAATTACAATCAGCTGAAATGTGTATTAAATTAGCCTTGATTTGCACAAAACGTGAGAAACTCAGGTTTATGGCTTATATTTAAAAAGGTTATTTTTTGATTACAACTAAAAACTGAAAAAAACTTGCTTAAAATAATGTTATTTGAGAAACTGCCAACTACTTTTATCATCATGGCTAATGTTTTATAGATTTTCTGCAAAACATTATGCACATTTCTTCTATACATTTCTGTTTACCAATTACGAGTAATATAACTTAGAGAGGCCTTAGAATTCTGTAAGGCCTATATATCTTAATTCTAGACATCTGCATGGATCCATTCACTTAATGCGCAAAAGGTCATTTTTTGGTCGAACTTGTAGACAGAGGGACGGACAAGTTGCGAATTTTGCGGAGAGGGGGAAAAAGGTCGCGATTTCGAGCTCGCAACTTGGTGTATAGAGTGGTCGTATTTTTTGACAGTCATGCAAAGCGAATTGAGTAAGAATGAGACATGCTGAAAACATTCGAATTATTCGGGTATGACAGAACATACATCTTATTCGTGTGGAGTGTCGAAGTTTAGCAGTCACAAAAATGGAAGGAGAGAAAAATAGCCAAAACGAAAATATAAGTATTTCAAGAGTACTTTGTTGGTTTTGTGTTCGTTTGCTTTGTTATTGTTTTATATTTTATGCGCTTTTATTAATAACATGTTTCTCGTTTTCCAAAATAAAAAATGAAAATGGCCAGGAATTACAGGTAGCACATCTAATTTGGTTAAACATAAATGCTATTTAGTAAACGCCAGTAAAATTAAAAACTCTCCCAATTGAGGTAAACTCACATACTAAGCAGGAGGGCGTAGTTGTTGCCACTAGTGGATTATAAAGAATTGCCGTCCATTAAAAATTATTGCTGATTTCGACCTTAAGAAATTTGCATATTTTTTAATAAATTTGGGTGCAACTTATGGTTTCAATGTCGATGTTGATAAATTATTACCACATCCAACTACTGTTTCCCAGAATATAGCAGCAATTTACGACTTGCATATTGGGCCAATAAAAGATGAAATTATAAAATATAAAGCTTTTGGATACTCCATCCCCAGTGACACTATGGACAGATGATTATTTAACGGTGAGAAATATTCTGTGTGGAAAAAAAGAATAAAAGCACCTTTTGCTGAACAAGATGCATTAAAAGTTATTGATAGCGAGGCTCCTAAAGAAACAGATGAAAGTTGGGTTAAGGCCGAATGGTATGCAAAAAGTATAGTGGTAGCGCACTTAAGCGATGCTTTTTTGGTTTTGGCAACAGACAACAACACAGCACGTGATATTCTAAGGAACCTGGATTCTGTGTATGAACGAAAAAGTGTGGCATCTCAGTTAGCTGCGCGAAAACGGCTCTTGTAAACATCTTTATTATTTTTGACGAACTGATTAATGAACTGTTAGCATCAGGCGCCAATATAGACGAAATGGACAAGGTTTCGCACTTACTGCACACTTTCCCAATATCATATGACGGGGTCATCACTGCTATAGAGACATTATCAGGAGAAAATCGTACTCTAGTTTAGTCTAGAAAAAATGGCACATTCCTTTAAGATAAGAAGATAACAGATTTCGTATTCCACTTATATAATAATAGTATTAACAATAATTTCAAATATATTTAATTCTTAACTAATTCGGTGATGATTAAGGTACAAAAATGTGTGGGTAGATTTATAAGTATAAATTTGAATTAAACTAAATTTTACGTTAGGCATTCATTTCAGTTTAAAAAATTACAAAAAAAAAAACCAACTAACTCTGCGGTCATGACAAGCACTTATATTTCGCCAATAGATTTTATGCGGCTATGCCGTACTTACAGTTTATGGGGTCCAGTCCAGCAGAACAAGATACATTAAAAGTTATTGATAGCGAGGCTCCTAAATAAACAGATGAAAGTTGGATTAAGGCCGAACGGTATGCAAAAAGTATAGTGGTAGCGCACTTAAGCGATGCTTTTTTGGTTTTGGCAATAGACAACATCACAGCACGTGATATTCTAAGGAACCTGGATTCTGTGTATGAACGAAAAAGTGTGGCATCTCAGTTAGCTGCGCGAAAACGGCTCTTGTAAACCACTTTATTATTTTTGACGAACTGATTAATGAATTGTTAGCATCAGGCGCCAATATAGACGAAATGGACAAGGTTTTACACTTTCTGCACACTTTCCCAATATCATATGACGGGGTCATCGGTCATCACTGCTATAGAGACATTATCGGAAGAATATCGTACTCTAGTTTTTGTTAAGCACCGTTTGCTCGATCATGAGACAAAACTAATCAACGCTAATAATGACACAAGTAAATAGGTATTACATGTGAAGGCTAAAAATAAATATAATAATTATATCTACAAAAAAACATTTAATAACAAATATAAATATAAAAATCAAAATTATAAGAAAAATAATAATACTCGCAAGCCATATAATGACAAATACATATTTATATAAATTATAGCATGAAAGATTAGGCTATATAAGTAAAGGGAAAATGTTGGAAATAAAAATAAAGAATTTGTTTCAAGATAATAGACTACTTGATAAAGTTAATCCTACAGACAATATATGTGAAGCTTGTTTAAATGGAAAGCAAGCCAGATTACGTTTTGACAAATATAAAAATAAAGAACATATGTATAAGTAGAGCACTTTTTGTTATACATTACATCCGATTACATTCACAACTATTGATGATAAAAACTACTATGTAATTTTTTTAAATCAGTTTACACATTATTGTGTTACTTACCTAATAAAACATAAATCGGATGTATTTATAATGGTTAAGGACTTTGTGGCGAAAAGTAAAGCGCACTTCAACGTGAAAGTTTTGAATCTATACATCGATAATGGTAGGGAATATTTGTCTAGCGATATGCGAGACTTTTGTACTCAGAAAGGAATTAGTTTTCATTTAACTGTACCATATATTCCACAGTTGAATGGAGTATCAGAAAGAATGATTAGAACAATTACTGAGAAGGATTGTGACATGGTCAATGGTGCAAAGTTGGAAAAATATTTTTGGGGTGAAGCTGTTCTGACAGCAACATATATAATAAATAGAATTCCAGTAAGGCACTTGGAGATCGTTGCATAATAGAAAGGCAGTTTTAAAGTATTTAAAAGTATTTGTTTCAACTGTATTCGTACACAATAAAATTAGAAAACGGAAATTTGACAATAAATCATTTAACGGCTTTAAGTTATGGGATATTGAAAATAAGAAATTCATTGTTGCTAGAGATGTGGTAGTTGATGAGACAAATATGGTAAACTCAAGAGCTGTTAAAAGTGACATTCTGAATGATAGTAAGGATGAAGTAAACATTGATTTCCCGAAAGAGATTAAGGAAAATATAGAAGATACTTTCCAGAATGAGAGTATGGAATGTTGCGCACCAAATTTCCTGAACGAAAGTAAGGATAATGAAAAAGTGAATTTCGAGAATGAGAGTATGGAATGTTGTGCACCAAATATCCTGAACGAGAGTAAGGATAATGAAAAGGTGAATTTCCAGAATGAGAGTATGGAATGTTGCGTACCAGAGATCCTGATTGTACAATAATACAGACAGTTTCCCGAATGAGAGTAAGGATGATAAACAGCCTTGTGAAGTCTCAATAGAGCGAAAGATTGAAAAATAAACCACATATATCCTATGACGAAGATGAATCAAGTTTTAATAATTATATTTTTAATGCTCACACAATTTTTGGCGAAACCCTTCATTCATTCGATGAAATAAAAAGTAGAAGTGATAAGGATTTATGGGAAGAAGCTGTTAAAGTATAATTATCCGCTCATGACTTAAACAATACTTGGACTATTGTTAAAAAACATGAAAATAAGAATATTGTAGATAGTAAGCGCGTGTTTACTTTAAAACATGATGAAATGGGAAATCTAGTTAGATGTAAGGCAAGATTAGTTGCACGCGGTTTTACACAAAAATATCAAATAGATTATGATGAAACATTCGCTCCTGTTGTTAGAATTCCTAGTCTTCGACTTGTGTTATCTATAGCTGTCCAATATAAGTTTAAAGTACATCATACGGATGTTAAAACGGCATTTATAAATGGTATGCTAAAAGAAGAAATATATATGAAAGTCCCTGAGGGAATTATTTGCAATGATGGAAATGTATGTAAATTGAATAAAGCGATTTATGGGCTCAAACAAGCAGCAAGGTGCTGGTTTGAAGTGTTTGAGCAAGCGCTAAAGGAGTGTGAATTTAAGAATTCTCCTGTTGATCAGTGTATATGTGTTCAAGATCAAGGCAATATAAATAAGAATATTTATGTGTTATTATATGTGGACGATGTAGTAATAGCGACATCAGACTTAAAAATAATGAACAGTTTCAAACAAAGTTTAGAATGTCAGATTTGGGGGAAATATGAATTTGAAATATGAATTTCATTGGAATGAAAATTGAAATATGCCAAGATCAGATATTGCTAAGCCAATCTGCCTATATAAAAAGGGTTTTAAGTAAATTTAATATGGAGGAATGTAAACCACTTCTAAGTAAACAAAATTATGAAATGTTAAACTTAGACGACGCATACGATGCTCCTTGTCGAAATTTGATTGGAAGTTTAATGTACATAATGCTTTGTACTCGACCGGATATTGCAACAAGCGTTAATATTCTAAGTAAATATACTAATAAAAATATCAAAGAAGCTAACTTCGGCAATGCCGAAGTTTTTATACCCTTGCAGTCCTTGGCAATAATTTTTTTACATTTTGAAATTTCTTTCCTTGCAACTCAATTCATCAACACACAAACAAAACATTCAAATTATTTATCTTTTTACTACAAATTTTTAAGCAAAGCACAACACGCATACACATACATACATACGTGTAGCGCTACGTCTGTGTGTGCGTATGTATGTGCTCTGTTTGATTTGCTGATGACGTAGAACCGATTTGTATTGACTGTAACTTGTGTTCTATTTATCCGATCAAACTCAAATTTTGGGATCTGAGATTTTATATCGAATTCTATTATATTGGTAAATTTCATGGGGATACTCCAATTTTTGCAAAAATTTTTGCTCTAGAGCTATATGATATAGTAGTCCGATCCTGACAATTTTCATACTCTATCATCTCCCGGCCAAAAGTAGCTCAAATATGAAATTTCATTCCGATAGCTCTTAAGATGCCAGCGTGAAGTTGATTTGCACAGACGGACGGACGGACGGACGGACGGACAGACGGACATGGCTATATCGACTCAGCTTCTCATGCTGATCAAGAATAAATATACTTTATGGGGTCGGAAACGTCTCCTTCTGTGCGTTACAAACATCTGACCAATTTTATAATACCCTCTGCAAGGGTATAAAAATAATATAGAACTATGGAAAGGTTTAAATAGGGTTCTGGGTTCTTAAAGGTAATATTGACATGAAACTAATTTAAAAAAAAAATATTGATTTTTAAGATGTTTTCATTGGCTATGTTGACTCCGATTGGGGTGGGAATGAAACTGATAGAAAAAGCACAACAGGTTATCTTTTTAAAATGTTAAATTCAAATCTTATTTGTTGGAATGCAAAAAGGCAGAATTCAGTAGCGGCATCATCTACTGAAGCAGAGTATATATCCTTGTTTGAAGCTGTAAGAAACTTTATGGCTGAGGTTTCTTTCAAAAAGTATTTATATTAAACTAGACAAACCAATAAAAATATTTGAAGATAACCAGGGTTGTGTAAGTATATCCAGTAGTTCATCATGTCATAAGCGGTCAAAACATATAGATATTAAATATCATTTTGCCAGAGAGCAAGTAGAAAACAATCTTATTTCTATTGAGTATTTTCCCACAGAAAATCAACTGGCTCATATTTTTACAAAACCACTATCTACTGGAAGGTTCATGGAGCTGAGAGGCAAAATGGGACTGCTTTGAGAAGTCAAAAATGACAAAATCTACAACTCAACAAAATCTTATAAACTAAACTGAAGATAATTTTTTTTTAAAGTAATGTTTAACCTTTTTAAATGAAAATAATGTTTGTTTTGCTTAAATGATATAAATGATCTGATTGGTTTTTCTGGGTTTTTCCAATCTTAATGGTGAATGCCAGAGTACACGCACCAGTCACAGTAAATGAATTTTTATTTGAATTTTTGTTGTAAATTAATATAATGTAATTTTTGAGGGGGCGTGTTGAATAACATAACATAGCTGTTGAATAACATAACATAGCTAAAGTTTCGACGTTATGTATTTCTCTTTCCTATTCGAAACGAGTAAGTGGCTGGTCGTGTGAAATCAAGAATATAAAATCTAAAGAAATAAAATCAATCATATAATAATAATACAGATTATTGTGTTTTTATTTAAAATTAAACCAATACTAAGCCAACCAAACCAATATTTCAACATCTGGCAATGGTCGCTCTGGCTTTATAGTGGCTAACACCATGGGTACGCGCTTGTATTTAAGGCAAGACAGCGCTGGTAGTGGCGAATTAATTTCGTTGATGTTCCTTAATTATAGTTGGAACTTGAGAAAAGAGGCGTGGACTTATATAATGTCCACGAGGGGTCCGGAGTGTATTGCTTGCACTTGCTTGTTTTTTTCGATTTCTCCCTTCTCTTATTCGCACGACCGCACTATAGCTCAGACTATTCTAGACTCTCCGCACAGTTTTCAAGCTCATTTTTTGTGCTATGAACTTTTCTATGAAAGAGGATCATGTAAGCTCGGTTCCAAAAAAAAAAGCTAAAGGTCAATAGTGTGTGTCAAATAAGTTCGTATATCTAACAGATTTATAAAACTTAATGTTTGAAACAGCGCACCCTTGCCTCACAGATTTGAATGACACGCCCTAATAAGTGGAGGCTCAAGGCTGAAAAAAAATCTAAGGGTGTTAAGCTGCTTACCAAAGTTCTTTGGCATGGAATGTTCCGAGCTCCTTTACTGAAAGGTTTTCAACTACATATAAATGATTTCCGAGCTTTTTCTTTGACTTTTACCTTATTTCCGACTGGTGCTCATGGCATTAAAATTATAGGACCGTAAGGCCGTATTAATTGATCGGTTTATTCGTTCAGCCGTATTGGAGAGTACGCAGCGATCAATATGTGCCGCACTCCGTAATAAGAAATGTTGTGACTTCTTGGCTTTTAAACTGAGTGTCATTATCACTGACTATATACTGTGGCGCTCCAAAGCAGCTAAAGATATTATCCCTTATAAGAAATATATTATTACATTCGAGTTAAATTTCTTGACAGGTTTTAAGAAGGTAAATTTACTTGAGTGATCTAGAATGATGAAAATTACGATATTTCCCTGTTTTGTGCGAGGGAAGGGACCGATTAAATCCACATACAGTCTTTGGAATGGACGTTCGGTTCCCCAAAGGCGGTTTTAGTTTACATGTAGGGTATTCGCAAGATTCACATATTTCACTATGTTGAATATACTATCTAACGTCAGGAACTAGTCGTGGCCAGAAAAAGTTACGTCGAGTACGCTCTAAACATTTTGCTATACCGCAATGGGCTGAGTTGGGAGGATAGTGGGCTGAGTTGGGAGGATCGTGGGCTGCTCTAATGACACTATCACGGAGTTCTTGCGGCACTAGCAACTTCCACAATCTATCGGTCTTCGCTGTTTCTCACTCATAAAGTCAGTGCGATATATTGATCAATAACTTGAAAATTTGGAAGATTTGCCTTAACATATTTGTCTCTCAGAGTTCTATATTTTGCGGATTAAAATGCCGACGAGGACAAGTCAATCTCGGGAAGTAATTATATTTCCAGGGAAGCTATTTCATTTTCAAATGATCGCGTCAAAGCGTCCGCAACAACATTTTCACTACCTTTCCGGTGTTCTATCTGAAAGTTATACCCCTGCAGTTTCATTGAGCAGCGAGCTAATCGACTGGTTAGTTCTTGTTGGTTCATTAACCATCGCAAACTAGCGTGATCAGTCACGACTTTAAACTCATGGCCTACGATATACATCCGAAATCATCTAATAGCCAACACTAACGAAAGACATTCGAGTTCGGTTACCGAATAGTTACGTTACGCTTTCTTAATTTTTTTAGACATAAACGTGATGGATCGTTCGAATCCGTACTTATTAACTGCTGGCATACATTCATCACATTGCACTATAAACGGTTTCTTATAATTTGGGTGTGCTAAAAACGAAGCAGTGCTAAGTTTAGATTTAATGTTGTCAAAAGCACATTGCGCATCTTCGTTCTAAGACAAAGAATTGCCTCGCAATAATTCTGTTAATCCATAGGTGATAGTTGCATATTGTGAGATAAATCCTGTGATTCATAAAAATCTCTTAAGCTGCCGCTTGCTTTTCGGGACTACGAACTCGGATATGGCTTTAACCTTGTCTGGGTTAATTCTAAATGTGCCCTCTCTGACTATATATCTTAGGTATTCTACTTTTGGCTGACAAAATTGACTCTTCTGGTTGTTAATGGTTAGACCCGCCTGCTTTAGACTAGCATATATTTCAGATGAACGAGATGAACATAAAATGATTTGATAATATCAATAGGTCATCAAGATAGACTGATACTTGAGTTTTGAGCTGATACGGAATATCTTGGTCTATTAGACGACACATCGTTTGGTTGGCATTACACAGTCCGAATGGCATTCTCCTAAATTGGCATTCTCCTAAATTGGCATTCTCCTAAATTGGCATTACCCTAAATTGGCACTCTTCTAAATTGGCACTCTTCTAAATTGGGAATTGGGAATTCCTTTCTATGATTCTTCTAGACCGATTTGCCAAAAGGCATCTTTAAGGTCTATCTTGGAAATACAATGCACAGAGGGAAGTCTACTTAATAGGCCTTCTAGAATAGGTATTGGATATGCGTCTTTTACTGTAATCTCATTTAATTTACGAGAATCAAGGCAGAATCTTCCTTACCTGGTTTGATTAACGTGAAGCAAGGGGAAGACTAGGAGGACGCGGTCGCTTCTTCTATCACTCCAAGCTCTAACATTTTGTCTATCTCCAGACATAATAAGTTTTCCTTCGCTTGTGATATTGAGTAAAATTTTTGTTTAATTGGCTTGGCGTTTTCGGTATCAATAACATATCTTTTAAAAGTTGGAAATGTATTTATTACAGTTTGTAATTGACTATGTTGACTAGCTGTTAATGGAAATGGATCCTCTTCAAAAGAAACTTCGGGTCTGATTCGACGTGAGAAATTAAAAGACCAAAAATTCTTCAGAAGTCCATGCCACAAATTATATTTTGAGTAATAGTCGGGACTATGAAAAATTCTAAGTTGGCGCTTTTCGAGATATAAGTGAGATTGTTCGTAATCGTACCAACAACAGGTTACGACTGCCCATCGGCTGTCCTAATGTTACCGCGCGTTTTGTGGCAATATTGCTTGGTGCTCATAAGTTTTGTTGCTAATTCTCCTCCTGCTACACTTTTGTTAGCACCACTGTCCAGTAAAGCAGTGTAAATTTGTCCACATTTTGATAAACCAATAAAAGTTCGTAAATCTTTATCCGGGTTAATTATGGCTGATATGGTAAGTTTCTTTAGCTTGTGTCTATTAGTCCAAAACGTTCGCAATCGTTGATTAGCATATACTTTTGCAACCGCACATGATATGGTCTGAACTGTTTTTTATTAGGTAAGTCCGAGTTTTGAGATAAGGTCACGTCTGAGTTGATTATTAACTTCTTTGGTTTATTTATTTATTTATTTATTTATTTATTTATTTATTTATTTATTTATTTATTTATTTATTTACGTCAACTAAGTCAGCAGTCGACGAAAAAGCTTAAGCTAAAATACAAATAGTAATTAATTCATTTAGGTAGCTTAGCTATATGCACAACATCCCCGACCCGATGGAGGTGTTTTATTTGCAACAAGGTGCCAGCTATGCCCCGATTCACAGCCAATGTGGTCAGGGATGAGTTGCAGCCAATCAAATATCCAGTCCAGAATACTTTCAGTGGTTACGCTGTAGATAATTAAAAAGTATAGCGCGAAGAGAAGTGACAGATAGATGAGGAGAAATAAGGTGAGAAAGGTTGTTAAAAGATTGGCAAAGAACACGAAGAGGTTCGTGAAGAGAGTAGTTAGTCAAACATCTACTAAGGTGAAGAGGAAAAAAGTTTCTGGTCCGACGTGAGGGAACACAAAAATATAGCGTATCTAGTAAATTGGTAGAACTGACTTCGCCGTTGACTACTTTATGTAGAAAGAGAATCCCAAATACGAGCCTACGGTTGTAAAGTGAAGGAAGATTAATAAGAAGAAGTCTGTCAGAATAAGAAGGTAGGCGAAGATTCGGGTCCCAATTAAGACCGCGTAACGCAAACTTAAGGAATTGCTTCTGTACCGATTCAATACTACGCTGGTGAACATCATATTGAGGGTTCCACACTGGTGAGCAATATTCTAGAGTAGGGCGAACTAACGAAGTGTATAAAACCTTTGTCACATATGGATCATCAAATTCTTTGGCCCAACGTTTAATGAAGCCAAGAAGACTGCATGCTCTATTAACAATTGAAGATTTATGAATATTAAAAGAAAGTTTTGGGTCAAACATAACGCCTAAGTCTTTAAATGATGGTACACAATCTAACAGAACAGACTTAATAGAGTATTGAGCTAGGAACGGCGACAAACGACTGAAAGTCATAAAAGAGCATTTAGAGGCATTAAGGTGTAATTTATTAACGTGACACCAAACACAGAACGCATCGAGATCTGATTGCAAGTACTGTTGGAAAGAAGGATCATTATATGAATAGCAAATCTTCACGTCATCCGCAAACATGAGCACGCGTGAATGAGCCAAGGCCAAAGGCAAATCGTTTATAAACAAGGTAAATAACAGTGGGCCCAGATGACTGCCTTGGGGGACACCTGACGTAACTCGAACAGTTTTAGATATCGAGGAACGAAAAGACACCTTTTGGGTTCTGCCAATAAGATACGACTTTAACCAAGCCAATAGTTTCGGGGAAAAACCCATGATGTTAAGTTTCATGAGAAGCAAGGAATGATCAACCGTATCGAAAGCCTTACTAAAGTCAGTATAAATAACATCAGTTTGACACTTTTTACGGAAGCCATGGTGTACAAGGGTAGTCAATTCTAAAAGGTTGGTAAGCGACGAACGACCTTTCATGAAGCCATGCTGACAAGCAGAAATAGCGGATCTGGATAGGTGTTGAAGGGAAGACGTAATAATTTTCTCAAACAGCTTAGGTATTGCCGAAAGTTTGGCAATGCCACGGTAGTTAGAAATATCCGAATTGTTACCCTTTTTAAAAAGCGGAATAATAAAAGACTCCTTCCAAATATCAGGGAAGCGACAAGTCTCACTCGATATAAAGAATAACCGAGATAAAGGCTTAGATAGGGAAATCGAACACATTTTAATGATGCAACTAGGTATATTATCAGGCCCGGGTACGAAGGAAGACGTCATAGATGACAAGCTAGAGATAATACAGTCTTCAGTAATATTAGGAAAAAACATACCATTTAAATGTGGAATTGTGAAGGGATAAGGTGTGGGATCCGAAGCAGTAGAAGAATAAGTCGACTGAAAGAATTTAGCAAACAGATCTGCAATATCTGAATCACAATTAGCAGTCTGGTCATTAAGTCTGAAGGTGGAAGGTAGTAAATTAGAGCGTCTTTTGGAATTAACAAAGTTATAAAATCTTTTGGGGTTCTTATAAAATTCAACCTTACAGCGAACGATATAATTATTGTAGCATTGAGTATTTAAAAGGCAAAATTGAGATTTGGCTACACAATAATTTGCATAGTCAAGTCGCGAACCAGTTTTTTTAAATCTTTTAAAATATCTCGATTTAATGTTACGGAGATTAGAGAGCCTACGTGTGAACCAGACTGGCGCACTGGAGACGGTAGAGACATTCACATAAGGAACGCATTTATCAATTAGAGAATTAAGAGCAGAGTAGAAAAAATTTACTGCACAATCTATGTCACAGCACTCAAATAGAAATGACCAATCAAAAGAGAAAATAAGGCTGTTAAGAAGATTGAAATTTGTTTTACGAAAACATCTGCGACGAGAATTTGAGATGTTATTGAATGAATTATTAACGGAATTGTAAGAAATAGTAATTTCAATGGTAGGGTGATAAGTATCTTTAGGCTTCACTAGGGGCTGTGTTTGTGATACAGCACTAACAGTGGGATCAGAGACAAAAACAAGATCGAGGATTCTTTTAGAAGAGTTAAGAAAAGAATTCAACTGATATAGCGGACATTCAAGTAGGCTATCAAGAAAAACATGTTGAGATGAAGGAATTAAGAAAGATAGATTATCATCAGCAAGCCAAGAAACATTAAGCAAGTTAAAATCACCTAAAGCTATAAAAAAATCACGATCTTTAAGACGACTAAAAATAGTTCGCAAAGCATCAGCATGGTACATGTAGATCATCATATCAGAAGCTGGAGGAATGTATGAACAGGAGATATATAAGCTAAAGTTAGAACATGTAACTTCGACGCAAATAAACTCAACACCTAAGGGGAGATCAATCGGCACAACACTTGAGCACAGATTCGAGTTGACTGCAATGAGTACTCCGCCGCCACGACGACCAACACGATCAAGCCTATAAGAAATAAAGTTATTAGAAAGAATTTCATTATCCAAAACAGAGGAGTTAAGCCAAGTTTCAGAGAAAGCTAATATGTCAGCCGAAAAGGTTTGGCTATCGCAGAATAGTTTCGAGAGCTTGGTAAGAAGTCCTCTTACATTTTGATAGTGAATGCAAAGACTAGACGTTATTAGTTTTTTGAAGCAGAAGACACATTAGGAAGGTGGACAGGCAAAGGGCGGGAGCGCTTATTGGGCGCAAATTCGTGTACAACTAGGCCCTCTGGCCAAAAGTTAGGGTCAACCATAGCTGAGAAATACTCATTTGGTACAGTAATTTTAAAAGAGGAGATTTCGCGAGGCCTAGAAAACTTAAACTTTTGAATTAAAACCTTAGCAGGGCATATATTACCAATGTAAGCTGCCACAGGCGATTCAGAAGTATCTGGAGCAAGCCTAGAGATAAATAATTGTTTACGATGAGGCACTACAGTTAGTGGAGGCGGAGGAGCATTGGGACCCGCAAGTGATTGAAAGCCAGCATGATCCAGTAATTGATCAGAGTTCCCGTGAGGGATAGATTGAGGTACACCAGGGCTTGTAGTGGGTACATCAATCTGAAAAGAAGAGCATAAAGAGGGACAAGAAGATCAAATCGATCAGAATGCTTGCAATTGGGTAGACAACAAGCCATTGAAAAGCCAAAATAAACACAAGGCAAAAAAAAACAACAACAAAAAATATATATAAAAATTTAAATAAACAGCACAAAGATAATTATCGATAAAAAATCAATAATTACAAATAAAACAAAGAGACAGCTAGAGTACACAGCACAAGAGAGAGTGCAAGAACAGTTATAAGACGAGCTTTGAGAGGCGGCCTTAGAAAAGTAATTACGCGGGAGGGAAGCTGAGCACAAGCACAAAGCAGAGAGAACAACAAAACCACTAGCACTGATGGTATGATGGGGGCGATGAGGGGAGCAACTGCAGAAGCAATGACGGGAGAGAACAATAAGAAAAAAATAAAAACAATTTAGATGCACCAAACACTAATCACAAAAAAGAAAAAAACAAAACTGTTTAATTTGGCGAATTATGCAAATAAAACACAAGGGTTTCAAGCAAATGACACCAGCGAAAACGAAAACAAACTAGGCACAATTAAAAATTGGGAAAAAACAATATATATTAATAAAACTCAGGAGCTAAGCAAAAACACGACCGTCACGTCAGAGAGCAGAAGCTTGACTATGGGCGGCTTATACAAGACTACGGGCGGACATCCCCCTTCACTAATCGGCGGATATCCTGCGACTAGAGTCCCGTATGCGGATTACATTTTAAACGATTTGGTTTATACACATCTACCAGCCCACACCCATAACAAAATATGCGGCGTTGTTAAAAACAGTTGCCCTTTCGCTATAAATTTTAATTTGTTTAAAGGTTCTAGCAAAGCATCTATAATACCCAGCATAGTTCGAGGAATTCATTAAAATGTTCGATGGAAGCCTGCTTGCGTCTGCAAAGGGCATCCATAATGTCTAATCTTTTCTTATATCTTAAACGAAGTCATAGATCGAACCAGTTCATTTCATTCGAGGTTCAATAACATCGCCAGATAAATGTTAGGCCTGGTCCCGAGAAGAGCAGATTATCGAATTTATCGAATCTAAACAATTTACTCGATAAATAAAATCTTCTACAGGTATATCTTTTGAAGACCCCGTGAATTGTATGTGACAGTTAAAAATTATACTGGATACTCGATCGGGTCATTATGGTACTATCTCTTGGTCAGTTGCAGTTGGATTACTCCGAATATTAATTGGTCGAGTTCTACTACTATTTTCGAGGAGCAACTGTGGGTGCTGGAGAGTCCCACTCTAGTTGATCATTGGAATCCGCCTGAACTCCCGTGATGCTTAAATTTCTCATGGCGTTACGAATTTCGTTTACCGATGCCTAATTAACTCGATAAGTTTCTAATGAGTTCGAAATAAGTTGTTGAATGCGTTCTTCTTACACTAACGGGGGCTGTTTTGCAATTAGATTCCGTGGTTGTTCACGTCGAAGTGGTCCCACAGATTTTGAGTTCTAAGAGAAGCTCGTGAAGGTTGAAAATTTGTAGTCAATCTATCGTTGTTTCGTACTAGACTTTTTGAACAAGGTTGCCATCTCTTTGAGACAGCAACGGTTATGTTGTGGACCTGTTGAGTTATGCGTAAGTGGAGCAAAAGTGTATAGGCAGCGGAATGATTAGTGGAGAGGGAAAGCGGCAAAGGCATCTCAAAAAAGTGTTCGTTATGTCAACAAGAGCACAACAATGGCTAAGCCAACGAGTAACAGTGCGTGACGATTCCTTGTTAGGCCCATTAGATCACTCAAATTTGAAGATATAGAGAGTCGAGCTCACAGCAGACTTTCTCTTAAGTGGGTGTCAACATGGAAGAGAGTTAAGTTGGAGCGGGATTTCTCCTTGTATTTTTGTGTTTGGTGTAATTGTTAGTCAAGGAGAGTTGCTGCCGCTAACTGTGACAGAGGTCAATCTGTTGCTCTCTACCTCCGCATTACTATTTTAATGAAGTGCTGCTGCAGTTCCCTCTTCTACTCACCGCAATTGCATTCAAGCGACAATTAGCACCTGTAACATAGGTGGGCGGAGGGAACTGTAGTAACGCGACGTCGCGACGTCTGGCCTTTACATAAAGGGCGTTTCGATAAACTTAAACTAAATGAAACGTTAAAATGAAACGCACCCAAGAATAAGCTGATAAAACAAATGTCAATTGCAAATTTATTCGGTCTGAAAACTGAACACAAAACTGACAGATACCAACTTTTATGACAATAACTATAAAATTAATGAAGTTATTGAGAAAGTCACTGTTCGTGACTTTACCGTTTGTATGGGAGCTATATGATATAATCACCCGATCTTGATCAAATTTGGCACAATTATTAATAAGAACACAAAACTGACCAATACCAACTTTTATGACAATTGCTGATAAAATAACGAAGTTATTGAGAAAAGTTACTGTTCGTGACTTTGCCATTTTGTATGGGAGCTATATGATATAGTGTTCCGATCCGGCTGAATCCGAGATATACGACGCCTGCAATATATACAAGCCCACGTGCAAATATCTTAGTATCTCACTCACTCATGCATATGAGCACCCTAGCGCCACCACCCGCCAACGGCCAACTCCGGCCTTATGGAAAAACGTTTATATGCATAACTTGGCTATTTTTAGTCCGATTTTGATCAAAATTGTTATTTTGCTGGATATTGGTATCAAATTTCAGTGTGCCAAATTTGATTTCACAATGGAGAAAATTACGGGAAATAATCTAGCTATAATAGTTTTTGAGATAAACGTTTTTTTTGGATTGCGGGGGCGGAAAGGGGCGTGGCAAAAAAATGAAATAAACTTGATCACTCTACATACTACATGAGCTTACATACCAAATTTGGTGGCTCTAACTTTTATAGTCTCCGAGATCTAGGTGTTCATACGGACAGACGGACAGACGGACGGACGGACAGATGGTCAGACGGACAGACTGACGGACAGACGGACATGGCTATATCGAATCGGCTGTTGATACTGATCAAGAATATATATACTTTATGGGGCCGGAAAAGCTTCCTTCTGCCTGTTACATACATTTTGGCGACTTTAATATACCATTTCACCCTATGGGCGTATGGTATAATAATTAAATTTAGACGGGCTTAATAAAAAAGAAAACACTATTTTCGCTGGATCATTCGACATTATGGAAAGACAAACTGAAATGAAGAGAACTCCTCATGATATTTCAAGTGAGGAATTCTAATTTTGGTCTTGCAAATATGAAGGAAAAATAATATAATAATACAAACTCGAAAGACTTATTTAAACCTGCAAGGCGGAGGCAAACATTGTACTGGAAAAACAACAAAATTATATAAGGAGAACCCCTTTTGATATTTCTATTGAGGACGATAGTGTCTTGCAAATATTAAGGAAAATGAATGCTTTATGACTGATTTTTCTTATATTGTCTGGACGACACCAGGACATAGCCGTGGACAGGCTATGTCTCCCGCCCGATCGACCGTGGGGCGCAGCCGTATATCAGACGGCACGATCGCGTGGACAAATACAAGTATAACGGACAAACAATTAAAAATATGATTAACTACAGCTAATTACGAGCTAAATGTTCTAAAATAGAGGTTTTCACAAGGGAAAGAGAGGCTTCTGATCTGATTACGAGATACAGGAGATTGTAATCAGAACATAGTGTTGAAAATACCATATGTTTCTGTTTGCAGCCCTGTATAGTTTCTGTTACCCCTGGTTATATCGATTGTCCTAAGCTTGAAAGTTATCGATATAAGATACTTTGTAACTCTGTATATGTTTCTTCTTCCTTTTCCGCCCTTGAAAGTGTATGGGCACTTAACAAAGATAAACTTTTAATTTAACGCAATCCACTCGATCCTCAACAGGTTATGGGACCAGATACACGCGAGTGTGGGCAGGAGGATTTGTGTTAAAAGTTTAAATAGATATTTCGCGGCTGGCGAAAAGTATTTGTGCGGAAAGACACACGGCATAAGGCGCGTGGTAAAATATGAGTTCATTTTACCAAATAGAAAAGTTGGAGGAGGGGAATTATGATTCCTGGTCCGTTCAAGTGCGCAGCGTGTTGATCCATGCGGAATTATGGAACTCCATAGGCATGACGAGGCCTACGGAAGCGAATGCGGTTGCTGCGTGGGATGCACAGAATCAGAAAGCGTTAACGCTGAGTGTAAGACCGTCTTAGTTGGTTTACCTCAAGAATTGTGCTACAGCAAAGGAAGCATGGGATAAGCTCAAGGAAACGTATGAGCCAAGCGGACCCGTCCGGAGGGTTCTTTGGACAGTCTAAGGATTAAGTTGCTGGAAGAAGGAGATCGCAGGAGTAACAAGCGAGTATCAACCCTAGAAGAGCAACGGGCATACTAGGCAAATGTTCGAAAAAATCCAACTCAAAGGAAAAGGTCTCTGGTAGATATAGAGTGCTACAGTTGTGGGCAGCGAGGTCACTATAAGAGGGACTGCTCAAAGTTTCAAGAAAAGCCAAAGGGAAATCGGCAATCACAACATCGATCGTACACTATTCTAGCTGCGGCACAGGCAGGAAATCTAGATGCTTCGAGCTGGTGTGTGGATTCGGGAGCAACGGCTCATTTATGTGGCAAGCGCAGTATGTTTGCGAATTATGTTGCGCATGAGGAGGATGTTGTATTGGCCAAAAACCACGTCAAAAAAGCAGTTGGCAGAGGTGACGTGCTTGTACAAACAGGATTTTGTGAGCTGAAACTGGAAAATGTTTTGCACTTACCAGGGTTGGAGACGAATTTTATGTCGGTTGATCGAGCAGTCGATAGACGATGCACTGTGACTTTCGGCAATCGATGCTTTGGAGCGAAGCAGATAAGTGCAGAAGATTGGCACTACAGGTATGGTCATTTGAATTATTCAAATCTAGTGAATATTGTTAAACGCAGAATAGTGACTGGCATGGAAAATGTGGATTTTTCCGAGAAGATGCCATGTGTAACTTGTATGAAAAGCAAGATTCATACTCAACCTTTCCCGTCAGCGTCCTAACATAGAGCTCAGCATCTCTTGGAATTGGTACATACCGATGTATGTGGGCCTTTTAAGCAACGTTCTCTAGGCGGCTCTTCATATTTCTTGACATTCATAGACGACATGTCGAGACGAATATTTGCTTATTGTCTAAAATCGAAGGATGAAGTATTCGAGAAATTCGTCGAATTTAAAGAAATGGCTGAAAGACAGACTGGCCAAAAATTGAAGGCAATGAGAAGTGACAACGGCCGAGAATTGATCAATAAGAATTTTGATGGGTACTTAAAGGATCATGGAATTGTGCGTCAGTTGACGGTTCCATATAGCCCCCAAGAGAATGGAGTGGCTGAACGAGCAAACCGAACGCTAGTCGACATGGCTAGATGTTTGCTGGTACACGCGGATATGCAAGAGTTTCTCTGGGCAGAGGCAATAATGACAGCGTGTTACATTCGAAACAGATCACCAACAGCAGCTTTAGTTAGTATGACATGAAATTATGACATTATGAGGCATGGGCTGGAAGGAAACAAGTTACATGTAAAGGAACTGGATTTGCCTCAGACATTTGATGATGCGATGCAAGATAAGCAATCTTCATTCTGGAAGACTGCTATGGATAAGGAATATGAGGCTCTGCTGGCAAATAAGACATGGACACTGGTAGATTTACCCAAGGGACAAAAAGCGATTGGTTCAAAGTGGGTTTATACTATTAAAAGGAGTGGCGATGGAAGCGTGGAGCGGTATAAGTCTCGGATGGTGGCTAAAGGGTGCTCACAGATATACGGCGTCGATTATACCAAAACCTTCTCACCAGTGTGTCGTTACGAAACGATACGGCTAGTTTTGGCTATAGCAGCGGAGCTGAAACTATATCTGCACCAAATGGATGTGTGCACAGCCTATCTTAACAGTGACCTAAATGAAGTCGTCTATATGAGGCAGCCTCAGGGATATGTGGACAAGGCTAATTCACAACAGGTGTTGAGGCTGAATAAAGCTATATATGGATTGAAACAAGCAGGAAGGGAGTGGAATGCCAAGTTGAATGCAGCGCTATGTGATCTTGGATTCACTTCTTGCAAGAACGAGCCGAGCCTTTATCAGCAGGATATAAAAGGTAGACTTTGTTTGGTACTTATATGTGGATGATTTACTTATCGCTTGCCAAAAGATGGATGACATGATCGCAATTAAGGCAAAGATTCCGATGAAATTTGAATGCGTCGACAAAGGTCCTTTACGAGAGTTTTCGGGCATGCAAGTAGACCGGAATGAAGATACAGGTAGTATCGTGATGAATCAGGCTCAATACATAAAAGGCATGCTTCAAAGACATAGTATGGAATCCATCCATCCATTGGATGCTGGTTTCCAATCGCACATTGTACACAGGGTACGTGTTTTTCTTGGCAGGTGGCCATATTTCCTGGAAGTCAGAAAAACAATGCAGTGTGGCGTTGAGCAGCACAGAGGCCGAATACATGGCTATGTCTTCAGCGGCGAAAGAGGCTTTGCATTTGAGGCGATTGTTGATCGAGATTGGATGTGGAGACGCTAGGACATCTACGAAATTGTTCGGAGACAATTTGAGTGCTCAATCTCTGGCCAAGAATCCTGTGTTTCATGCTCGATTGAAACACATTGACATCAGACATAATTTCGTTCGAGAAGTTGTTACAAATGGCGAGATTGATCTGGACTATATGTCAACTAGGGACATTGTAGCTGATATACTAACGAAAAATTTGTATAAGCAAAAGCATAATCATTGTGTCAAGTTATTGAATTTAAACTAACAAAGAAATTGTAATTGGCACACAGAATCATAATGAGGAAGGGTGTTGAAAATACCATATGTTTCTGTTTGCAGCCCTGTATATTTTTTTTGTTACCCCTGGTTATATCGATTGTACTAAGCTTGTAAGTTATCAATATAATATACTTTGTAACTCTGTATATGTTTCTTCTTCCTTTTCCGCCCTTGAAAGTGTATGGACACTTAATAAAGATAAACTTTTAATTTAACGCAATCCACTCGATCCTCAACACATAGGATTCGAAAAGGTTTATGCAAAGAATAGTTAGAACTACAATGTTTTAAGGATAGAGGAATAAAATTTATAGTAGGTCTACGGGGTACAGATAGGTTTAACTGGTTCAATAGCACAGGTGAATCTATTTCACTTAAAAGTTTTTGAATAAAGATAGCACCAAGCATTACTCTACGATTAATTAAATAAGCAAAAAAATAGAACGAAATCAGCCACAACAAAATTAAATTTGCGTTTGTTAAAGTTTTGATATTGATATAAGTAAATGTTAATGAATTTAATCAAACTTTGCGATGAGTATAGCGGTTATTAAAAATTGGTAAGGGCAATGAATTTAAATTAAATATTATAAATTAACTTCACGAAAGAACGAAAGACAGTAATTAAGCAAGACCGCAAAAAAAGCACGACCTACTTCGATGAGTGAAAATATGCAATTTAACCTTAATGAATCCAAAAAGTTGGATTTCACAAGAAGTGCTCTGTTTATATAGTGAGGGAATAAATAAGAGCATTTTAAATTTTAAAATGCTTTGAAGGAGAAGGACCAGGAAAAAAGAGGTAAAAAGTTGAACTTGATTCTTTGACTGCTTCGAAAAAAGAGAAGTCAATTGTGAGATGAAGTCTAACGAAAACTTTCAGTGCCTTATTGACCGCCATGAGTTGACAAATTAACATGCTTAACATTGGAAAACCGTCGATAGAAGTGTTTGATAATGTGAAACACAATCGGGGCAAATTTATAGTGTTGCATTCGATGAAAAAAAGTCAAACGAACCACATGAATTTAGGAAGTTTTTGTTTGAGGTAAAATTATTATTGTGTTTGGAATAAAATTCATTCATAATTAGCGCAAAGAAACTTTCTTTATGTCTTTGTTGTGTATATACATTTTCAAGTCAGACAATCGTAGACCTATTAGTACTTTTCATTGTCTCAAAACTTTGCTTCAAGGTTTTCTCTTTACGATTACATCACTCAATTTTATGGCGTATTTCTGGCTGATTACTTTCAACTAACTAATAAACTTCTCTGGATGTTGTTACCGAAAAAGTGATTATTGATTTTATTACACATAAAAGGGAAAATCCATTTGAACCTGCACGCCAAGGAACAGCAGGAGGCACATGGCTCGACTCGGCAAAGGAATCTTCATTTGCAACATTTTCATTGGCATCTTTTGTCGGTTTGTTGCTTGCTGCTGTTGCTCCTCAGTTATACATTTTTTTTTTTTTTTTATACCCTTGCAGAGGGTATTATAAAATTGGTCAGATGTTTGTAACGCACAGAAGGAGACGTTTCCGACCCCATAAAGTATATATATTCTTGATCAGCTTGAGAAGCTGAGTCGATATAGCCATGTCCGTCTGTCCGTCTGTCCGTCCGTCTGTGCGTATGCGTTTTACTCAGCCATCTTAAGAGATATCGGGTTGAAATTTTTTTTGGAGACTCTTTATTACCTGTGTGAGATAAAGTATGAAAATCATCGGGATCGGACTACTATATCATATATTGTGTAATAATCATTAAATGTGTTTTGAATTCAGTAGTTTGAAAAATATTTGAGCATATTCATAATACGACAACTAATGCTGTTGATGTATGAAATTTCACTTTTCTTATCGAATTAAATATAATAAAGAACTGCAAGGGTATATAAACTTCGGCAAGGCCGAAGTTAACTTCCATAGCTCGTTTTTTTTTTAACGTTTAATATATATTTGTTGAATCTACTCTTACATTAGAGCCTAACAACAAGTTTGAGATATTTTTCTTAATCTAGTACTTAAGATATATCCAGGGGATATTGCAGGCGGCCCTAATCATTTATTATTGGGTTGGTTTGTCATTTCTTTTAAGACGAGTTCTATTATTAGTTCGCGTAAGGGAATTGGCAAGAACATTAGGGTGTACATCCAGTTTCGCAGAATACTTTAATTGTTGACTACCTATTTCAGATTTTACGCTAGGTATATTTAGATCATTTTGAATGTTGTCGTTCCGTATGTACCACGGAGCCCCAGTGATTGATCTTAAAATCTTCGACTGCGCCCTTTGTATAATGTCGACATTGCTGGTACTTGCATTTCCCCATAGTACGGCACCGTAAGTCCAGATGGGTTTCAGTACGGAGTTATATAGGAGGACTTTATACTCCAGACGTAGAGCTACTCGCTTTCAGTTTCAGCTGTGACTTTTTTGCCTCAATGTGCTTGCGCCAAGTTAGTCTTCTGTCTAGGTGGATACCAAGGTAAGTGACATCCACGGCTTGAGGAATTGGTACGTTGTTTAGCATTATAGCTGGACAGTTTCTTCTGTTAAGCGTAAATGTAACATGTTTGCATTTCTGCTCGTTGACCCGGATACGCCAGGTTGCTAGCCATTCCTCTACCACCTTGAGGTGTTCCTCTAATTTTGCAGAGGCTTGTATCGGGCATTTGGATCTGCTGAGGATTGCCGTGTCATCGGCAAAAGTGGACGTTGTAAGTCCTAGACTCGTTGGTAAGTCTTCAGTGTACAGCAGATAGAGCAATGGACCGAGTACACTGCCTTGCGGTACACCAGCTTCGATTTCAAAGTCAGCCGAGACGGAGCCATTACATCTTACAGCGAATTTCCTATTGTAAAGGTAAGATTCCATGAGTTTGTGGGTGTACTGTGGGAGTTTCTGCCGGATTTTGAACATTAAACCCGCCAGCCAGACTCTGTCGAAAGCCTGGGCAACGTCGAGAAAGACAGCCGTACAGTATTCTTTTAGTTCGAATGCTGTTCTTATTTCGGATGTTATACGATTGACTTGTTCAATTGTCCCATGTTTTTCGCGGAAGCCGAACTGGTGAGAAGGGATTGTGTTCTCCGATGCCAGAAATGAGTTTAGACGAATCTGCAGGACCTTTTCAAAAAGCTTCGAAAGACATGGCAGCAAACTAATTGGCCTATAGGATGATGGTTGGGTTTTGTCCTTTCCCACTTTAGGAATCATGATGATAGTGGACCTTTTCCACGCTCTTGGGAAGTAGCCAATTCTTATTATAGCGTTGAACATTTTGCAGATGTGTTGTATGGCGATAGTAGGGAGTTCTAGGATCATTTTCGGTGTGATTAGGTCATGGCCAGGGGCTTTGTTCGGCTTTATGTGGTTTTTAATAACTGCAGTGATCTCATCCGATTGGAGTTCCGAGTACTCACTATCCGTTAATGTGCTCGAAGGGGAAGTACAAATGAGTTTGATGTTGGATTTGGCTGGAAAACCATTTTAAGATGTGTGGCAAATACGGATGCCCTCTCTTCGTCGCTGCGGGCCCATCCACCTGTTGGGCCCCTTATTGGTGAAACTGTCTCTGTAGGCGCGCTTAAAGTTGGGTGGGCTTTCCACAGAGGATGTTTAGTGCTGGATGGACTGAGCTTTTCTATGTATTTCCATTGAGCCCAGATTTCCTCTTGTCTTAACTCCTTGGAGAGGTTGCGGCTGGCATGCCTTAGGCGAAGTTTTGCTGCTGGTGATCGAGTAATCTGCCATTCTCTTTTTAGACGTCGTTTTTCCGTTACTAATTGTTCTATCCGCCGGTTCGTAGGCCTGACAGCAGGTTTAGCGTAAGTAGAGGCATGTGGCGTAGATACTCTTGCTGCAGCTCTCAGCATCGACTCAAGTGCAGAGACGCACATGTCAATGTCCTCTGCAGCATCCAGTTTCGGCGAACAGTCAATGTGGGCACTCATGTACATTTTAAATTTAAGCCAATTTGTTTTGTTGTTTGTACGCATATATGGGCGATCAAGTACTTGAGGTCTTGTTAACAGTGTGAATAGCACTGGAGAGTGATCGGAGGTTAAATCTAGCAGTGTTTCCGCAGTGATCCGATTACGCGGAATCCTCTTGGTTACTGCGAAATCAATCAAGTCAGGCATTTTCTGTGGATCTGTGGGCCAATAAGTAGGCCTACCCGGTGAGACGCAATCCATATTATTGAGTGGGTTGACTATTGTATTGTACAACTGCTTGCCTTTAGGATTTACCAGGCGAGATCCCCAGTGCGTATGTTTGGCGTTATAGTCCCCTGCTGCAATGAAGCGTTCTCCGAGTGTGTTAAAGAAACCGGTGAATTCCTTTTCAGAGATATTGGGCAGTACAGGGCAACCAACGTAGTGTTGCCGCAGCTGGTTTGGACGGTTATAGCAGTTGCTTGTAGGTGCTGTGTTTCGAATCTGTTGAGGAACGAGTGTTTTATACGGTTTTTGATTAGGATACCAGTCCCGCCATGAGCTTTTCCGTCTGGATGGTTTGTTGCGTAGAAGGTGTATTTTGGTATTTGAAAGTTATTTTTTGATGTTAAATGTGTTTCCGATGACGTCGATTTCACTTGAGTCTAGGAATAGTTGCAGTTCATTTTTGTGCTTGGAGACGCCATTAGCATTCCAAAGACATAGACGTAGGGAAGCCATTATTTATTCTCGATAAGCTTCTGGATAAGCAGGTTTTGATTCCGGATCAGTTCCTGCATACAATTTTGCATGAACGTCATAAAAGTGGTCATGTTTTGATTAAGTGAGATCAATAGGGCCTCTAAACCACTTGGAGTTTGCTGGCCAAGCTCTGGTGCGCTAGGTTGCGGATTCTGTAGATAGTGGAGTGACGGGGTCTCTTTCGCTGGCTCCGTCTGTCCAGTTCGGAGTACACTAGCGAAGGATACACTAGGACTGGTTGTAACAGGCATGTTAGATGATCTAACAGCCTTGGCGAAGAATACCTCCGGTGTAGTTTTGGAGGCGTTGAAGGTGATTTTTGGTCCAGCTGGGGGTTTAAGCCCGTTTAGGTGCGATTTAAGATCCTTGAAGACAGGACATCCCCTGTAGTTGGCTGTGTGGTTCCCTCCACAGTTACTGCATAGTCTTAGTGCGACGTTGTTTCTGTCCTTGGTGCAAATGCCATCTTTATGATGTTCGCCGCAGCCAACACACACTGACCTAAGATTGCAATTGTTAGAGGTGTGGTTGTATTCCTGGCAGTTCTTACACTGAGGTGGTTGGTATCTCTTATGGGGCTCCTCTACGGTGATTCTTCTGTGCAATAGGAGCTGAAGGTTGTAGATTGGATGCACTTCATTTGGCTTCGACCGCTTTGCATCTGGTTGGAGCTCGATTTTAAAGAGCGGCTGTGCGACTTTATTCCTGTTGATGATATTGACAACGGACTTAACCGCAAACCCTTTTTCGGCCAATGCGTCTGCTATTTCTTGAAGTGGGACCGATGGCTCGATCCCCTTTAACACAACCTGTAGCCCTTTACTGCTTTTTAGTTGGTAGGTATAGAAGTTTATGTTAGCATTACGGAGGTACTTTTCGATGATGCGGAAATTGTCCTCAGTTTGGGTTTGACATTTAATTTCTTCTATGTTACCCCTGTTGAGAGGGGTTACAACAAAGTTATTTGCCCCTACTGTTTCTACTAGCTTCGAAATCAGGGCGCTGCAGTTGGCTCCACGGATGTATAGAGGGGGTGGTCTAGCCGATTTAACTTTATCCACAGCGCCGGCGTGATCGTCTTGCTGATCGGCAAGAATTTTAAAACGATTTCCGCTTAGAAGTGCTGCTTGTTCATTTGTTTTGGTTATTTTAGGCGTATTGCCAATTTTTATACCATACACCCATAGGGTGAAATGGTATATTAAAGTCGCCAAAATGTATGTAACAGACAGAAGGAAGCTTTTCCGACCCCATAAAGTATATATATTCTTGATCAGGATCAACAGCCGAGTCGATCTAGCCATGTCCGTCTGTCCGTCCGTCTGTCCGTCTGTCCGTCCGTATGAACGCCTAGATCTCGGAGACTATAAAAGATAGAGTCACCAAATTTGGAATGTAGGCTCGTGTAGTATGTAGAGTGATCGAGTTTGTTTTAAATTTTTGCCACGCCCCTTTCCGCCCCCGAAATTCAAAAAAAACGTTTATCTCAAAAACTATTGCAGCTAGAGACACCATATTTGGTATGTATATTTGCTTAGTAAATGCGCTCATTTTGTAATTATAAAGATTTTGCCACGCCCCTTTCCGCCCCCGCAATTCAAAAAAAAACGTTATTTGTTATGTATATTTGCTTAGTAAATTCGCACATTTTGTATGTATAAAGATTTTGCCACGCCCCTTTCCACCCCCAAAATTTGAAAAACTCGATTATATCCCGTAATTTTTTACCTTGTGGAATCAAATTTGGCACACTTGAATTTGATACTAATACCCAGCAAAATACCAAATTTGATCAAAATCGGACAAAAAATAGCTAAGTTATGCACATAAACGTTTTTCCATAAGGCCGGAGTTGGCCGTTGGCGGGTGGTGACGCTAAGGTGCTCATATGCATGAGTGAGCGAGATACTAAGATATGCTTGTAAAAAGCATGTAAACAGAACTTTTTTAAAATAGGCAAATGCATTTGTTATTACAAATTTGAAATATTTGTTTTGCTGGTGTATGGTATACCTAAGTCGGCGAGACGACTTACTTGCTTCATTTTCTTTTGCGGGCTTAGCTTCCGCTTAGTTATTTTAATATATCTATCCATTCCAGTTTGGACAGAAGGCGTTGGGTTTCTTGTCGTGGCTGACTCTGGGCGACTTGTCGATGACGGCTTGAGGCAGGTCAATACTTCTGCAGACGTTGCAGCAGTTGCTGTCAACGAGCTGACGGTGCTGGTCGGTGCAATCGGTGACCCAGTTATCGATATTGATGGAGAAGCACACTGCTCTCTCCACGGTAAATTGCTGTTGTGGCTTGCTGTTGCTGAGTGGCTTGCACTTTCGGTGTTATTGCTTACGGTAGCATTCAGTGGGGTCGGCGACACCACCGAAAAGTACGCGTTGTTGCGTTGGACCGAGAGACGTCGCTCCCGTTGTTGTTGTACAAGTAGTTCTTGCATCTGTTGCTGGTGGGGATCAAGAGAGCTTGGGCCCGAATTGGTGGACATGGCTTTTCCAAAAAAGGTGCTCACTTTGTTGTTGCAACTTAGTATTTATTGCTATTAGAACAAACTAATAGAAATATGATTGTAAATAGGCGTCTCTGAGGCGACTGAGAGCTCTACACAATTTTTGCAAACGCGGTCTTTTTATTTTTTACACTAAATTTTGCGGAGTGCATTAAAAAACACGTCTGTACGCGGCGGCGGTTGAATTGGTGAGTTAATTTTAGAACGAATTTGCAATAGAAGGAATTTGAAGAAATAAGGCAAATAATCAACTCAGGCATAACTATATAGCATAGGATATGGCCATATAAAAAACAAAATAAAATCAAAGAGAAAAATTATCGTCAAAAATAAATACCATACAATGTGATGGGAACAGAGAGTTCCCAGCCAAATAAGAAGATCGACTTTTTGACGACCTCTTAACAAAAAAAAAGGAAAATCCAAAAGAGTTTAAGCCAGAGTATTGAAGAGTTTTATAAGAGTGTAACTTAGCCTCTAAATATATATATAAATATATTGGAGGGATAAACTTATAAAAGTTACAGCTAAACTTACATTTACCTTAATTTGAGAATGAAATATGGTGAGTTATTTTTGCTGGCAAATGAAATTTTCGGAAAAAAACATACAAATTAACATTAAAAATTCGGTATAAAGTTTAGAATTTTGTAATAAATTTTCGGATAAGTTTCTGATGGAAATACTTTCCATTCACAATTTCATTGACTTTTTATTGTACTAAAATTAAACAAATACTTCAAAAACTTACGATCCTTTAATTAATTACCGTCCCTCTCTATCTCTTTAGGTCTCTGGTCCTGTTGTCTCTGATGTGAATCCGCACATCCCGCAACAGATTTCTTACCCCGAACTTGCTATGCGTACTTACAAATATTTTCGCCATTGCCTTGACCGCAAACAATATAAATATAAATAAATAAAATATTTTGAACCCATCAAACCAGCTTCAACACCCTCTTACATCCGACAACCACTACCTTTTCGTAGTTCTTACCCGTCTGAGGCTCTCCCGATACCCTTCTCTCTTCGTCAATAAATAAATACCAACCTGTAGCATTCAATCATTGGCCTAATTGAGTTTTTTGGTTAAATACTATGAGCTAAAGTTTGAGTTCTATTTAAATTTTTGCGCTTCAACGCATTTTTATTATATTCTCTACCAATGGAATGGGAGAATATCGGAATTGTCTATCGTTATGTGAATGAATACTTAACTTTAGATAGAACGAGTGGAAGGAATCTACATGCTACCACGAATGCATTTCATCTTGTTTTAAAACTTTTTAAGTAAGATTAATAACTATCGTCATAAATATAGCTATTTTTATACCCTTGCAGAGGGTATTATAAAATTGGTCAGATGTTTGTAACGCACAGAAGGAGACGTTTCCGACCCCATAAAGTATATATATTCTTGATCAGCTTGAGAAGCTGAGTCGATATAGCCATGTCCGTCTGTCCGTCTGTCCGTCCGTCTGTGCGCATGCGTTTTACTCAGCCATCTTAAGAGATATCGGGTTGAAATTTTTTTTGGAGACTCTTTATTACCTGTGTGAGATAAAGTATGAAAATCATCGGGATCGGACTACTATATCATATATTGTTTAATAATCATTAAATGTGTTTTGAATTCAGTAGTTTGAAGTATGCGTTTTACTCAGCCATCTTAAGAGATATCGGGTTGAAATTTTTTTTGGAGACTCTTTATTACCTGTGTGAGATAAAGTATGAAAATCATCGGGATCGGACTACTATATCATATATTGTTTAATAATCATTAAATGTGTTTTGAATTCAGTAGTTTGAAAAATATTTGAGCATATTCATAATACGACAACTAATGCTGTTGATGTATGAAATTTCACTTTTCTTATCGAATTAAATATAATAAAGAACTGCAAGGGTATATAAACTTCGGCAAGGCCGAAGTTAACTTCCATAGCTCGTTTATGTTGTGATAATAATTTTAAATTTAAAGTAAACTACAGTCCAAAAAATATAGATATAATTATAAATCCATTTCCTTTATAAGTGAAAAAAAAAGAAAATATTGGATCTATCGAACTCGAAAGAAACGGTCTTTATTTAAAGAATGCGTCTTAAGAACTAACTTATCATTATTCATACAATTATGTTTACAGTTCGGTTAGAAAGCTTTTGATGTTTACAATTATGTTGAAAGTTCGGTTAGAAAGATTTTTATGTTAGTAGTGGGAGCTTTTGATCGGATGATATCTTGATCTGGAATTTGATTGGCTTATTGATTTCGCCTACTAAGCGTTCTCACGCTTGGAAGATTTTTTGGGGACAGATTTGTTTATAATGTTGAATTCTCACGCTGGAAGAGTTTTTGGGGACAGATTTGTTTATAAAGTTTTCTTTAGTCTCGGTTGCAGTAAACATCCGTTTTGTAGACTAAGGAAGGGGCGAAGTTATGTGGGTAGATGGAGAGGCGGATATATTACTCCCCCAACACGTAGAAAATAGCCTGTGCTCAGGCGGGAAATACAGGGTATAGACTTGGCAGTGCTTGCGGTGTTGCAAGTGAGATTTTTTGGGATGGTGATATAAGGTTAAACTTATTAGTGTAATTACAAATGTTGTTGTAGTTATTATGTTGAATATTTTGTTATAAGCAGTTTTTTCAGAAATGATTTGTTTAGTGTGGATGTAAGAGATTGGTTCTAGTTTCGTTACATTGTTGGTTACGTAAATGTTTTGGGTATAATCTTGTAATGTGTTTACTATTGATATTTCATTTAGCTGCATAATACAGTCGTATATTTTTATTATATTATTTCCTTCTATGAATATTTTGTTCTGGTTACAATTTTGTTTTAAATTTGTTTTGGGCAAGTTCCAAGTTACGATAATATTGGGTTCTACATAACTAATTAGGTTTGTCTTAAATATTTTTGTGTATTTGCATTCTGCTGGTTTTTGTGTAATAATGCCAATTATACATTCATTTATTTCTTGTTTTTTGGTTGATTTTGCATAAATTTTATTGTCTTGAATATAGTAAGTTTCTTGAATATTTTCTGTCAAGGTGTTATTATTTTCGTCTGGATAGGCTATAATTTTAAATAGTGATGTTTTAGATATTTTCCTGGGTATATGTGAAATTATGAATATTTCATTCGTGTCTGATTTTAACCAAGTAGATGTTTTTATGTTTAAAAGTTTTTCTGTATTTATGTTAAATATTTCTTGATGATTTAAAAGTTTTGGATTGAATATACCTAATCTTGTCAACTGCATTCCTAGTTCTATGTCTTCTATGTATTCTGTAAAATGCTCTAAATTGAACATTAGTAGATTTAATTTTTTGTTTGCATCTTGATTAAGAGTAAGGTTATTCAGGAGTTCTATATTTTTGTTGACTGCTTCGATAATATGATTAAGTTCATTTTGTGCGCTATTTGCTGATAGACTATCAATTTTTTGTTCAAGCTCTTCTTTATCGTTTTGATCTAAAATGCCGAAAAAATATTTATGTGCTGTACCTATTATGTTAATAAGTCCTCGCTTATTTCTCTTTATTATTTTTATGCTGTTCATTTCGTGATTTAATTTTTCAACTAAATAGTGAATGTGGACCTTGTTGTAAGTGTTTTGTAAGTTGGTTAAATTTACAGTTAGGTAATGATATTCGAAATCTGAGGGTAAATCCATGGTTCCTGTTTTGAATACAAGATATCCATTAGGTGCCTTTATGGGATTAATTTCAATACTTTGATTTTGCGTTGAGTTTACCATTGATAAGAGTAGAAATAGTAATGTTGGGATTTCTGAAATTAATTAGTATATTTACTTTGATGAGTTTTCTTTTTCTTTTTAAATTTTGATTTGTAGTGTGTTGTTTGTCTACCTCGGTTTGTTTCAATATAATGTTTGTCGTCAACTTGAAATTTAGAGGTTTTTCTGAAATGGCTATTAGGTTTTCATTATCTTCTTGAGCACTATGTACTGTGGCTCTAGAACTACTTGTTTCTTCACCTAAAAGATTTTCATCTAGTTTTATTCTAGATAGGGCGTCTGCCACGTAATTTTCTTTTCCTGGTAAGTACTTTATTTTATAATCGAATTCGTTTAGTTTTATCTTCCATCTCTGTAGTTTCATGTTAGGTTCTTTGATATTTTCCAACCATACAAGGGGTTTATGATCACTTAGGATCTCAAAAGGTCTGCCGAAGAGGTATGGTCTAAAATATTTGGTTGCCCATACCATAGAAAGTAGTTCCTTTTCTATGGCTGAATAATTAAGTTCATGTTCATTGAGTGTTCTACTAGCATAAGAAATAGGTCTATGGTCCTGTGAGATGAACGCACCTAAAGCTATATTGCTAGCGTCTGTGGTTAGAAAGAATGGTTTTTTGAAATCGGGATATGCAAGTATGGGATCGTTCATAAGGAGACATTTTATTTTTTCAAAGGATGAAATATAATCTGGGTCGTCTATGTTTATTTTCGCTGCTTTCTTTAACCCAAGAGTTAAAGGTTTTGCAATATGTGCAAAGTTTGGTATGAATTTGCGGAAGAATTCGCATAATCCTAAGAATGATTTTATTTCTTTTGGGGTTTTAGGAATCGGAAATTTTTGAATTGCTTTGACTTTATCTGGGTTTGGTTTGATGCCTTCTGTAGTTTATGACGTGACCTAAAAATTCTGTTTCCTTTTTCAAGAATTCGCATTTATCTAATTGTAGTTTTAGATTAGCGTTGCGCAATTTTGCAAAGACTCTATTTAGTGATGCCAAATGTTCTTCTAATGAGGTGGAATAAACAATTATATCGTCTAAGTAGACTAAACAATCTTTATAGATTAGATCTTCTAGTAAATTATTCATACACCTTTGGAACGTGGCTGGTGCATTTTTAAGCCCAAATGGCATTCGTGTGTACTCGTAATGACCATGTTTAGTGGAAAATGCGGTTTTTTCGATTGATTTGGGATCCATTTGGATTTGATGGAATCCTTTGGCGAGGTCAATGGTTGTGAAATATTGACATTTTCCAAGTTTGTCTAACATTTCATCCATTACCGGTATTGGTCATCGATAGTGATCTCATTTAGACTACGATTGTCGATTACTAAACGGAACTTTTGTTCCTTGGATGCGTCCTCTTTTTTGGGTACAATCCAGATTGGAGAACAATAAGGCGATTTCGATTTTCGTATGATTCCTTGTTCTATCATTTCATTAATTTGTTTATTGACTTCTTCTGGGTCCTCGTGCTTGGTTCTGATGTTATGCTTTGTGGTACTAGTAAAGGTCAAATGTTCACCTTTCCTATACTGGATATCGCTAAATTCATGCAATATTTTCTTTACTTTTCTACTTCTTCTGAATTTAAGTGATATTTATTTCTTCTGTGAACGCTTCATATTTGAACTCTGGGGGAGGATAAGGTATTGATTTTTCTTTTTCTTCTTCTTTATTAGTGAATTAGAAATAAAATTTATGATTTGATAGTGTCACACTATTTTCTTCATAGTTTATAACGGCTTGACATGCTTTGAGATATTTTCTACCTAATATGTCGTATGTCGTATGTTGATGAAAATGTATGGCATAAAAATTTTTGATGGTTGGGGCAAAGTTTGCTTGGTGCAAAATATACGCTTTTATTAAGCTCTATTATTCCTTTTATTGTTTGGATATTCAAATTTTCTGAGGTTTCTGGAAAATTGAAATAATTTTTGTTGATAATATTTATTGAAGAGCCTGTATCTATGACGCACTTTAAGGGGATGTTATTGATTTTAAGTTGGATATATTGGTTTGATTGGACGTACTCGGTTGATCTGTTTCGTTCATTGGTTCTGTTTGAACTGTCTGATCCGAGGCTGAATTATTTTGGTTTGATCTGTAGTTTGAGTTTCCTGAAGTACTCTGATTATTAGTTTTGGGTTTCTCGGTGGAACTATTTTCATATTGGCATTCTCTCTGAGCTACTTGCTTTAAATTAGACACTGTAGAAATATCAAATTTTGCTAATGTCATGTAAAGCTTGTCTGGTAATCTTTTGATAATAACATCTTTGATTGTGTTATTCATGGCATTTGTGTATAATACGGTGTTGGCTGCGTTGCCTTCTAATGCTAACTTATTTACTATAATGAATGACTTATGTTCTAAATCTTCAATAAACTTACGAAGGTTTCCTCCAAAAAAAGTGTGGTATAGCCGTCGTAGTAGTTCTTCACAAGGCGTTTGCACCTTATATTCGCTGATGAGGGCGGCCCGCAACTCGGTCCAATTGTTGGCTTGCGATAGTTGTGATGTCCGTTGTGCTTCTCCAGTGAGCTGCATCTCTATAGTGCCGTACATCAAACTGTGTTGGCGGACGTCCCTCGTCGGGTACAGTTGTAAAATATAATCAACTCTCCGTATAAACGTGCTCAAGGTCGAAGCGTCACCATCGAAATTGGGCAACTGTCTAAGCATAGTGAGTGCCTGGTTCAGGTGTGTTTCTTCTAGGGACATCTCGGATAATTTGTCAAACGTTGGAAAACAAAGAGTTCACAATCAAAGAAGGTTGTTGTTTTTATTATTTCCTCCAACACTGTACTTAAACTCCAGGATTCGATGTCGCGCTTTTTGACTGCACGAAAGGTTCTTTTGCGGATAAAACGAAAAAAAAATTTTCGGGGGCTTTGGGCCTTAATTGCTTACGGCTCCTTATTATTTTAATTTTTAGCACAAAAAGTCTCGATCACGGGCCAACCTCAGATTTGATATCTATAACGGTGGCTTGACACAAGTTTCGCACATTTAATTATTTAATGGTACACAAAAGGTCTGGTTTATTAGGCAACCTTAGATTAGATATCCGTAACGGTCGCTTATACACAGGTTTTGCACGCACTAAATATATTTCGTTTTATCCTACCGACTGCGCCAATTATAAATCCATTTCCTTTATAAGTGAAAAAAAAGAAAATATTGGATCTATCGAACTCGAAAGAAACGGTCTTTATTTAAAGAATGCGTCTTAAGAACTAACTTATCATTATTCATACAATTATGTTTACAGTTCGGTAAGAAAGCTTTTGATGTTTACAATTATGTTGAAATTTCGGTTAGAAAGCTTTTTATGTTAGTAGTGGGAGCTTTTGATCGGATGATATCTTGATCTGGAATTTGATTGGCTTATTGATTTCGCCTACTAAGCGTTCTCACGCTTGGAAGATTTTTTGGGGACAGATTTGTTTATAATGTTGAATTCTCACGCTGGAAGAGTTTTTGGGGACAGATTTGTTTATAAAGTTTTGTTTAGTCTCGGTTGCAGTAAACATACGTTTTGTAGACTAAGAAAGGGGCGAAGTTATGTGGGTGGATGGAGAGGCGGATATATTACTATATATATATATTATGAGTCTGTCGGCTTCATGAGAAACATTTCCATTACTGCCAGAGTATTTTTTAGTCATGCTTCCATCTTTCGGTTCAACATTTTTTATACCCTTGCAGAGGGTATTATAAAATTGGTCAGATGTTTGTAACGCACAGAAGGAGACGTTTCCGACCCCATAAAGTATATATATTCTTGATCAGCTTGAGAAGCTGAGTCGATATAGCCATGTCCGTCTGTCCGTCCGTCTGTGCGTACGCGTTTTACTCAGCCATCTTAAGAGATATCGGGTTGAAATTTTTTTTGGAGACTCTTTATTACCTGTGTGAGATAAAGTATGAAAATCATCGGGATCGGACTACTATATCATATAGCTCTGGAACAAAAATTTTTGCAAAAAAAATTTTATAAAATAAAAATTGGAGTATCCCCATGAAATTAACCAATATAATAGAATTTGGTATAAAATCTCAGATCCCAAAATTTGAACCTGATCGGATAAATAGAACACAAGTTACAGTCAGAACAAATCGGTTCAAGCGCTGCCGGCAGCTCTGCTTGCTGCCTACTACGTCATCATCAAATCAACAGAACACATGCATACACACACAGCACGGATTCATAAATTGTATGTGTGTGTGTGTGTGAGCCGTTGGCAATTGTGGTGTCCAATTTTAAAAATTTTAACTTCGATGATTTTCGATAGATTAGTATTGTATTTAGTATTTTTGCGGCATATTCATAATACGACAACTAATGCTGTTGATGTATGAAATTTCACTTTTCTTATCGAATTAAATATAATAAAGAACTGCAAGGGTATATAAACTTCGGCAAGGCCGTTAACTTCCATAGCTCGTTATCTTTATCTCTCGCCACTCTTCGACAAGGGGCCACCACATTTTGGGGGTTGGGGGTTTTGAGATCAAAATTTTAAATTGAAAATTGATTTTTGTTCCATTCGATTGTGTTCTTCTGTTGTTTGTTTGCCAGCCTCTTTGCTCTTGCCTTTCTTTGGTTTGGGGATGGTCAATTTTTTCCTGTCTGTTCAGCGATTGAGATCGTTCTTAGCCCCTGGACAGACTGAGGATGATTCTACTAAGCCAAAAGGCAGCTGATTGAGAATCCGAATGGATGCCGGACAGCAATGGCGGAGAAGACCATCATAACATCTTTTGCGAACTATTTTTAGTCGACTTAGACATCGTGATTTTCTTATAGTTTAAGGTGATTTTAACTTGCCTAATATTTCTTGGCTTGATGATAATCTATCTTTCATATTTCCTTTATCTCAACATGTTTTTCTTGATAGCCTACTTGAATGTCCGCAGCCCCTAGTGAAGCCTGAAGATCCTTATCACACTACCATTGAAGTTGCTATTTCTTACAATTCCGATACTAATTCATTTAATAACATCTCAAATTCTCGTCGTAGATCTTTTCATAAAACGAATTTCAATCTTCCTAACAGGCTTATTTTCTCTTTTGATTGGTCATTTCTATTTGAGTGCTGTGATATAGATTGTGCAGTGAATTTTTTCTACTCTGCTCTTAATTTTCTAATTGATAAATGCGTTCCTTATATGAATGTCTCTACCGTCTCCAGTGCGCCAGTATGGTTCACACGTAGGCTCTCTAATCTCCGTAACATTAAATCGAGATATTTTAAAAGATTTAAAAAAACTGGTTCGCGACTTGACTATGAAAATTATTGTGTAGCGTAGCCAAATCTCAATTTTGTCTTTTAAATACTCAATGCTAACATAATTGTGATAATAATGTCCCACACAACAAACAAGTAATGAACAAGAAGCAACACACAAAAAAACATACGCAAAGGCAAAAATTCAAGATGCCCGGCGAAGAGTGATCGTTGGCAACATGTTGCTACAATTAAAACACGCAACATTACGATACGACACAACATGTTCGATCGAACCAACAGCGAATTTCGTCACAGCGGGAAGATGCGTGGGAGGCAGAGAACGAATTTCGTCACAGCAGGAAGATGCGTGGGAGGCAGAGAGCGAAAGAACTAAAACGGCGGGAGAATGTATACGCGAGTGAGAGGGCTGCTAAGCTCCAATCAGAATAAGGCATGGGCCCATACGCGGAATAGAAGATCGAGTCATGGTGGAACTAAAGGTAAGCTATTCATGACTCTATGGAATATCAAGCAATACAAGCGTACCGGTACCGGTGGATGATGCAAACGCTCTATGATGCTGGACGGCTGAGCGAGTCTCGTGAGAGGCTAGAGGCAAGCAATGGACTGGAGAGCCAACGTGAGGGCAACACATGCCGAACGGGGGATGGGGAGCGGTGTGCATACCAAATCATACGAAATATCGTCGATCGAATTCGATGGGCAAAGGGGGGTATGTGCAAGCCGAAGAAGAGGATGAAAACTTGGATGAAAAAGTGCAAGTGACGAGCAAGTTAACAAGTTATAAGGCCGTACGAGTAACCTTATGAACTCCGCGAGCAACAACAAATCTAAACCATAAAACCAATAATCAAATGTCTATAAATAACAACCAAACCAGCAAAGAGAATACATATATATTCCACAAAACCCAACAGTGTCTTAAATAAATTTCAACATTCATTTATACCAATAAATCTTTTGAGTTATAATTTCACCGGGGCACAAAATAAAATTTGTTGTGCCGAACCTCACCCTAAAGATTGAAAACATCCCGAAGGACGAAAAAGGATCGCTACAACTGGCACTCAACGATTTATACTGGTGAAATTTAACCGAAATAAAGGTGTATACTGAAACCAAAATAAATAGAAATTGGATTTTCCATATGAGGAAGGAGGATATGCTACAGACAGGCCAAAGAATCGGAGTCAGCATGAACAGTGGAAGAGATGAGGAAACAACTAGGCGAGTGGGTAGACAAAAACGAGTCTGAATAACGGACAACGGTGCTAGGCTACGACAAGCCAATAAGGAATGTGGTCGAACTCAGGATATGATGGAAAAAATCAAGCAACAATTAAAGGCCTTCAGAGAAAGAATTTTGTCAAGATTCGGGACACCAAAAGTAGTCAAAACGGAAGAAGAAGATGCTTGAAGGTTGGGGAAGCAGCAATCAAATAACAGCGCCATATACGCCACACGAAAATCCGACTGAACGAGTAAATAGAACCGTCAAGACAATGATTGCCCAATATGCAGGAGACAACCATCGGAATTGGGACGAGTGCTCGCCAGAAACAACATTGGCAATAAACACAAGCCAATCGCAAGCGACTGGATTAACGCCAGCATATGTGATGCAAGGCCGAGAACCTAGAATGCCGGGAGCTATATAAGACAGCATCACGAAAGGCATAGGAAAAAAACAAAAAACTAAGACTGCAGGAAAAAACGAACCAGATGAAAGAAATATTTGAGCTTATCAGAAGGAACCTGGAGACTGCGGCGCTAGATCAGGCACGTCATTATAACGTCGAATGGAGGCCATCGATTGGATTTACAGTATGAGCAAAGGAGCACCACCTATCGAACGCAGCAGAAGGGTTTGCTGCAAAACTAGCACCCAAATTTGGAGGGCCCTACACGGTACTAGCATTCACATCTCCAGTAATATGCAAACTACTACATGAATTCACAGGAAAGAGAGGACAACCACACATTAGCCAACTCAAGCAACAAACAGGTGATATAGACGATACCAATGATGACCGAGAAGAGAAAATATAAAAACAAAAGATGCAGAACGGGCCATATACATAAACAATATAAAATGGAAAAGATGCCCTAATCCGCCAAAATCATAGAAAAGATACACAGTAGTCGCCAACATAGAAAAGACACCAAACGGCCGACAAAAAAATGAGAAATGAGTCCAAAGAAAAAAAAAAAAAAAAAAAGGGGGGGAAGTCTGAGAAACATAATTGTGACAATAATGTCCCACACAACAAACAAGTAATTAACAAGAAGCAACACACAATAAAACATACGCAAAGGCAAAAATTCAAGATGCCCGGCAACATGTTGCGAGGAGTGATCTTTGGAAGGAAATAGAATATCGAGTCATGGTGGAACTAAAGGTAAGCTATGCAGGACTCTATGGAATATCAAGCAATACAAGCGCATCACACGTACACTATGTGTGCGCAGAGTGAGCGCGGGTACTGGTGGATGATGCGAACGCTCTATGATGCTGGACGGCTGAGCGAGTCTCGTGAGAGGCTAAAGGCAAGCAATGGACTGGAGAGCCAACGTGAGGGCAATGCAGCCCGAACGGGGGATGGGGGCGGTGTGCATACCAAATCATACGAAATATCGTCGATCGAGTTCGATGTGCAAAGGGAGATATGTGCAAGCCAGGGAAGACCTGTTTGCGAGGCGAATATATATTGATGACGTAGAAGAACGAAGTTAACTAATTTGGACTTGAATTAGTTAAACTAAACTAGAGAAATCAAGGACTGGAAAGAAAAGGATAGATGCCCGCATAGCAACAGAGACGCTACGTGGGCAAAGCAGAGCAACAAGGACAAGAGTCAATGGGCGCACAGCAGTATAGAACGTAGATGCGCCTGCGCCAAGGATTGTTACGGGGCTTTCACCGATAGAAAGTTACAGGCTATATAGCGGTAACACACCAAGTGATTCTAGAGGCCCAGGATGCCTATATAAAGCGAGCAGCAAGTCAGGACATCATCAAGTCGTCGAGTCAAGATCAAGATATCGAGTCCTAATTGACAACAAGCGAAGCAAGAAATATCTTTTGTCCTTACGAGTAACCTTAAGAATATTTGTCGCCTAGCAAGTTACAAGTGCAAGTCACGAGCAAGTTAACGAGTTATAAGGCCGTACGAGTAACCTTATGAACTCCGCGAGCAACAACAAATCTAAAACATGAAACCAATAATCAAATGTCTTTCAGCCGACTTATTCAACTACTGTTTCGGATCCCACACCTTATCCCTTCTCAATCCCACATTTAAATTGTATGTTTTTTCCTAGTATTACTGAAGACTGTATTATCTCTAGCTTGTCATATATGACATCTTTCTTCGTACCCAGACAATATTCCTGGTAATCTCGGTTACTCTTTATATCGAGTGAGACTTGTAGCTTTCCTGATATTTGGAAGGAGTCTTTTATTATTCCGCTTTTTAAAAAGGGTAGCAAATCGGATATTTCTAACTACGTGGCATTGCCAATCTTTCGGCAATACCTAAGCTGTTTGAGAAAATTATTACGTCTTCCCGTCAACACCTTTCCAGATCCACTATTTCTCCTTGTCAGCATGGCTTCATGAAAGGTTGTTCGTCGCTTTCCAACCTTTTAGAATTGACTACCCTTGTACACCATGGCTTCCGTAAAAAGTGTCAAACTGATGTTATTGTTATTATGTTCAATGCTTCTCATGAAATTTAACATCATGGGTTTTTCCCCGAAACTATTGGCTTGGTTAAAGTCGTATCTTATTGGCAGAACCCAAAAGGTGTCTTTTCGTTCCTCGCTATCTAAAACTGTTCGAGTTACATCAGGTGTCCCCGAAGGCAGTCATCTGGGCCCACTGTTATTTACCTTGTTTATAAATGATTTGCCTTTGGCCTTGGCTCATTCACGCGTGCTCATGTTTGCGGATGACGTCAAGATTTGTTATTCATATAACGATCCTTCTTTCAAACAGTACTTGCAATCAGATCTCGATGCGTTCTGTGATTGGTGTCACGTTAATAAATTACATCTTAATGCCTCTAAGTGCTCTTTTATGACTTTCTGTCGTTTGTCGCCGTTCCTAGCTCATTACTCTATTAAGTCTGTTCTGTTAGATTGTGTACCATCATTCAAAGATTAAGGCGTTATTTTTGACCCATCATATATCTTCAATTGTCAATAGAGCATGCAGTCTTCTTGGCTTCATTAAACGTTGGGCCAAAGAATTTGATGATCCATATGTGACAAAGGTTTTATACACTTCGTTAGTTCGCCCTACTCTAGAATATTGCTCGTCAGTGTGGAACCCTCAATATGATGTTCACCAGCGTACTATTGAATCGGTACAGAAGCAATTCCTTAAGTTCGCGTTACGCGGTCTTAATTGGGACCCGAGTCTTGGCCTACCTTCTTATTCTGACAGACTTCTTCTTATTAATCTTCCTTCACTTTACAACCGTAGGCTCGTATTTGGCATTCTCTTTCTCCATAAACTAGTCAACGGTGAAGTCATTTCTACTAATTTACTAGATACGCTATATTTTTGTGTTCCCTCAGTCGGAACAACCTTTAACAACCTTTCTCACCTTATTTCTCCTCATCTTTCTGTCACTTCTCTTCTATACTTTTTAATCATCTACAGCGAAATCACTGAAAATATTCTGGATTCGGATTGGCAGCATCTCATCCCTTACCATATTGGCTGTGAATCGGGGCAGAGCTGGCAGCTTGTGAAAATAAAACCCCTCCACCGGGTCAGGGATGTTCAGTTGTGCATAAAGTTAAGCTACATTCTTCAATTAACTATTATCTGTCTTTTAGCTTAAGCTTTTTCGTCGACTGCTGTGTTAGTTGACGTATAATAAAAAGTGCGTCTAACGGTTAGACACGATAGAAGTGAAACCTTCCGTAAAACAAACTGAGAGAGAATGAGACGAAAGCAGCATTAGGTGCGGGATAATTATAGGTTCATTATAATATTGCTATAAAGGTCATATTTTATTTTCTTCATTTTATTATTATTCATCCTCAATGTTTTCAATTTCAACGAATGATACGAGTGGCTTATGATAGCTTAAATATGATACAAATGCTTTGGTTTCGATGTTGTCAACATATCTTTGAAATTGTTGTTTTTGATCGTGTTGTTGATTCAGTGCGATTGTTACACATTTTTAAACTGAATATTGTATTGAGAAAGTCAATTAAAGGAACCGCTGTGTCCAATGCAAAATTTACGTTAAAATCGCCACTTAAAATCATTGGAACTTTATCGTAATCTTTTCTAAGTATCCGCGATACTTCTGGTGTATACTTCATTAAATTTTCATGAATGAATTCCGTGATGCTATTTATGGATTGATTCGGTGAAATATAAATTGCCACAATTAAAACTGTTTTTTTTTCTGTCGATATTCACGACACTTTTCTGCATTATTTTTGGCATAATTGCGGTAAATATTTAAAAAATGAAAATATTTACGAATATAAAAATACGGACGCAATACAGCACACGCGGTTGCTATTATGAGCGTCGTAACGCTTGTATTACACAGACGTACTAACATACACACAAACATTCGTAGGACGCTTGGTCTAAGCAAGTATTAGGTAGTGTAGTATAGCTAAACATAATGCCTTCTCGCTCCGTAGCTCCGTAATACGCAGGCGCGCACACATACGTACTAGCATACATACAAACATACATACGTATGACGCTTGAACTAACACTAAAGCAAGTTTTAGGCAGTGTAGTATACATACTACAATACTCACTCTACTAGCGTGGCTCAGCAGTACGCAGCCACACACATATACGTATATCAACATATAACGCTTCGTAGCCAAGAGTGGGGAGGCTACGAAGCACCGCACAAAGGGGAGACGGAGAATAAGGAACGCTATATAACTCTGTTCTATCTCATTCTCTCGCAGGCTATATGTATTATAAGATCTATATGTATGTCTCTTTTTAGTGTCGCTTTTTCGTTTCAACGAGTCTCAAATCACTCCCAACGATTCTAAAGAAGTTTTCACTTCAATAAATAAATAAAATAAATAAAACCTTGCAGTTTAGCCGGCTCGAGGTCAATCTTCCAAAAGAAGATTATTTCAAAGGCAACACAAAAAGGTGAGCAGGTTGTCTGTATAGCTATTTCAAGAACTACCAAGTTCTATCATCAGCAGACTTTGCTAAAGAACTCCGGAATTGCAATAGCCATACCATGTCTTCAACGCTAGAATTGGTTGGGAATTGTAACAACCAAATGAAGCGAAAAAAGTTGGTAAAGCCTACAAAACCGAAGACCACCTTTTTGTGCATACCCTTAGGCGCTATGAAAAATTAGTGTAAGAGCTTCGCCTTACCAAACTAATATCACGACCTGTTATTTCATAGACGGTATATTGTACCACATAGAAAAAGGGTTTTTTTTTTTTTTTTTGGAATAAAAATTCCAAAGTAACGGAGTGCCTTCCGTTGGTGTTATCTGGTTAGATTACGACCTATTGAAATTTAAATCAAACCTTGCAGTTTAGCCGTAGGGCCCTTTTTCATTTTTACTTTTATTTTGATACGCCCATGGAGGGCACATTAAATATCGCAACCTCAAAACTAACTGTAGTTCCTTTTCTGATAGCCAATGCTTTCGATCGACGCCTCCCTCTCTTTCTAGCTACCGTCTTGATGTGGCTGCAGCGTCGACGCGTCGCGGCGAGAGAGCAACCTCCCGACTGCGGACGCTGCGCTGCATGCCGACACTAAAGAGACCATGAGAAAATCTAAGGTGAAAGAGAGAGCGGCGATCGTGACGCCTGCCAAAGCACAAGACGCATCGTATGTTTTCATCGTTAGGAAATAAGTAGGCAGAGCAAGGGTGGGTTTTAACAGAGAGTTAGAATTAGGAGAAAATGACTTGACCAGTGACCACAAGTTGAAAAATGAAATCAACAGCAGCAGTAAAAAGATAGTGCCATAGAAAATCATCAAGCGGAATACAAGGAGTAGCAGGTGAGCCCATGTTCTAAGATCCTTTTTGCTTGAGTGCGGTATGGACCCAAAATTATAAAAGATTTTTAGGATTAGTTAGTTATCAATAAACTCTGTACTATTATCACTTAACCCACGCAGCAATATTTCTTTATTTGTTACTAAATTTATGTATACCCTTTCCCTCCCCTTTTCCTTGGCCACTTAACTTTTTGAGTGGAGCCTAAGGATCAGCGGACTTCTGCAGGATGAGTTATTCTCCTGCAGACGAAGTCAGTCGCTGGTCTCCAGGCTCAGTCACTCAAGGTGAAGAGGCAACGGATCTTGGCCAAGCGGGCTTCGCTTCGGCAGACGAGATCAGTCGTTGCAGTTTCTCTTCACCATCCCTTTCTAATACCCACACTAACATTTCCTTTCACGCTACCCTTTCCCAGTTCAAGGGGCAACGGATCTTGGCCAAGCGGGCTTCGCTTGGCAGACAAGATCAGTGGTTGCTACTCCTCTTGGACTCTCCCTCTACTCCTTTCCCTTCCTTTTCCTCCCCTTTATGTGGTCTCAGTCCCCTATCCTAATACTCATCAAGGTCTCCATATCAAATAAATGTTCTGAAAACGGGACTCTGGGACTGAGAATTGTACCCCAGCCAGAGCTTCCTTACAATATTTGTCCAAATTTCTGACTTGCTAAACTGATACGTAGATGAATATTATTCTGTTTAAAGAAAATAAATAGATAAGCTTAGGAAAAATGTCGCATAATGTGGCAAATGCTTTCAACGGAAAGTGTGCTTATTAATTTCATCAAATTTAACCCCAAAGGCATTCCCCTTCAATTGATACCAAATTTCACAATTGTCTTTATCTATAAAATCATATCAAATTAACTAGATCACTCAGAAAATATAATAATATCTGAATTGCAATTTCATCAAAAATATTTAAAGTGAGAGTAAAAAATTTTCATATTAAAATTTCTTCGATTTGGGCTATTGTTAAAATTGTCCAACTTCCACTCAATCTTTAATGAATAGTCAATAGAATATTTCAAAGTCAATAAAATAAGGTCAATAAAATAAGGTAAGCTTAATCAATAGCTCAGGAATTCTAGAATTGCAAAATCAAAAAGGACATAGTCTAGACTGTTAGCCCTTAAGGTTAGGAATAATATCGAATTGGTACTTAAAATAAGCCCAGAAGAACTAATGCAAAATAAAATTTTCAGTTCTTTAGCACCTAATCAAAATATGGCTAGAATACCTAAGGGCATTCCTCAAGGGAACAAATTAAGAATAGAGGAGGAATTAGCTGGATTCATTTCAAGCATCAAACTTGGTTTCTTCCGGTCATGTAGGACCCATTAGAGGCCCCGAGTGTCTCCCAATCCAAGTTCTTTTGATCTAAAAAGCTAAATGTGAAAATAAAAATAAAAGACTAGCACATTTTTCAACTCATTTCCCCGCAAATATTTTCATGAATGCTATAATAAAAGAAGCCAAAGCGAACGCAAGTCAAACCAACTCTAATGCGGCATGTCTAGTAAAAGTCAAGAATGCTTAGACTGCTCACTCAGGCGCATTTATTAATTTATTTATTTTATTTTCTGGTTAGATTACGACCTATTGAAATTTAAATCAAACCTTGCAGTTTAGCCGGCTCGAGGTCAATCTTCCAAAAGAAGATTATTTCAAAGGCAACACAAAAAGGTGAGCAGGTTGTCTGTATAGCTATTTCAAGAACTACCAAGTTCTATCATCAGCAGACTTTGCTAAAGAACTCCGGAATTGCAATAGCCATACCATGTCTTCAACGCTAGAATTGGTTGGGAATTGTAACAACCAAATGAAGCGAAAAAAGTTGGTAAAGCCTACAAAACCGAAGACCACCTTTTTGTGCATACCCTTAGGCGCTATGAAAAATTAGTGTAAGAGCTTCGCCTTACCAAACTAATATCACGACCTGTTATTTCATATACGGTATATTGTACCACATAGAAAAAGGGTTTTTTTTTTTTTGGAATAAAAATTCCAAAGTAACGGCGTGCCTTCCGTTGGTGTTATCTGGTTAGATTACGACCTATTGAAATTTAAATCAAACCTTGCAGTTTAGCCGGCTCGAGGTCAATCTTCCAAAGAAGATTATTTCAAAGGCAACACAAAAGGTGAGCAGGTTGTCTGTATAGCTATTTCAAGAACTACCAAGTTCTATCATCAGCAGACTTTGCTAAAGAACTCCGGAATTGCAATAGCCATACCATGTCTTCAACGCTAGAATTGGTTGGGAATTGTAACAACCAAATGAAGCGAAAAAAGTTGGTAAAGCCTACAAAACCGAAGACCACCTTTTTGTGCATACCCTTAGGCGCTATGAAAAATTAGTGTAAGAGCTTCGCCTTACCAAACTAATATCACGACCTGTTATTTCATATACGGTATATTGTACCACATAGAAAAAGGGTTTTTTTTTTTTTTGGAATAAAAATTCCAAAGTAACGGCGTGCCTTCCGTTGGTGTTATCTGGTTAGATTACGACCTATTGAAATTTAAATCAAACCTTGCAGTTTAGCCGGCTCGAGGTCAATCTTCCAAAAGAAGATTATTTCAAAGGCAACACAAAAAGGTGAGCAGGTTGTCTGTATAGCTATTTCAAGAACTACCAAGTTCTATCATCAGCAGACTTTGCTAAAGAACTCTGGAATTGCAATAGCCATACCATGTCTTCAACGCTAGAATTGGTTGGGAATTGTAACAACCAAATGAAGCGAAAAAAAGTTAGTAAAGCCTACAAAACCGAAGACCACCTTTTTTTGCATACCCTTAGGCGCTATGAAAAATTAGTGTAAGAGCTTCGCCTTACCAAACTAATATCACGACCTGTTATTTCATGTACGGTATATTGTACCACATAGAAAAGGGGTTTTTTTTTTGGAATAAAATTCCAAAGTAACGGCGTGCCTTCCGTTGGTGTTATCTGGTTAGATTACGACCTATTGAAATTTAAATCAATTGTGTTGCCTTTGAAATAATCTTCTTTTGGAAGATTGACCTCGAGCCGGCTAAACTGCAAGGTTTGATTTAAATTTCAATAGGTCGTAATCTAACCAGATAACACCAACGGAAGGCACGCCGTTACTTTGGAATTTTTATTCCAAAAAAAAAAACCCTTTTTCTATGTGGTACAATATACCGTATATGAAATAACAGGTCGTGATATTAGTTTGGTAAGGCGAAGCTCTTACACTAATTTTTCATAGCGCCTAAGGGTATGCACAAAAAGGTGGTCTTCGGTTTTGTAGGCTTTACCAACCTTTTTTTTTCGCTTCATTTGGTTGTTACAATTCCCAACCAATTCAGCGTTGAAGACATGGTATGGCTATTGCAATTCCGGAGTTCTTTAGCAAAGTCTGCTGATGATAGAACTTGGTAGTTCTTGAAATAGCTATACAGACAACCTGCTCACCTTTTTGTGTTGCTTTTGAAATAATCTTCTTTTGGAAGATTGACCTCGAGCCGGCTAAACTGCAAGGTTTGATTTAAATTTCAATAGGTCGTAATCTAAAGATAACACCAACGGAAGGCACGCCGTTACTTTGGAATTTTTATTCCAAAAAAAAAAAAAACCCTTTTTCTATGTGGTACAATATACCGTATATGAAATAACAGGTCGTGATATTAGTTTGGTAAGGCGAAGCTCTTACACTAATTTTTCATAGCGCCTAAGGGTATGCACAAAAGGTGGTCTTCGGTTTTGTAGGCTTTACCAACTTTTTTCGCTTCATTTGGTTGTTACAATTCCCAACCAATTCTAGCGTTGAAGACATGGTATGGCTATTGCAATTCCGGAGTTCTTTAGCAAAGTCTGCTGATGATAGAACTTGGTAGTTCTTGAAATAGCTATACAGACAACCTGCTCACCTTTTTGTGTTGCCTTTGAAATAATCTTCTTTTGGAAGATTGACCTCGAGCCGGCTAATCTGCAAGGTTTGATTTAAATTTCAATAGGTCGTAATCTAACCAGATAACACCAACGGAAGGCACGCCGTTACTTTGAAATTTTTATTCCAAAAAAAAAACCCTTTTTCTATGTGGTACAATATACCGTATATGAAATAACAGGTCGTGATATTAGTTTGGTAAGGCGAAGCTCTTACACTAATTTTTCATAGCGCCTAAGGGTATGCACAAAAAGGTGGTCTTCGGTTATGTAGGCTTTACCAACTTTTTTCGCTTCATTTGGTTGTTACAATTCCCAACCAATTCTAGCGTTGAAGACATGGTATGGCTATTGCAATTCCGGAGTTCTTTAGCAAAGTCTGCTGATGATAGAACTTGGTAGTTCTTGAAATAGCTATACAGACAACCTGCTCACCTTTTTGTGTTGCCTTTGAAATAATCTTCTTTTGGAAGATTGACCTCGAGCCGGCTAAACTGCAAGGTTTGATTTAAATTTCAATAGGTCGTAATCTAACCAGAAAATAAAATAAATAAATTAATAAATGCGCCTGAGTGAGCAGTCTAAGCATTCTTGACTTTTACTAGACATGCCGCATTAGAGTTGGTTTGACTTGCGTTCGCTTTGGCTTCTTTTATTATAGCATTCATGAAAATATTTGCGGGGAAATGAGTTGAAAAATGTGCTAGTCTTTTATTTTTATTTTCACATTTAGCTTTTAGATCAAAAGAACTTGGATTGGGAGACACTCGGGGCCTCTAATGGGTCCTACATGACCGGAAGAAACCAAGTTTGATGCTTGAAATGAATCCAGCTAATTCCTCCTCTATTCTTAATTTGTTCCCTTGAGGAATGCCCTTAGGTATTCTAGCCATATTTTGATTAGGTGCTAAAGAACTGAAAATTTTATTTTGCATTAGTTCTTCTGGGCTTATTTTAAGTACCAATTCGATATTATTCCTAACCTTAAGGGCTAACAGTCTAGACTATGTCCTTTTTGATTTTGCAATTCTAGAATTCCTGAGCTATTGATTAAGCTTACCTTATTTTATTGACCTTATTTTATTGACTTTGAAATATTCTATTGACTATTCATTAAAGATTGAGTGGAAGTTGGACAATTTTAACAATAGCCCAAATCGAAGAAATTTTAATATGAAAATTTTTTACTCTCACTTTAAATATTTTGATGAAATTGCAATTCAGATATTATTATATTTTCTGAGTGATCTAGTTAATTTGATATGATTTTATAGATAAAGACAATTGTGAAATTTGGTATCAATTGAAGGGGAATGCCTTTGGGGTTAAATTTGATGAAATTAATAAGCACACTTTCCGTTGAAAGCATTTGCCACATTATGCGACATTTTTCCTAAGCTTATCTATTTATTTTCTTTAAACAGAATAATATTCATCTACGTATCAGTTTAGCAAGTCAGAAATTTGGACAAATATTGTAAGGAAGCTCTGGCTGGGTACAATTCTCAGTCCCAGAGTCCCGTTTTCAGAACATTTATTTGATATGGAGACCTTGATGAGTATTAGGATAGGGGACTGAGACCACATAAAGGGAGGAAAAGGAAGGGAAAGGAGTAGAGGGAGAGTCCAAGAGGAGTAGCAACCACTGATCTTGTCTGCCAAGCGAAGCCCGCTTGGCCAAGATCCGTTGCCCCTTGAACTGGGAAAGGAAGCGTGAAAGGAAATGTTAGTGTGGGTATTAGAAAGGGATGGTGAAGAGAAACTGCAACGACTGATCTCGTCTGCCGAAGCGAAGCCCGCTTGGCCAAGATCCGTTGCCTCTTCACCTTGAGTGACTGAGCCTGGAGACCAGCGACTGACTTCGTCTGCAGGAGAATAACTCATCCTGCAGAAGTCCGCTGATCCTTAGGCTCCACTCAAAAAGTTAAGTGGCCAAGGAAAAGGGGAGGGAAAGGGTATACATAAATTTAGTAACAAATAAAGAAATATTGCTGCGTGGGTTAAGTGATAATAGTACAGAGTTTATTGATAACTAACTAATCCTAAAAATCTTTTATAATTTTGGGTCCATACCGCACTCAAGCAAAAGGGATCTTAGAACATGGGCTCACCTGCTACTCCTTGTATTCCGCTTGATGATTTTCTATGGCACTATCTTTTTACTGCTGCTTATGATTTCATTTTTCAACTTGTGGTCACTGGTCAAGTCATATTCTCCTAATTCTAACTCTCTGTTAAAACCCACCCTTGCTCTGCCTACTTATTTCCTAACGATGAAAACATACGATGCGTCTTGTGCTTTGGCAGGCGTCACGATCGCCGTCTCTCTTTCACCTTAGATTTTCTCATGGTCTCTTTAGTGTCGGCATGCAGCGCAGCGTCCGCAGTCGGGAGGTTGCTCTCGCCGCGACGCGTCGACGCTGCAGCCACATCAAGACGGTAGCTAGAAAGAGAGGGAGGCGTCGATCGAAAGCATTGGCTATCAGAAAAGGAACTACAGTTAGTTTTGAGGTTGCGATATTTAATGTGCCCTCCATGGGCGTATCAAAATAAAAGTAAAAATGAAAAAGGGCCCTACATGGGCGTAGTTTAGATTGCCACGATAATGTGACTCGTCACACGGTGTCCTCACTTTGAACGGACGAATTGGACCGTGACTCGCCCGTTTGTCTTAACCTCGATGCGGAACAGTCGATCGTCTGCCCACATGAGGAAACGGCGATTTCTGCGGTGCCCATCCTGACGGAGCACCGCCACCCGATCTCGGACTTCGGCGGGTACTCGTCTATCGGGGGAAGCCGCGGGCGTGGCCTCTGGCACATAAATTGCTATAGATCGGGCCTCGCGACGTTGGTCCACGGCTGGCGTGAGTTGGCAGAGTGGCGGTGTCGTTTACTGGGGCGAGCGATGGTCGAGGGCAGGGCCCGGAGAGGTACAGGGGCATCTCCTCGTTGTCAGATGAAGTCTCACTGACCCTGACGGTTGACAGGCGAACACCTGTGTTCGCTGGGGGGCTTATCGGCTCATACACGGGCAGCAGAGGGTTGTCCGGCACACGGGGAGACGGCGAATTGGACTTGGATCCACAGTCATCAACGGCGGGCGCTCTGTAGTCCTCCATCGGGACGGCGAGCACTTCACCAGGGTCCGGCCCTGTGTACGGCAGGACGAACATTTCCTCTCGGAAAACGCGCTCTGCTGGCCAGACAAGGGGCTCCGTTTGGGGAAGTGGGGGCGTAACCATGTCTTGCCCATATTGTTCGAGTGCCATATCCGGTGGGCACACGGGCACTGGAACTGACCCAAAGAACGCGGCTGCGGCCGAGACGATCGTCTCTTCCGGGCAGGTTTGCCCCACCGGACCAGTGAATACCGTTGGATCCGAGGGTACAATGTTTTGTACCGAGGGAGAGAGTTCGACCACCGACAGTATCACAGCGCGCTCCGGTTGGGTCGAACCTGAAGCTCGTTGAGCTTCGTCGGGTGGTTTCTTGCCGCTCTCTTGATCCTTGCTCCCTGAAGGTCGCTCGATCGGGATGTCGGTCGGGGCCAGCTCAATACGGCAGAGCAGGACTGGGTCTTCAGGGGGACTACTGGGACTACTGAGTGTACTAACGGGGACCTATGAGTGCGGTTTACAAAAGTGCTATGATTAAAGCTAAGATACAATGTTTTAGATAATTCTTGCCTAGTATCGGTGCGAAGATCCCCTCTTTAGAAGGGAGGGGGACGTTGGGCAGGCGCACCCACCAACAAGTGATCCCCCTTGAAATCTTTAATCAGTGGCCTCGTGCGGGCCGTGGGTACGAGGTGTCCCGAGGCCGATGTCTTCAGAAAGACGGAGCTCCGGGGGTTCGTGGTCGTCACTATTGAAGGCCTTCAAGTCAGCCAGGCCTGCGGTACGTCGCTCACGCCCCTGGGCTTCTTGTAGTCTAACGACATTGCTGGAAAGAAACTTGATTATTTTATACGGCCCTTTATACTTAGGCACCAGTTTGACCCTTTGTTGGCATTAGACAGCACATGTTGCTTGAGCATTACCATGCTCCCGATGTTTGGACGCCAGTCGCGTCGTCTTAGGTCGTAATATTTCTTTTGATTCTGGGTAGCGTTCAGTTGATTCTCATGTACGAGCTTGAAAATATCTTCCATTCGTCGGACGCGTTCGTCGGGGCTAGGAGGTTCGTTACCGGGGATATCCGTTACTTGGGCATACGGGGTTCTCGACCTAATATGATGAAAGCTGGAGTAAATCCGGTGGTGTCGTTGACGCTTGAGTTGATCGCTATTGTTATTTCTGGAATCCATTGATCCCAAGTGTTCTGGCCATTCTCCAGGTATTGTGCGATCATGGTCTTGATAGTTCGATTTGCCCGCTCGGTAGGGTTCTGCTGTAAAGAATATGGGGCAGTATGCTGGAGTGTGATTCCAGACGTTTTGCAAAAGTTTTTGAAAACCTTGCTATTGAACTGGGTACCATGACCTGCTGTCTGAGCTTTAGCCATTATTTACATTCCGAATCCTCTTGTCGCGCCTAGTGCAACACGTCCAAAGGTTGTCGCGATAAGGCATCGGCAATCACGTTCAGCTTACCTCGTCTATTATGTAGCAACGATGTTTCCGGATTGCCCAGACTATTGCTAGGCATTTTTTCTCAGTATTCGAATAATTTTCCTCCGCCTTCAAGAGACGTTGACTAGCGTAAGCAATGTCCCTTTCCGCACCGTCGATACTCTGAGAGAGCATTACGCCGAGGCCGACGTCGCTGGCATAAGTCTGTAAGCAGAGCTTTACAGTAAAATCTGGACAAGCTAGGACAGGGGCAGTGGTGAGACGGGTCTTGAATGCGTCGAGTGTTGTTGTTCCAGGTTCCAAAACCAACTCAGACCCTTTTTTAACAACTTCGTGAGAGGTTGTACCGTGTCAAAAAAGTTGGGTACGAACCGACGATACCAAGAGGCGATACCGAGAGATCGACGTAACTCCTTGACATTGGTTGGGGGCGGAAGGTCTCGGATAGCTGCTACCTTTTCGGGGTCAGTATGGATACCATCCTCGCTGACAACGTGACCTAGAAATTGGATCTGTTTTTTGAAGAAACGACATTTGTCTCGGTTGATTCTTAAATTGGCTTCTCGTAGACGTCGAAAGACTTCAAGCAGGTGTGTGAGATGTTCCTCGAGCGTCTTTCCGATTACGATAATATCGTCTAGATACGCGAAGGCATGTGGTTTCATTTCGGGTCCAATCACGCTATCTAAAGCCCTCTAGAAAATGGCGGATGCGGAGTGTAGGACGAAGGGCATAACTTTCCAATGGAATAACCCGCGTCCGGGCACTGTGAAAGCCGTACATTTTCCACTGTTGACCTCTAGGGGTATTTGCCAATACCCACTCTTTAAATCTAGAGAAGAGATGTATTTCGCGTTCCTCAATTTCTCTAGAATATGGTGTATAGAGGCAAGCGGTATGCGTCGCGTACTGACTATGCGTTTAGCTGTTGAAAGTCTATACACATACGAGTATCACCAGTTTTCTTACCTACCAACACGATTGGAGCACTGTGGGGGCTTTTGGATGGTTCAATACGGTCTTCCTTCAGCAGTTCGTCTACTGTTTCGTTGATAATCTGTTGTTGGGCCGGATTACGGGGATAATACCTCTGCTTCATGGGTCGATCGTGCTTCAAAACAATGACATGCTGTGCTATTTGGGTAACACCATTGAGCCCATCGAACTCAGCGATTTCCGCGTCAAGAATAGCTTGAAGTTCCGGCTCTAGTGTCTCCGGTTCCATACAGGATGATTGTTCTGTAACAGATATCCTCCGCAACGTATAGAAGTTCCTATGTTCCGAAGGAAATTCACTCCCAGAATAAGAGGGTCCATCATCGATGGCATCGCTAACAATGTCATATGTACGGTCTGTGCCCCGAGACTGATGCTTGCCCTGAGAGAACTTTTGATCGCTGCACGAGTATTATCGGCAAGGTTAATAATAGTATGAATGTCTCGCAGAAGATACGGGGCGAAGTGCTGAAAAGCCACTTCCTCGTTTATGAAACTCTTGTTCGCTCCTGAATCCAAGGTAGCTGCCATTGGTTTCCTATTGACGAAGACATGGAATTGGATGCGGTCTTTCTTTAAGAGGAGGGGGTTACTGGGCTGAAGTCCTTGTCTGGTCCCTCCGTCTGGCCCAGATTGAGACGGAGGATTGGCCCGTTTCCCGAACGACGGCAACATTCGATAGTACGTACCCCCCTTCGTCCGCATTGCCAACAGAACAACACACGGGGCTTCGTACATTCTCGTGCGAAGTGACCAGCTCCCGCACATTTGCGGCAAGCCGTACTGGTATCCACGAATGCTTCGGAGAGTTGACATACGTCAGTTCCATTTAGGCTGGAAGTTATATGCTCCAAGGACTTATTTTGAACGGCGTTGCTCCTTTTCCAAGAATGTCCTGGGTCATCGCTACCTTGCTCCAATCGAATTGTCTCATAATTTACCACCAACTTGGTTAAGCCGGATAACGTTTGGAAATCATTTCGTCGAGTATACAGCTTGTAGTGTGGCAATAGATTTTCGTAGATCCTGTCGAGTTCCTGTAACGTCGAGTAATGGGCTCTCTTCATCATTAATCGAAGGTCTACTAGATATTCCTTGTATGGTTCCTGATGGCGTTGCTTTCGAGCGCGAATGCTATCCTCTAGTTTCTTAAAATAGCGTGAGGGTAGAAAGAACTCTAAAAATTCGGACTTGAAATCGACCCATGTCATCTCCGGATACCCGCTTGTTTGACACCAACTTTCGGCCCGTCCGGTCAATAGGATAGCTATCATCGGAGGCAGTGTCTCCAAGCTCAAACGATAAGTCGCGGCTCGAGTCTCTATATGCTCTATGAAATAGATAGGATCGGTAGATCCGCTAAAGGCAATTCCCCATTTAGTTATACGTTCCGCGACATAGCTTCCAGTGGTACGGCCTCCCATAGATTCATGGACTCGATTCCGCTCACTGGGTTCAATGTTGATCTTTGAGCCAGGAATACCGAAAGGTGTCGGAGAACCGGAGCGAGAACCAGAATGCGATTCAGAACGGTAGTTGGGAAACAATTCCTTCGGGAGTAGGCAACGGTGCTCTAGACTGCGGTTTTACATCTAATTTCCTGTCCCCGGCGGTAAATTGGGCTTCGATTTCGGCAAGTCGACTCAATACCTCGGGATGATGATCCTCCCTTGAGGCGAACTCGCGGAAACGATTTCTTAGGTCCTCCACTATTCCACCGGTGTCTAATACGAATTCGTCACAAAGGACTTCCAACTCGGCTTTGCGACGATGGTTTATCCAATGAACGCCCATTGCTAGTATATTAGTAAGGAGCCTGGGTCGTAATATAAGCGATAAGCAGCCAAAATATTTCGAGGTTCGACCAGTAGGCTACGCGATACTTTGTAAAGATAGCTACGGAAAACCGATAGACAATGATATGGATGTGCAAGTTGACCAATGCGTATATATATATTTTATTTAATTTTTAATAAATTCTGCAGAGGAGGGGTCAGAAAATATAAAAAAATATATGTTTATTTAAAGAAAAGTAGGTTACGGTGACGCGAAAATGAGAATTATCGCCGCGAGGGAAACTTTCGAGGTTTAAATATTTTGAACAAAATCTTTACAATGGTTCGAATACATAAGAAAAATCTTGCCTGGTGATAGAATTAGATCACGTTTGTTTATTTGAATTGGGAAAGATCCTTGAACGTAGAATATAGTTTTTGGAGAAGTGATTAAATCTCCCTCGGTGTTGCCCAAAGAAAATAAGCGTTTCTACTCCGATTAATGTTGAGAATATCCTTGGGAAAGTAATGGTCCTTGCTGCCGAATTTCCTGATGCCTTTTGCATTAATCTCCTGGGATGCTGAGGTATCCTTGAAGCTTAGTTCACCTTAGCGGTGAATGTCTTTGTCCTATGTCCTTGTTGATCCTTCCGTTGTAAATCCTTGCATTGATGAGTAGTATTGTTGTTGATCCTTGTCAAGTTGTTATCCTTCCGGATTGAAACACTTTTTCCTCGATGTTCTCTTGCTGAGTTCCGAATACTAACTCCCCTTGCCAGTGCATATGCTTGGTCTTAAATGACCGCTTGTGCTTTACTCTTCTGTCTCCTTCACTCTGCTGCTGCTGCTACTTTTTAGGATTTTTAGGTTACCCATGCCCAGGTCCCGTTCAACTCATAATGCGGTAGGTTACAACCTCACTAATGGCTCTCTGAGAGGCACCTAAACTCGTACTAGCTGCTTCTGGTAACTTTAGCTCTTTTTCTCCTCTGTTGTAAGAAAAAACTTTTAATAAAACTAATTTTCATATGCGACTCTGTCGATGGCTCCGTTGATGACTGTCGATAACTCAGTAGCTGACTGCATTAATAATTCTCTCTGAGATATGCTATTCATGAGATTATTAATCCTGTCGAAAACTCTGTTGATGACTCTGCTGATCATTCTGTAGAAACCCTGCCGGAGACTCTGCCGATTTTTTTTTTTTTTTTTTTAAACTGATTTCCAGGTGTGACTCTGTCTGGCTCCGTTGGTGACTCTATTGTTAGCTCTGTCGGTAACTCAGTAGCTGACTTCATTAATAATTCTCCCTGAAATATGCTGTTGATGAAATTATTAATCCCGTCGAAAACTCGTTTGGTGACTCTGCTGATAATTCTGTCGAAACCCTGCCAGAGACTCTGCCAATTTTCTCACCTAGTATGGCATAACGGTGGGCGTGTTATATATAATTATAAATCCATTTCCTTTATAAGTGAAAAAAAAGAAAATATTGGATCTATCGAACTCGAAAGAAACGGTCTTTATTTAAAGAATGCGTCATAAGAACTAACTTATCATTATTCATACAATTATGTTTACAGTTCGGTTAGAAAGCTTTTGATGTTTACAATTATGTTGAAAGTTCGGTTAGAAAGCTTTTTATGTTAGTAGTGGGAGCTTTTGATCGGATGATATCTTGATCTGGAATTTGATTGGCTTATTGGACAATTGTTTATAAAGTTTTGTTTAGTCTTGGTTGCAGTAAACATCCGTTTTGTAGACTAAGAAAGGGGCGGAGTTATGTGGGTGGATGGAGAGGCGGATATATTACTCCCCAACACCTTGAAAATAGCCTGTGCTCAGGCGGGAAATACAGGGTATAGACTTGGTAGTGCTTGCGGTGTTGCAAGTGAGATTTCTTGGGATGGTGAAAGTTCATGCAAAACGGGATTGTTAAAAGCTGAGTCACTTGGTTGTACAAAAGTTTCATTCTTAATATGTGTAATAATTATTTTTTTTGATATTGACTTAAATTTATAGATAAGATAAAAGGTTAAACTTATTAGTGTAATTACAAATGTTGTTGTAGTTATTATGTTGAATATTTTGTTATAAGCAGTTTTTTCAGAAATGATTTGTTTAGTGTGGATTGGTTCTAGTTTCGTTACATTGTTGGTTACGTAAATGTTTTAGGTATAATCTTGTAATGTGTTTACTATTGATATTACAGTAGTATATTTTTATTATATTATTTCCTTCTATGAATATTTTGTTCTGGTTACAATTTTGTTTTAAATTTGTTTTGGGCAAGTTCCAAGTTACGATAATATTGGGTTCTACATAACTAATTAGGTTTGTCTTAAATATTTTTGTGTATTTGCATTCTGCTGGTTTTTGTGTAATAATGCCAATTATACATTCATTTATTTCTTGTTTTTTGGTTGATTTTGCATAAATTTTATTGTCTTGAATATAGTAAGTTTCTTGAATATTTTCTGTCAAGGTGTTATTATTTTCGTCTGGATAGGCTATAATTTTAAATAGTGATGTTTTAGATATTTTCCTAGGTATATGTGAAATTATGAATATTTCATTCGTGTCTGATTTTAACCAAGTAGATGTTTTTATGTTTAAAGTTTTTGTGTATTTATGTTAAATATTTCTTGATGATTTAAAAGTTTTGGATTGAATATACCTAATCTTGTCACCTGCATTCCTAGTTCTATGTCTTCTATGTATTCTGTAAAATGCTCTAAATTGAACATTAGTAGATTTAATTTTTTGTCTGCATCTTGTTTAAGAGTAAGGTTATTCAGGATTATTATGGTTATTCTATATTTTTGTTGACTGCTTCGATAATATGATTAAGTTCATTATTTTGGGCGCTATTCGCTGATAGACTATAAATTTTTTTGTTCAAGCTTAAAGGGTGTTGTCGTTTTTGATCTAACTAAGGGGGCTTGTTTATATTTTGTATTTATTTCAAAATCATGCCTAATTTCATTTAGTTTCCCAATTTGTTTTACTTTATTAGCTTGCGTATTATAAAGAGGTGTGCCTGCGTAAATAAAGATATCCGCTGGTGTTCTGTTTGTCGTTAGATGTTTAGTTTTATGGTTATATGTGTAAAGGATAGTTTCAAATTTAGTTTGTTTGTCTTCTATGCTAGATTCTGCATTAATAATTCTTAGTTTTTCGTTTACGGTTCTGTGAAATCTTTCCACATCTGAAACGCCATTTTTGCTCGATGTAATACTTATATTAACGTTTTCTGATTGTAGCCAATTTTGAAGTGCTATACAAATAAAAGCTGAGTCCTTATCTGCTTTGATTTCTAAGGGTTTACCCATATCGTTAAAGATTTTTATGATTGCCCTTTTTGTTTCAAGCCAATCTCGACTTTTAACTTCAACTAAAGTCGCGTACTTTGAGAAAATATCTATGCAAGATAAAAATTGTTGGTTGTCGATTAAATAGAAATCCATCACGTATTTTTCTCTAGAGTTAAATATCTCTGGGGTGGTTTCAAAGGTTAATTTAGTATTTCGATTTTCTGATTTCGATAAATTGCATATATGGCATTCATTAATGAAGTTTTGAATTAGTTTTTGATAGTCTGGATAATAGTATTTCTCTTTAAACCAGTTTTGAGTTTTAGTGATACCTGGATGAAGTAGTGATTTATGGTTCTTTCGTATAATTTCTTTGAATTCTGCATAAGTAGGAATGTCTTTTAATTTGTAAGTGGTTCTTAAAGTTTTTGTTTGGCTGTCCGGACTAATTATTTCAAGATAGCGTGTTTGGAGTGTTTCAAAATCTAAGTCGTTTTCGATGTAAAGTGCATTATTTTTTGAGGATAAATATTTTTTGATAATTTCTTTAGCAAACTGATTGGTTATTTCTACATATGATATTTCTATCTTAGTTTTGTCAAAATAGTGAGTAACGTTGATTTTATTTTCATTGCATTTAGTGAATTCTATTTGACGGTTGTAGAAATTTAGAGGTTTTTCTGAAATGGCTATTAGGTTTTCTTTATCTTCTTGAGCACTATGTACTGTGGCTCTAGAACTACTTGTTTCTTCACCTAAAAGATTTTCATCTAGTTTTATTCTAGATAGGGCGTCTGCCACGTAATTTTCTTTTCCTGGTAAGTACTTTATTTTATAATCGAATTCGTTTAGTTTTATCTTCCATCTCTGTAGTTTCATGTTAGGTTCTTTGATATTTTCCAACCATACAAGGGGTTTATGATCACTTAGGATCTCAAAAGGTCTGCCGAAGAGGTATGGTCTAAAATATTTGGTTGCCCATACCATAGATAGTAGTTCCTTTTCTATGGCTGAATAATTAAGTTCATGTTCATTGAGTGTTCTACTAGCATAAGAAATAGGTCTATGGTCCTGTGAGATGAACGCACCTAAAGCTATATTGCTAGCGTCTGTGGTTAGAAAGAATGGTTTTTGAAATCGGGATATGCAAGTATGGGATCGTTCATAAGGAGACATTTTATTTTTTCAAAGGATGAAATATAATCTGGGTCGTCTATGTTTATTTTAGCTGCTTTCTTTAACCCAAGAGTTAAAGGTTTTGCAATATGTGCAAAGTTTGGTATGAATTTGCGGAAGAATTCGCATAATCCTAAGAATGATTTTATTTCTTTTGGGGTTTTAGGAATCGGAAATTTTTGAATTGCTTTGACTTTATCTGGGTTTGGTTTGATGCCTTCTGTAGTTTATGACGTGACCTAAAAATTCTGTTTCCTTTTTCAAGAATTCGCATTTATCTAATTGTAGTTTTAGATTAGCGTTGCGCAATTTTGCAAAGACTCTATTTAGTGATGCCAAATGTTCTTCTAATGAGGTGGAATAAACAATTATATCGTCTAAGTAGACTAAACAATCTTTATAGATTAGATCTTCTAGTAAATTATTCATACACCTTTGGAACGTGGCTGGTGCATTTTTTAGCCCAAATGGCATTCGTGTGTACTCGTAATGACCATGTTTAGTGGAAAATGCGGTTTTTTCGATTGATTTGGGATCCATTTGGATTTGATGGAATCCTTTGGCGAGGTCAATGGTTGTGAAATATTGACATTTTCCAAGTTTGTCTAACATTTCATCCATTACCGGTATTAGACTACGATTGTCGATTACTAAACGGAACTTTTGTTCCTTGGATGCGACTACGATTGTCGATTACTAAACGGAACTTTTGTTCCTTGGATGCGTCCTCTTTTTTGGGTACAATCCAGATTGGAGAACAATAAGGCGATTTCGATTTTCGTATGATTCCTTGTTCTATCATTTCATTAATTTGTTTATTGACTTCTTCGTCAAAGATTTGTGGATATTTGTATGGGTGTTTGTATATTGGGTCCTCGTGCTTGGTTCTGATGTTATGCTTTATGGTACTAGTAAAGGTCAATTTTTCACCTTTCCTATACTGGATATCGCTAAATTCATGCAATATTTTCTTTAACTTTTCTACTTCTTCTGAATTTAAGTGATCGAGTCTAAATCCGTTTTTTTCCTCGATACTGTTATTTATTTCCTCTGTGAACGCTTCATATTTGAACTCTGGGGGAGGATAAGGTATTGATTTTTCTTTTTCTTCTTCTTTATTAGTGAATTTGAAATAAAATTTATGATTTGATAATGTCACACTATTTTCTTCATAGTTTATAACGGCTTGACATGCTTTGAGATATTTTCTACCTAATAGTATGTCGTATGTTGATGCAAATGTATGGCAAAAAAATTTTTGATGGTTGGGGCAAAGTTTGCTTGGTGCAAAAGATACGCTTTTATTAAGCTCTATTATTCCTTTTATTGTTTGGACATTCAAATTTTCTGAGGTTTCTGGAAAATTGAAATAATTTTGTTGATAATATTTATTGAAGAGCCTGTATCTATGACGCACTTTAAGGGGATGTTATTGATTTTTAGTTGGATATAGGGGTTTGATTGGACGTACTCGGTTGATCTGTTTGGTTCATTGGTTCTGCTTGAACTGTCTGATCCGAGGCTGATTGATGAAAATTTTCGGACCAGTCCATTCTATTCTGACCACTGGTACTTTCTCTTTGCCTTTTAGTAGGTTGATTTACCACGGGATTTTGATTCTGGGGTTGATTCTGAATCTGATAATTAAGTGGATTTCCCTGTCTGCCCTGATTAAGATTTTGTTGAAATTCTTCTCGAAGCTGTTGATTATTTTGGGGAGTAGGATTTGAATTATTGTATTGGTTGCTTTGCCTATAATAGGTTTGCCCTGAATTATTTCGGTTTGATCTGTAGTTTGAGTTTCCTGAAGTACTCTGATTATTAGTTTTGGGTTTCTCGGCGGAACTATTTTCATATTGGCCTTCTCTCTGAGCTACTTGCTTTAAATTAGACACTGTAGAAATATAAAATTTTGCTAATGTCATGTAAAGCTTGTCTGGTAATCTTTTGATAATAACATCTTTGATTGTGTTATTCATGGCATTTGTGTATAATACGGTGTTGGCTGCGTTGCCTTCTAATGCTAACTTATTTACTATAATGAATGACTTATGTTCTAAATCTTCAATAAACTTACGAAGGTTTCCTCCAAAAAAAGTGTGGTAAAGCCGTCGTAGTAGTTCTTCATAAGGCGTTTGCACCTTATATTCGCTGATGAGGGCGGCCCGCAACTCGGTCCAATTGTTGGCTTGCGATAGTTGTGATGTCCGTTGTGCTTCTCCAGTGAGCTGCATCTCTATAGTGCCGTACATCAAACTGTGTTGGCGGACGTCCCTCGTCGGGTACAGTTGTAAAATATAATCAACTCTCCGTATAAACGTGCTCAAGGTCGAAGCGTCACCATCGAAATTGGGCAACTGTCTAAGCATAGTGAGTGCCTGGTTCAGGTGTGTTTCTTCTAGGGACATCTCGGATAATTTGTCAAACGTTGGAAAACAAAGAGTTCACAATCAAAGAAGGTTGTTGTTTTTATTATTTCCTCCAACACTGTACTTAAACTCCAGGATTCGATGTCGCGCTTTTGACTGCACGAAAGGTTCTTTTACGGATAAAACGAAAAAAAAATTTTCGGTGGCTTTGGGCCTTTATTGCTTATTATTTTAATTTTTAGCACAAAAAGTCTCGATCACGGGCCAACCTCAGATTGGATATCTATAACGGTGGCTTGACACAAGTTTCGCACATTTAATTATTTAATGGTAGATATCCGTAACGGTCGCTTATACACAGGTTTTGCACGCACTAAATATATTTCGTTTTATTCTACCGACTGCGCCAATTATAAATCCATTTCCTTTATAAGTGAAAAAAAAAGAAAATATTGGATCTATCGAACTCGAAAGAAACGGTCTTTATTTAAAGAATGCGTCTTAAGAACTAACTTATCATTATTCATACAATTATGTTTACAGTTCGGTTAGAAAGCTTTTGATGTTTACAATTATGTTGAAAGTTCGGTTAGAAAGCTTTTTATGTTAGTAGTGGGAGCTTTTGATCGGATGATATCTTGATCTGGAATTTGATTGGCTTATTGGACAATTGTTTATAAAGTTTTGTTTAGTCTTGGTTGCAGTAAACATCCGTTTTGTAGACTAAGAAAGGGGCGGAGTTATGTGGGTGGATGGAGAGGCGGATATATTACTCCCCCAACACCTTGAAAATAGCCTGTGCTCAGGCGGGAAATACAGGGTATAGACTTGGTAGTGCTTGCGGTGTTGCAAGCGAGATTTCTTGGGATGGTGAAAGTTCATGCAAAACGGGATTGTTAAAAGCTGAGTCACTTGGTTGTACAAAAGTTTCATTCTTAATATGTGTAATAATTATTTTTTTTGATATTGACTTAAATTTATAGATAAGATAAAAGGTTAAACTTATTAGTGTAATTACAAATGTTGTTGTAGTTATTATGTTGAATATTTTGTTATAAGCAGTTTTTTCAGAAATGATTTGTTTAGTGTGGATTGGTTCTAGTTTCGTTACATTGTTGGTTACGTAAATGTTTTAGGTATAATCTTGTAATGTGTTTACTATTGATATTACAGTAGTATATTTTTATTATATTATTTCCTTCTATGAATATTTTGTTCTGGTTACAATTTTGTTTTAAATTTGTTTTGGGCAAGTTCCAAGTTACGATAATATTGGGTTCTACATAACTATTTAGGTTTGTCTTAAACATTTTTGTGTATTTGCATTCTGCTGGTTTTTGTGTAATAATGCCAATTATACATTCATTTATTTCTTGTTTTTTGGTTGATTTTGCATAAATTTTATTGTCTTGAATATAGTAAGTTTCTTGAATATTTTCTGTCAAGGTGTTATTATTTTCGTCTGGATAGGCTATAATTTTAAATAGTGATGTTTTAGATATTTTCCTAGGTATATGTGAAATTATGAATATTTCATTCGTGTCTGATTTTAACCAAGTAGATGTTTTTATGTTTAAAGTTTTTGTGTATTTATGTTAAATATTTCTTGATGATTTAAAAGTTTTGGATTGAATATACCTAATCTTGTCACCTGCATTCCTAGTTCTATGTCTTCTATGTATTCTGTAAAATGCTCTAAATTGAACATTAGTAGATTTAATTTTTTGTCTGCATCTTGTTTAAGAGTAAGGTTATTCAGGATTATTATGGTTATTCTATATTTTTGTTGACTGCTTCGATAATATGATTAAGTTCATTATTTTGGGCGCTATTTGCTGATAGACTATAAATTTTTTGTTCAAGCTTAAAGGGTGTTGTCGTTTTTGATCTAACTAAGGGGGCTTGTTTATATTTTGTATTTATTTCAAAATCATGCCTAATTTCATTTAGTTTCCCAATTTGTTTTACTTTATTAGCTTGCGTATTATAAAGAGGTGTGCCTGCGTAAATAAAGATATCCGCTGGTGTTCTGTTTGTCGTTAGATGTTTAGTTTTATGGTTATATGTGTAAAGGATAGTTTCAAATTTAGTTTGTTTGTCTTCTATGCTAGATTCTGCATTAATAATTCTTAGTTTTTCGTTTACGGTTCTGTGAAATCTTTCCACATCTGAAACGCCATTTTTGCTCGATGTAATACTTATATTAACGTTTTCTGATTGTAGCCAATTTTGAAGTGCTATACAAATAAAAGCTGAGTCCTTATCTGCTTTGATTTCTAAGGGTTTACCCATATCGTTAAAGATTTTTATGATTGCCCTTTTTGTTTCAAGCCAATCTCGACTTTTAACTTCAACTAAAGTCGCGTACTTTGAGAAAATATCTATGCAAGATAAAAATTGTTGGTTGTCGATTAGATAGAAATCCATCACGTATTTTTCTCTAGAGTTAAATATCTCTGGGGTGGTTTCAAAGGTTAATTTAGTATTTCGATTTTCTGATTTCGATAAATTGCATATATGGCATTCATTAATGAAGTTTTGAATTAGTTTTTGATAGTCTGGATAATAGTATTTCTCTTTAAACCAGTTTTGAGTTTTAGTGATACCTGGATGAAGTAGTGATTTATGGTTCTTTCGTATAATTTCTTTGAATTCTGCATAAGTAGGAATGTCTTTTAATTTGTAAGTGGTTCTTAAAGTTTTTGTTTGGCTGTCCGGACTAATTATTTCAAGATAGCGTGTTTGGAGTGTTTCAAAATCTAAGTCGTTTTCGATGTAAAGTGCATTATTTTTTGAGGATAAATATTTTTTGATAATTTCTTTAGCAAACTGATTGGTTATTTCTACATATGATATTTCTATCTTAGTTTTGTCAAAATAGTGAGTAACGTTGATTTTATTTTCATTGCATTTAGTGAATTCTATTTGACGGTTGTAGAAATTTAGAGGTTTTTCTGAAATGGCTATTAGGTTTTCTTTATCTTCTTGAGCACTATGTACTGTGGCTCTAGAACTACTTGTTTCTTCACCTAAAAGATTTTCATCTAGTTTTATTCTAGATAGGGCGTCTGCCACGTAATTTTCTTTTCCTGGTAAGTACTTTATTTTATAATCGAATTCGTTTAGTTTTATCTTCCATCTCTGTAGTTTCATGTTAGGTTCTTTGATATTTTCCAACCATACAAGGGGTTTATGATCACTTAGGATCTCAAAAGGTCTGCCGAAGAGGTATGGTCTAAAATATTTGGTTGCCCATACCATAGATAGTAGTTCCTTTTCTATGGCTGAATAATTAAGTTCATGTTCATTGAGTGTTCTACTAGCATAAGAAATAGGTCTATGGTCCTGTGAGATGAACGCACCTAAAGCTATATTGCTAGCGTCTGTGGTTAGAAAGAATGGTTTTTTGAAATCGGGATATGCAAGTATGGGATCGTTCATAAGGAGACATTTTATTTTTTCAAAGGATGAAATATAATCTGGGTCGTCTATGTTTATTTTAGCTGCTTTCTTTAACCCAAGAGTTAAAGGTTTTGCAATATGTGCAAAGTTTGGTATGAATTTGCGGAAGAATTCGCATAATCCTAAGAATGATTTTATTTCTTTTGGGGTTTTAGGAATCGGAAATTTTTGAATTGCTTTGACTTTATCTGGGTTTGGTTTGATGCCTTCTGTAGTTTATGACGTGACCTAAAAATTCTGTTTCCTTTTTCAAGAATTCGCATTTATCTAATTGTAGTTTTAGATTAGCGTTGCGCAATTTTGCAAAGACTCTATTTAGTGATGCCAAATGTTCTTCTAATGAGGTGGAATAAACAATTATATCGTCTAAGTAGACTAAACAATCTTTATAGATTAGATCTTCTAGTAAATTATTCATACACCTTTGGAACGTGGCTGGTGCATTTTTTAGCCCAAATGGCATTCGTGTGTACTCGTAATGACCATGTTTAGTGGAAAATGCGGTTTTTTCGATTGATTTGGGATCCATTTGGATTTGATGGAATCCTTTGGCGAGGTCAATGGTTGTGAAATATTGACATTTTCCAAGTTTGTCTAACATTTCATCCATTACCGGTATTAGACTACGATTGTCGATTACTAAACGGAACTTTTGTTCCTTGGATGCGACTACGATTGTCGATTACTAAACGGAACTTTTGTTCCTTGGATGCGTCCTCTTTTTTGGGTACGATCCAGATTGGAGAACAATAAGGCGATTTCGATTTTCGTATGATTCCTTGTTCTATCATTTCATTAATTTGTTTATTGACTTCTTCGTCAAAGATTTGTGGATATTTGTATGGGTGTTTGTATATTGGGTCCTCGTGCTTGGTTCTGATGTTATGCTTTATGGTACTAGTAAAGGTCAATTTTTCACCTTTCCTATACTGGATATCGCTAAATTCATGCAATATTTTCTTTAACTTTTCTACTTCTTCTGAATTTAAGTGATCGAGTCTAAATCCGTTTTTTTCCTCGATACTGTTATTTATTTCCTCTGTGAACGCTTCATATTTGAACTCTGGGGGAGGATAAGGTATTGATTTTTCTTTTTCTTCTTCTTTATTAGTGAATTTGAAATAAAATTTATGATTTGATAATGTCACACTATTTTCTTCATAGTTTATAACGGCTTGACATGCTTTGAGATATTTTCTACCTAATAGTATGTCGTATGTTGATGCAAATGTATGGCAAAAAAATTTTTGATGGTTGGGGCAAAGTTTGCTTGGTGCAAAAGATACGCTTTTATTAAGCTCTATTATTCCTTTTATTGTTTGGACATTCAAATTTTCTGAGGTTTCTGGAAAATTGAAATAATTTTTGTTGATAATATTTATTGAAGAGCCTGTATCTATGACGCACTTTAAGGGGATGTTATTGATTTTTAGTTGGATATAGGGGTTTGATTGGACGTACTCGGTTGATCTGTTTGGTTCATTGGTTCTGCTTGAACTGTCTGATCCGAGGCTGATTGATGAAAATTTTCGGACCAGTCCATTCTATTCTGACCACTGGTACTTTCTCTTTGCCTTTTAGTAGGTTGATTTACCACGGGATTTTGATTCTGGGGTTGATTCTGAATCTGATAATTAAGTGGATTTCCCTGTCTGCCCTGATTAAGATTTTGTTGAAATTCTTCTCGAAGCTGTTGATTATTTTGGGGAGTAGGATTTGAATTATTGTATTGGTTGCTTTGCCTATAATAGGTTTGCCCTGAATTATTTCGGTTTGATCTGTAGTTTGAGTTTCCTGAAGTACTCTGATTATTAGTTTTGGGTTTCTCGGCGGAACTATTTTCATATTGGCCTTCTCTCTGAGCTACTTGCTTTAAATTAGACACTGTAGAAATATAAAATTTTGCTAATGTCATGTAAAGCTTGTCTGGTAATCTTTTGATAATAACATCTTTGATTGTGTTATTCATGGCATTTGTGTATAATACGGTGTTGGCTGCGTTGCCTTCTAATGCTAACTTATTTACTATAATGAATGACTTATGTTCTAAATCTTCAATAAACTTACGAAGGTTTCCTCCAAAAAAAGTGTGGTAAAGCCGTCGTAGTAGTTCTTCATAAGGCGTTTGCACCTTATATTCGCTGATGAGGGCGGCCCGCAACTCGGTCCAATTGTTGGCTTGCGATAGTTGTGATGTCCGTTGTGCTTCTCCAGTGAGCTGCATCTCTATAGTGCCGTACATCAAACTGTGTTGGCGGACGTCCCTCGTCGGGTACAGTTGTAAAATATAATCAACTCTCCGTATAAACGTGCTCAAGGTCGAAGCGTCACCATCGAAATTGGGCAACTGTCTAAGCATAGTGAGTGCCTGGTTCAGGTGTGTTTCTTCTAGGGACATCTCGGATAATTTGTCAAACGTTGGAAAACAAAGAGTTCACAATCAAAGAAGGTTGTTGTTTTTATTATTTCCTCCAACACTGTACTTAAACTCCAGGATTCGATGTCGCGCTTTTGACTGCACGAAAGGTTCTTTTGCGGATAAAACGAAAAAAAAATTTTCGGGGGGCTTTGGGCCTTAATTGCTTACGGCTCCTTATTATTTTAATTTTTAGCACAAAAAGTCTCGATCACGGGCCAACCTCAGATTTGATATCTATAACGGTGGCTTGACACAAGTTTCGCACATTTAATTATTTAATGGTACACAAAAGGTCTGGTTTATTAGGCAACCTTAGATTAGATATCCGTAACGGTCGCTTATACACAGGTTTTGCACGCACTAAATATATTTCGTTTTATCCTACCGACTGCGCCAATTATAAATCCATTTCCTTTATAAGTGAAAAAAAAAGAAAATATTGGATCTATCGAACTCGAAAGAAACGGTCTTTATTTAAAGAATGCGTCTTAAGAACTAACTTATCATTATTCATACAATTATGTTTACAGTTCGGTAAGAAAGCTTTTGATGTTTACAATTATGTTGAAAGTTCGGTTAGAAAGCTTTTTATGTTAGTAGTGGGAGCTTTTGATCGGATGATATCTTGATCTGGAATTTGATTGGCTTATTGATTTCGCCTACTAAGCGTTCTCACGCTTGGAAGATTTTTTGGGGACAGATTTGTTTATAATGTTGAATTCTCACGCTGGAAGAGTTTTTGGGGACAGATTTGTTTATAAAGTTTTGTTTAGTCTCGGTTGCAGTAAACATCCGTTTTGTAGACTAAGAAAGGGGCGAAGTTATGTGGGTGGATGGAGAGGCGGATATATTACTATATATATATATATATTATGAGTCTGTCGGCTTCATGAGAAACATTTCCATTACTGCCAGAGTATTTTTTAGTCATGCTTCCATCTTTCGGTTCAACATTTTTTATCTTTATCTCTCGCCACTCTTCCACAAGGGGCCACCACATTTTGGGGGTTGGGGGTTTTGAGATCAAAATTTTAAATTGAAAATTGATTTTTGTTCCATTCGATTGTGTTCTTCTGTTGTTTGTTTGCCAGCCTCTTTGCTCTTGCCTTTCTTTGGTTTGGGGATGGTCAATTTTTTCCTGTTCTGTTCAGCGATTGAGATCGTTCTTAGCCCCTGGACAGACTGAGGATGATTCTACTAAGCCAAAAGGCAGCTGATTGAGAATCCGAATGGATGCCGGACAGCAATGGCGGAGAAGACCATCATAACATCTTTTGCGAACTATTTTTAGTCGACTTAGACATCGTGATTTTCTTATAGTTTAAGGTGATTTTAACTTGCCGAATATTTCTTGGCTTGATGATAATCTATCTTTCATATTTCCTTTATCTCAACATGTTTTTCTTGATAGCCTACTTGAATCCAATTCCGATACTAATTCATTTAATAACATCTCAAATTCTCGTCGTAGATCTTTTCATAAAACGAATTTCAATCTTCCTAACAGGCTTATTTTCTCTTTTGATTGGTCATTTCTATTTGAGTGCTGTGATATAGATTGTGCAGTGAATTTTTTCTACTCTGCTCTTAATTTTCTAATTGATAAATGCGTTCCTTATATGAATGTCTCTACCGTCTCCAGTGCGCCAGTATGGTTCACACGTAGGCTCTCTAATCTCCGTAACATTAAATCGAGATATTTTAAAAGATTTAAAAAAACTGGTTCGCGACTTGACTATGAAAATTATTGTGTAGCGTAGCCAAATCTCAATTTTGTCTTTTAAATACTCAATGCTTACATAATTGTGATAATAATGTCCCACACAACAAACAAGTAATGAACAAGAAGCAACACACAAAAAAACATACGCAAAGGCAAAAATTCAAGATGAGAAGAGTGATCTTTGGCAACATGTTGCTACAATTAAAACACGCAACATTACGATACGACACAACATGTTCGATCGAACCAACAGCGAATTTCGTCACAGCGGGAAGATACGTGGGAGGCAGAGAACGAATTTCGTCACAGCAGGAAGATGCGTGGGAGGCAGAGAGCGAAAAACCTAAAACGGCGGGAGAATGTATACGCGAGTGAGAGGGCTGCTAAGCTCCAATCAGAATAAGGCATGGGCCCATACGCGGAATAGAAGATCGAGTCATGGTGGAACTAAAGGTAAGCTATGCATGACTCTATGGAATATCAAGCAATACAAGCGAACCGGTACCGGTGGATGATGCGAACGCTCTATGATGCTGGACGGCTGAGCGAGTCTCGTGAGAGGCTAGAGGCAAGCAATGGACTGGAGAGGCAACGTGAGGGCAATGCATGCCGAACGGGGGATGGGGAGCGGTGTGCATACCAAATCATACGAAATATCGTCGATCGAGTTCGATGGGCAAAGGGGGGTATGTGCAAGCCGAAGAAGAGGATGAAAACTTGGATGAAAAAGCAAGTGCAAGTGACGAGCAAGTTAACGAGTTATAAGGCCGTACGAGTAACCTTATGAACTCCGCGAGCAACAACAAATCTAAACCATAAAACCAATAATCAAATGTCTATAAATAACAACCAAACCAGCAAAGAGAATACATATATATTCCACAAAACCCAACAGTGTCTTAAATAAATTTCAACATTCATTTATACCAATAAATCTTTTGAGTTATAATTTCACCGGGGCACAAAATAAAATTTGTTGTGCCGAACCTCACCCTAAAGATTGAAAACATCCCGAAGGACGAAAAAGGATCGCTACAACTGGCACTCAACGATTTATACTGGTGAAATTTAACCGAAATAAAGGTGTATACTGAAACCAAAATAAATAGAAATTGGATTTTCCATATGAGGAAGGAGGATATGCTACAGACAGGCCAAAGAATCGGAGTCAGCATGAACAGTGGAAGAGATGAGGAAACAACTAGGCGAGTGGGTAGACAAAAACGAGTCTGAATAACGGACAACGGTGCTAGGCTACGACAAGCCAATAAGGAATGTGGTCGAACTCAGGATATGATGGAAAAAATCAAGCAACAATTAAAGGCCTTCAGAGAAAGAATTTTGTCAAGATTCGGGACACCAAAAGTAGTCAAAACGGAAGAAGAAGATGCTTGAAGGTTGGGGAAGCAGCAATCAAATAACAGCGCCATATACGCCACACGAAAATCCGACTGAACGAGTAAATAGAACCGTCAAGACAATGATTGCCCAATATGCAGGAGACAACCATCGGAATTGGGACGAGTGCTCGCCAGAAACAACATTGGCAATAAACACAAGCCAATCGCAAGCGACTGGATTAACGCCAGCATATGTGATGCAAGGCCGAGAACCAAGAATGCCGGGAGCTATATAAGACAGCATCACGAAAGGCATAGGAAAAAAACAAAAAACTAAGACTGCAGGAAAAAACGAACCAGATGAAAGAAATATTTGAGCTTATCAGAAGGAACCTGGAGACTGCGGCGCTAGATCAGGCACGTCATTATAACGTCGAATGGAGGCCATCGATTGGATTTACAGTATGAGCAAAGGAGCACCACCTATCGAACGCAGCAGAAGGGTTTGCTGCAAAACTAGCACCCAAATTTAGAGGGCCCTACACGGTACTAGCATTCACATCTCCAGTAATATGCAAACTACTACATGAATTCACAGGAAAGAGAGGACAACCACACATTAGCCAACTCAAGCAACAAACAGGTGATATAGACGATACCAATGATGACCGAGAAGAGAAAATATAAAAAAAAAAGATGCAGAACGGGCCATATACATAAACAATATAAAATGGAAAAGATGCCCTAATCCGCCAAAATCATAGAAAAGATACACAGTAGTCGCCAACATAGAAAAGACACCAAACGGCCGACAAAAAAATGAGAAATGAGTCCAAAGAAAAAAAAAAAAAAAAGGGGAAGTCTGAGAAACATAATTGTGACAATAATGTCCCACACAACAAACAAGTAATTAACAAGAAGCAACACACAATAAAACATACGCAAAGGCAAAAATTCAAGATGCCCGGCAACATGTTGCGAGGAGTGATCTTTGGAAGGAAATAGAATATCGAGTCATGGTGGAACTAAAGGTAAGCTATGCAGGACTCTATGGAATATCAAGCAATACAAGCGCATCACACGTACACTATGTGTGCGCAGAGTGAGCGCGGGTACTGGTGGATGATGCGAACGCTCTATGATGCTGGACGGCTGAGCGAGTCTCGTGAGAGGCTAAAGGCAAGCAATGGACTGGAGAGCCAACGTGAGGGCAATGCAGCCCGAACGGGGGATGGGGGGCGGTGTGCATACCAAATCATACGAAATATCGTCGATCGAGTTCGATGTGCAAAGGGAGATATGTGCAAGCCAAAGAAAAGGGCAACTGAGTCCTGGGGAAGACCTGTTTGCGAGGCGAATATATATTGATGACGTAGAAGAACGAAGTTAACTAATTTGGACTTGAATTAGTTAAACTAAACTAGAGAAATCAAGGACTGGAAAGAAAAGGATAGATGCCCGCATAGCAACAGAGACGCTACGTGGGCAAAGCAGAGCAACAAGGACAAGAGTCAATGGGCGCACAGCAGTATAGAACGTAGATGCGCCTGCGCCAAGGATTGTTACGGGGCTTTCACCGATAGAAAGTTACAGGCTATATAGCGGTAACACACCAAGTGATTCTAGAGGCCCAGGATGCCTATATAAAGCGAGCAGCAAGTCAGGACATCATCAAGTCGTCGAGTCAAGATCAAGATATCGAGTCCTAATTGACAACAAGCGAAGCAAGAAATATCTTTTGTCCTTACGAGTAACCTTAAGAATATTTGTCGCCTAGCAAGTTACAAGTGCAAGTCACGAGCAAGTTAACGAGTTATAAGGCCGTACGAGTAACCTTATGAACTCCGCGAGCAACAACAAATCTAAAACATGAAACCAATAATCAAATGTCTTTCAGCCGACTTATTCAACTACTGTTTCGGATCCCACACCTTATCCCTTCTCAATCCCACATTTAAATTGTATGTTTTTTCCTAGTATTATTAGTGACTGTATTATCTCTAGCTTGTCATCTATGACATCTTTCTTCGTACCCAGACAATATTCCTGGTAATCTCGGTTACTCTTTATATCGAGTGAGACTTGTAGCTTTCCTGATATTTGGAAGGAGTCTTTTATTATTCCGCTTTTTAAAAAGGGTAGCAAATCGGATATTTCTAACTACGTGGCATTGCCAATCTTTCGGCAATACCTAAGCTGTTTGAGAAAATTATTACGTCTTCCCGTCAACACCTTTCCAGATCCACTATTTCTCCTTGTCAGCATGGCTTCATGAAAGGTTGTTCGTCGCTTTCCAACCTTTTAGAATTGACTACCCTTGTACACCATGGCTTCCGTAAAAAGTGTCAAACTGATGTTATTGTTATTATGTTCAATGCTTCTCATGAAATTTAACATCATGGGTTTTTCCCCGAAACTATTGGCTTGGTTAAAGTCGCAGAACCCAAAAGGTGTCTTTTCGTTCCTCGCTATCTAAAACTGTTCGAGTTACATCAGGTGTCCCCGAAGGCAGTCATCTGGGCCCACTATTATTTACCTTTTTTATAAATGATTTGCCTTTGGCCTTGGCTCATTCACGCGTGCTCATGTTTGCGGATGACGTCAAGATTTGTTATTCATATAACGATCCTTCTTTCAAACAGTACTTGCAATCAGATCTCGATGCGTTCTGTGATTGGTGTCACGTTAATAAATTACATCTTAATGCCTCTAAGTGCTCTTTTATGACTTTCTGTCGTTTGTCGCCGTTCCTAGCTCATTACTCTATTAAGTCTGTTCTGTTAGATTGTGTACCATCATTCAAAGATTAAGGCGTTATTTTTGACCCATCATATATCTTCAATTGTCAATAGAGCATGCAGTCTTCTTGGCTTCATTAAACGTTGGGCCAAAGAATTTGATGATCCATATGTGACAAAGGTTTTATACACTTCGTTAGTTCGCCCTACTCTAGAATATTGCTCGCCAGTGTGGAACCCTCAATATGATGTTCACCAGCGTACTATTGAATCGGTACAGAAGCAATTCCTTAAGTTCGCGTTACGCGGTCTTAATTGGGACCCGAGTCTTCGCCTACCTTCTTATTCTGACAGACTTCTTCTTATTAATCTTCCTTCACTTTACAACCGTAGGCTCGTATTTGGCATTCTCTTTCTCCATAAACTAGTCAACGGTGAAGTCATTTCTACTAATTTACTAGATACGCTATATTTTTGTGTTCCCTCAGTCGGAACAACCTTTAACAACCTTTCTCACCTTATTTCTCCTCATCTTTCTGTCACTTCTCTTCTATACTTTTTAATCATCTACAGCGAAATCACTGAAAATATTCTGGATTCCGATTGGCAGCATCTCATCCCTTACCATATTGGCTGTGAATCGGGGCAGAGCTGGCAGCTTGTGAAAATAAAACCCCACCACCGGGTCAGGGATGTTCAGTTGTGCATAAAGTTAAGCTACATTCTTCAATTAACTATTATCTGTCTTTTAGCTTAAGCTTTTTCGTCGACTGCTGTGTTAGTTGTCGTATAATAAAAAGGGCGTCTAACGGTTAGACACGATAGAAGTGAAACCTTCCGTAAAACAAACTGAGAGAGAATGAGACGAAAGCAGCATTAGGAGCGGGATAATTATAGGTTCATTATAATATTGCTATAAAGGTCATATTTTATTTTCTTCATTTTATTATTATTCATCCTCAATGTTTTCAATTTCAACAAATGATACGAGTGGCTTATGATAGCTAAAATATGATACAAATGCTTTGGTTTCGATGTTGTCAACATATCTTTGAAATACCGCGTCAATTGTTGTTTTTGATGGTGTTGTTGATTCAGTGCGATTGTTACACATTTTTAAACTGAATGTTGTATTGAGAAAGTCAATTAAAGGAACCGCTGTGTCCAATGCAAAATTTACGTTAAAATCGCCACTTAAAATCATTGGAACTTTATCGTAATCTTTTCTAAGTATCCGCGATACTTCTGGTGTATACTTCATTAAATTTTCATGAATGAATTCCGTGATGCTATTTATGGATTGATTCGGTGAAATATAAATTGCCACAATTAAAACTGTTTTTTTTTCTGTCGATATTCACGACACTTTTCTGCATTATTTTTCGGCATAATTGCGGTAAATATTTAAAAATGAAAATATTTACGAATATAAAAATACGGACGCAATACAGCACACGCGGTTGCTATTATGAGCGTCGTAACGCTTGTATTACACAGACGTACTAACATACACACAAACATTCGTAGGACGCTTGGTCTAAGCAAGTATTAGGTAGTGTAGGCGCGCAAACATACGTACTAGCATACATACAAACATACATACGTATGACGCTTGAACTAACACTAAAGCAAGTTTTAGGCAGTGTAGTATACATACTACAATACTCACTCTACTAGCGTGGCTCAGCAGTACGCAGCCACACACATATACGTATATCAACATATAACGCTTCGTAGCCAAGAGTGGGGAGGCTACGAAGCACCGCACAAAGGGGAGACGGAGAATAAGGAACGCTATATAACTCTGTTCTATCTCATTCTCTCGCAGGCTTTATATATTATAAGATCTATATGTATGTCTCTTTTTAGTGTCGCTTTTTCGTTTCATCGAGTCTCAAATCACTCCAAACGATTCTAAAGAAGTTTTCACTTCAATAAATAAATAAAATAAATAAATAAATTAATTAATAAATGCGCCTGAGTGAGCAGTCTAAGCATTCTTGACTTTTACTAGAAATGCCGCATTGGAGTTGGTTTGACTTGCGTTCGCTTTGGCTTCTTTTATTATAGCATTCATGAAAATATTTGCGGGGAAATGAGTTGAAAAATGTGCTAGTCTTTTATTTTTATTTTCACATTTAGCTTTTTAGATCAAAAGAACTTGGATTGGGAGACACTCGGGGCCTCTAATGGGTCCTACATGACCGGAAGAAACCAAGTTTGATGCTTGAAATGAATCCAGCTAATTCCTCCTCTATTCTTAATTTATTCCCTTGAGGAATGCCCTTAGGTATTCTAGCCATATTTTGATTAGGTGCTAAAGAACTGAAAATTTTATTTTGCATTAGTTCTTCTGGGCTTATTTTAAGTACCAATTCGATATTATTCCTAACCTTAAGGGCTAACAGTCTAGACTATGTCCTTTTTGATTTTGCAATTCTAGAATTCCTGAGCTATTGATTAAGCTTACCTTATTTTATTGACCTTATTTTATTGACTTTGAAATATTCTATTGACTATTCATTAAAGATTGAGTGGAAGTTGGACAATTTTAACAATAGCCCAAATCGAAGAAATTTTAATATGAAAATTTTTTACTCTCACTTTAAATATTTTTGATGAAATTGCAATTCAGATATTATTATATTTTCTGAGTGATCTAGTTAATTTGATATGATTTTATAGATAAAGACAATTGTGAAATGTGGTATCAATTGAAGGGGAATGCCTTTGGGGTTAAATTTGATGAAATTAATAAGCACACTTTCCGTTGAAAGCATTTGCCACATTATGCAACATTTTTCCTAAGCTTATCTGTTTATTTTCTTTAAACAGAATAATATTCATCTACGTATCAGTTTAGCAAGTCAGAAATTTGGACAAATATTGTAAGGAAGCTCTGGCTGGGGTACAATTCTCAGTCCCAGAGTCCCGTTTTCAGAACATTTATTTGATATGGAGACCTTGATGAGTATTAGGATAGGGGACTGAGACCACATAAAGGGGAGGAAAAGGAAGGGAAAGGAGTAGAGGGAGAGTCCAAGAGGAGTAGCAACGACTGATCTTGTCTGCCAAGCGAAGCCCGCTTGGCCAAGATCCGTTGCCCCTTGAACTGGGAAAGGGAAGCGTGAAAGGAAATGTTAGTGTGGGTATTAGAAAGGGATGGTGAAGAGAAACTGCAACGACTGATCTCGTCTGCCGAAGCGAAGCCCGCTTGGCCAAGATCCGTTGCCTCTTCACTGACTTCGTCTGCAGGAGAATAACTCATCCTGCAGAAGTCCGCTGATCCTTAGGCTCCACTCAAAAAGTTAAGTGGCCAAGGAAAAGGGGAGGGAAAGGGTATACATAAATTTAGTAACAAATAAAGAAATATTGCTGCGTGGGTTAAGTGATAATAGTACAGAGTTTATTGATAACTAACTAATCCTAAAAATCTTTTATAATTTTGGGTCCATACCGCACTCAAGCAAAAAGGATCTTAGAACATGGGCTCACCTGCTACTCCTTGTATTCCGCTTGATGATTTTCTATGGCACTATCTTTTTACTGCTGCTGTTGATCTCATTTTTCAACTTGTGGTCACTGGTCAAGTCATTTTCTCCTAATTCTAACTCTCTGTTAAAACCCACCCTTGCTCTGCCTACTTATTTCCTAACGATGAAAACATACGATGCGTCTTGTGCTTTGGCAGGCGTCACGATCGCCGTCTCTCTCTTTCACCTTAGATTTTCTCATGGTCTCTTTAGTGTCGGCATGCAGCGCAGCGTCCGCAGTCGGGAGGTTGCTCTCTCGCCGCGACGCGTCGACGCTGCAGCCACATCAAGACGGTAGCTAGAAAGAGAGGGAGGCGTCGATCGAAAGCATTGGCTATCAGAAAAAGAACTACAGTTAGTTTTGAGGTTGCGATATTTAATGTGGCCATGGACGTATCAAAATAAAAGTAAAAATGAAAAAGGGCCCTACATGGGCGTAGTTTAGATTGCCACGATAATGTGACTCGTCACACGGTGTCCTCACTTTGAACGGACGAATTGGACCGTGACTCGCCCGTTTGTCTTAACCTCGATGCGGAACAGTCGATCGTCTGCCCACATGAGGAAACGGCGATTTCTGCGGTGCCCATCCTGACGGAGCACCGCCACCCGATCTCGGACTTCGGCGGGTACTCGTCTATCGGGGGAAGCCGCGGGCGTGGCCTCTGGCACATAAATTGCCATAGATCGGGCCTCGCGACGTTGGTCCACGGCTGGCGTGAGTTGGCAGAGTGGCGGTGTCGTTTACTGGGGCGAGCGATGGTCGAGGGCAGGGCCCGGAGAGGTACAGGGGCATCTCCTCGTTGTCAGATGAAGTCTCACTGATGATAGAACTTGGTAGTTCTTGAAATAGCTATACAGACAACCAGCTCACCTTTTTGTGTTGCCTTTGAAATAATCTTCTTTTGGAAGATTGACCTCGAGCCGGCTAAACTGCAAGGTTTGATTTAAATTTCAATAGGTCGTAATCTAACCAGATAACACCAACGGAAGGCACGCCGTTACTTTGGAATTTTTATTCCAAAAAAAAAAAAAAAAACCCTTTTTCTATGTGGTACAATATACCGTATATGAAATAACAGGTCGTGATATTAATTTGGTAAGGCGAAGCTCTTACACTAATATTTCATAGCGCCTAAGGGTATGCACAAAAAGGTGGTCTTCGGTTTTGTAGGCTTTACCAACTTTTTTCGCTTCATTTAGTTGTTACAATTCCCAACCAATTCTAGCGTTGAAGACATGGTATGGCTATTGCAATTCCGGAGTTCTTTAGAAAAGTGTGCTGATGATAGAACTTGGTAGTTCTTGAAATAGCTATACAGACAACCTGCTCACCTTTTTGTGTTGCCTTTGAAATAATCTTCTTTTGGAAGATTGACCTCGAGCCGGCTAAACTGCAAGGTTTGATTTATGAAAATATTTGCGGGGAAATGACTTGAAAAATGTGCTAGTCTTTTATTTTAATTTTCACATTTAGCTTTTTAGATCAAAAGAACTTGGATTGGGAGACACTCGTTGCCTCTACTAGGTCCTACATGACCGGAAGAAACCAAGTTTGATGCTTGAAATGAATCCAGCTAATTCCTCCTCTTCTTAATTTGTTCCCTTTAGGAGTGCCCTCATTCTAGCCATATTTTGATTAGTTGCTACAACTGAAAATTTTATTTTGCTAGATACAAAATTATATTCTTTAAACAGAATAATATTCAACTGTGTATCAGTTTAGCAAGTCAGAAATTTGGACAAATATCAAAGAAGAAAAAAAAAGGGAGACAACCAGCTAAATTCACTAAGCCTATCAAAACATTTTTATTAGAATTATGCACGCATATTTTCATGGGCGACAAGCCCCCCTTAAGAAAATAGTATGAGATAGGGGTAGGGTATAGGCCGATCTGTTGAAATAATTCTTTCTCAACTCAATGCATGCATGATCACACACATATGGGCGACAAGCCCCCCTTAAGAAAATAGTATGAGATAGGGGTAGGGTATAGGCCGATCTGTTGAAATAATTCTCTCTCAACTCAATGCATGCATGATCACACACATATGTGTCTCTCACGAGATGCGTTAAAGAGAACAATGACTCGATGATAGACAAATAGAAGTCAGTCGCGAATAAACTGCACAACCAACCACACGCATTCCGTTTTATTATTACAATAGGTTATGGACCCAGGCAACGTGCCTATGTGGTTGTTGTAGTAATTTTTGGAAGAAATTAGTTTTCGCGCTGTGTTCTAGACGGTTTTCACAAAATATATATATACGAGTATAATGTCGGCGTTAAATCAGATTGAGAAAACTCGAGGAGGGTAATTATGACTCGTGGTGCATCCAGATGAAAAGTGTGCTGGTGCATGCGGATTTGTGGAATGTTTCGTCAGGCATATTGGCAAGGCCAACTACGGGGAAGAACACCGAATGGACGACGCTGGATTAAAAGGCATTTGCAATGATCACCTTGAGCGTCAAGACTTCACAATTGGGACATGTCAAGCACTGTGCAAGTGCACATGAGGCTTGGAAGAAGCTTCAGGAAGCTCATCAACCCAGAGGACCCGTTTGAAAAGAAGCTCTTTTCAAGAAATTGCTAAGTAAAAGCATACAGGAGGGTCAAAGCATATCGAGTTATTTGTCGGATATCAAGGAAATCTTGGACAAGCTTGCTGGCGTTGGAATTGATGTATTGGACGAGCTTGTAACGATTATTTTGTTTTCCAGTCTTCCAGGCGAATTCGACAATTTCGTTGTCGCCATAGAGCCGCGCGACAGTTTGCCGGTTTTCGACATGTTATGCATAAAGCTGAGAGAAGAAGGAGAACGCAAAAGAGAGAGCGAAAAACCGATCGAGAGCGCAAAACCATTTAAAACCAAAACCAAGCAAAAAGTTTGGAATTGTTTTGCGTGTGTTGGCGTAAACGGCCGGAAGGTTGCATCGAACCCGAATAAGACAGTACAGTCATCGTTAGGTTTGCTGAACGCGTTGGACGCGAAATGTTTTAAACGATCGAACTGGTGTCTGGACAGTGGCGCCACCAGCCACATGTGTTGCGACAGAGATTTGTTTTCAAAATTTGAGAAACATTCGGAAAAAATTGTTTTGGCTGATAATAACTTTCTTCAGGCTGAAGGAAAGGGCGAGGTAAAGCTGAATACCGAATCACGTATACTTACATTAAAGAATGTGTTGTATGTACCCAAAGTGAGAGGTAATTTCGTGTCGGTGAGCAAAGCAGTTGAACATGGAAGCGTCGTTGAATTTGGCCGAAGTATGCACGAGTGATCCAAAAGGGCGAATGCATTGTGAAAGCGGAAAAAGTTGGCCGTTCGTATATTTTTGGAACAGCACTGAGCGAATGCTATGCCATTGAACAGTCTTACGAAGATTTGTGGCATGGGAAAGTTTGACTCTACGTCGTTGGAACCCTGCAAGATCTGCATGGTTAGCAAGATCACAGTACAGCCATTTCCAGATTCGACCAAGAACAGAGCTAAGGGAATCTTGGAGCTGGTGCATTCAGATGTTTGCGGTCTTTTCGATACAAAAAGCCTTGGAGGCAGCAGATACTTTTTGACATTTATCGATGACAGGTCACGTTGCATATTTGTATATTTCCTGAAGGGAAAGGATGAAGTATTTGGAAAGTTTGTCGAGTTTAAAAACATGGCAGAGCGGCAAACTGGAAAGAAGCTAAAGTGCATTCGGAGCGACAATGGTCGCGAGTACGTCAATAAATCGTTTGACGAGTTTCTCAAGGGCAATGGAATATTACGGCAGCTCACGGTATCATACACGCCGCAGCAGAACGGTGTAGCAGAGAGAGTTAACAAAACTCTTGTGGAGATGTCAAGATGCTTGCTCATCCAGTCTGATCTACATCAATCTCTTTGGGCTGGGGCAGTTTATACAGCTGCTTATCTGCGGAATAGGTCACCAACTCGAGCCCTGGTTAACATGACTCCAATGGAAGCATGGAATGGTAAGAAACCATCAATAAGTCACTTAAAAGTTTTGGGGTCTATTGCAGTAGCACTGAACAAAGGACATCATAAGGGCAAGTTTGATCCAAAGGGCAAAGAATACCGAATCGTTGGTAATTCTCGAAATGTGAAAGGGTATCGGTTGTACGACGCCGAAACCAGGCAATTTGTTGAGAAGCGAGACGTTTTGTTCGACGAGCGTTTCGGCAGTGGGGATTCGATATCGTCAAGTTTGATTTTTGATGCAGCAGATCAGTTAAGCAGTACAGAACAACGTGTTGGACCCGGCAGGCCGAAGCTGATTCGAACTGGAAGGCCTGGCAGACCAAAAAAGCAGTTCAACATTTTAAACGCATTGATTACATGTGAGGTAATCTTACCAGAGACCTATGATGAGGCGCTTAGTAGTCCGTTTGCTTCGCATTGGCGTGAGGCATACTCCTTATGACTCCTTGATGTCAAATCACACTTGGCAGCTTAGTACGCTATCGGAAGGGTATAAGCCCGTTGGCTGCAAGTGGGTCTACAGTGTAGAGCGTGATGCAAAGGGACAAGTCGAGCGTTTTAAGGCAAGACTAGCAGCAAAAGGATGTTCACAGCGCTGTGGAGTGAGCTACAATGAAACATACTCGCCTGTATGTCGCTTGGAGAGTGTTGGTTTCATCTTGGCCATAGCAGCGCAGTTAAAATTGTATCTACACCAGATGGATGAATGCACTGCCTATTTAAATAGTGATTTGGGCGATACCGTATACATGAGGCAGCCCGAAGGATACGCAACTGAAGACAAAAGCAAGGTACTTCTGTTGAAAAAGGCGTTATATGGACTCAACCTGTCTGGACGGGAGTGGAACTCCAAACTCGATAGTGTTTTGCGAGCTAATGGAACATGTCTATACAAACAGCAAACAAAAGGTAATCTATCACTAATCCTTGTCTACGTAGACGTTCTTCTTATAGGATGCCAAGAGAAATCGGATCTTGACAGGATTAAGTCATCTATTATGGCAGCGTTTGAATGTATTGACAAGGGACCTGTGCGTTTGTTACTTGGCATGGATGTTCACCGTGATGGCGAACTTGGCGAAATATCATTGGGTCATTCACTGTACATCAAGGATTTACTGGAGCGATATGGCTATGCTCAGTGCAGACCAGCTGCAACACCGTTAGAAGCAGGGTATCAGGTAGCCTGCGATAAAATGGAGTGTAAAAGGGTTGATGCAACTCTTTATCAGACAATGATAGGCGAGCTAATGTGGCTTGCGTTGACTACTAGACCGGATATACTCCACTCAGTATCGAAATTGGCTCAACGTAACAAGGACCCCCATAACGAACACCTTGCAGCCATAAAGCATGTTTTACGATATCTGGCTTCGACAGTTGGCTTCAAGATTCATTACAAGCAGGCGGATGCGGCATTTACTGGTTTCGTGGATGCAGATTGGGGAGGCGATAAGATTGATCGCAAGTCTTATACAGAATATGTATATTTTCTAGCTGGCGGACCGATATCATGGAAATCGGAGAAGCAGCAGAGTGTTGCTCTTAGCAGTATCGAGCGTTACATGGCGTTATCAACACCGTGCAAAGAAGCCATTGTATTGCGTCGATTAATTATCGAGATTGGTTGCGGAGAAGAAGATACATCTACCGTTTTGTATGGCGATAACCTCAGCAATTGGCTAAGAACCTGGTACACCACTCAAGGACGAAGCATGTGGACATTAGATATCATTTTGTTAGACAAGTAGTTAATGATGGTCAGATTATTTTAAAGTCTACTAATGAAATGATAGCTGATATCCTAACCAGGAATCTTGCGAAGAAGAAGCATGTAGAGTTTACGAATTTGTTAAGTATAAGATAAATTTGTGGACATACTTGCATTGAGGAAGGGTGTTGAAATAATTCTCTCTCAACTCAATGCATGCATGATCACACACATATGAATATATATATGTAACTATGTATACTCTCTCACGAGATGCGTTAAAGAAAACAATGACTCGATGAGAGACAAATGGAAGTCAGTCGCGAATAAACTGCATAACCAACCACACGCATTCTGTTTTATTATTACAATACGATCCATTCCAACCCCCAATTCATATAGTGTCGATGACTATTTCGCGTGTGCTTGCACTTTTTCTTTCGTTTTTCTAGCTTTAGATTAAAGAAATTGATAGCCAGACGACAAATTATACATTGAGAAACTATGAGAGACTGAGACAGAGAAAGGTGGGGGACATTGTGGTGGTGGTAGTGGGGTGACTTTTTGGGGGTGGCTCCAACTAATTTGTCTCGTTGTTGCACAATTTGCTGGCCCAGGCTTAGAACATTTAATAAGCCAGAGGAGAGAAAGAAGAAAATATACTATAAATACCAGTGCACGCTAATTGAGGATACATTTTTCCAACAAAAAAAAAAAAAAAACACAGAAGAAGTAAACTTTTCCTACTTCCTTTTGATTTATTCCATTTCACGATTATTCCATTTGATGCAAGCGAAATGCATTTTTTATGACAGTTAATGGAGTTTTCACGGTCTCGGATCTTGACATTTGTTGGGGGTAGAACTTAAATTACATGGCACTTGGGAACTCATTTTCAATTTGGGGTTTCAGAGACCACACAAACAGGAATTTGCAACGTTTCAGTCCATAACCGTTGGCCTTTATGGGTATATAAAATATATTAGAAAACCAGAGGGGAATCAATATATAATTAAATATCTTGTCTTTCCAAAAAGAAAAAAAGATATTGTTATGTGTGAGTTAAAAACGGGGTCTTTATTCGATGGATGAATACTTAAAACTGAAGTACAAAAATGTCTTTTAGTAATATTTATGGGCTAAATTTGTGAGCCCTTGAGTGGCGTGATCGAATTAGCGTTCTCACTCTTTTGATTTTTAGGGGGACAATTATTTTTGCAAGTGTTCAATTGTTTATGAATAAAACGGATTTTGCCTGTGTTTTAGTGATAAGTTAGCGTTCACACGCTTTGATTTTGAGGGGGACAATTGTTATTGCAAAACGGATGTTTACTTTAAAATTATAAATTTTAGGGGACGAAAAATTCATAAGTTATTGGGTATTGACGTTGGATATATGACTCCTCCATCCTAAAAAAAATAGCCTGTCCTCAGACGGATATATTGGGATATAGCGAGAGGTTTTTCTCAGCTGTAAAGATTAAAGTATCAATTTTGCTTTGGGACTCAATTTTTTCAACAATTGGGGTTTCGATTTTTTCTGTGGGAGCACGATTGTTATTTGATGGAAAAGGTTAATTATTAATTCTTGTGGTATTGCCTTATATTTATAGTATTTTAGTATTAAATCGGTACAGAAGCAATTCCTTAAGTTCGCGTTACGCGGTCTTAATTGGGACCCGAGTCTTCGCCTACCTTCTTATTCTGACTCGTATTTGGCATTCTCTTTCTCCATAAACTAGTCAACGGTGAAGTCGTTTCTACTAATTTACTAGATACGCTATATTTTTGAGTTCCCTCACGTCGGACCAGAAATTCACGAACCTTTTCGTGTTCTTTGCCAATCTTTTAACAACCTTTCCCACCTTATTTCTCCTCATCTTTCTGTCACTTCTCTTCTATACTTTTTAATCATCTACAGCGAAAACACTGAAAATATTCTGGATTCGGATTGGCAGCATCTCATCCCTGACCATATTGGCTGTGAATCGGGGCAATGCTGGCAGCTTGTGCAAATAAAACCCCTCCACCGGGTCGGCGATGTTTAGTTGTGCATAAAGCTAAGCTACATTCTTCAATTAATTATTATCTTTTAGCTTAAGCTTTTTCGTCGACTGCTGTGTTAGTTGACGTAAAATAAATAAATAAATAAATTAATAAATGCGCCTGAGTGACTTTCAATATTATGTTCTAAACATTCTTGACTTTTGCTAGAAATGCCGCATTGGTGTTGGTTTGATTTCCGTTCGCTTTGGCTTCTTTTATTATAGCATTTATGAAAATATTTGCGGGGAAATGAGTTGAAAAATGTGCTAGTCTTTTATTTTTATTTTCACATTTAGCTTTTTAGATCAAAAGAACTTGGATTGGGAGACACTCGTTGCCTCTACTAGGTCCTACATGACCGGAAGAAAACAAGTTTGATGCTTGAAATGAATCCAGCTAATTCCTCCTCTATTCTTAATTTGTTCCCTTGAGGAATGCCCTTAGGTATTCTAACCATATTTTGATTAGGTGCTAACGAACTGAAAATTTTATTTTGCTAGATACAACAACATAGAAATACTTCTAGTTCTTCTAGTCTTATTTTAAGTACCAATTCGATATTATTGCTAACCTTAATGGCTAACAGTCTAGACTATGTCCTTTTTGAGTTTGCAATTCTAGAATTCCTTAGCTATTGATTAAACTTACAATAAGTTGACCTTATTTTATTGACTTTGAAGTAGGAGAATTTTAACAATAGCCCAAATCGAAGAAATTTTAATATGAATACTTTTTACTCTTTTTTCTCTATTTCTCTATCTCTTTTTACTCTATTTTCTGAGTGATCTAGTTAATTTGATATGATTTTATAGATAAAGACAATTGTGAAATTTGGTATCAATTGGAGGGGAATGCCTTTGGGCTTAAAATTGATGAAATTAATAAGCACACATTCAGTTTAAAGCATTTGCCACTTTATGAGACATTTTTGCTCAGCTTATCTATTTATTTTCTTTAAACAGAATAACATTCAGCTGTGTATCAGTTTAGCAAGTCAGAAATTTGGACAAATATCAAAGAAGAAAAACAAAAAGGGAGACAACCAGCTAAATTCACTAAGCCTATCAAAACATTTTTATTAGATTTATGCACGCATATTTTCATGGGCGACAAGCCCCCCTCAAGAAAATAGTATGAGATAGTGGTAGAGTATAGGCCGATCCATTCCAACCCCCAATCCATATAGTGTCGACGACTATTTCGCGTGTGTTTGCACTTTTTCTTTCGTTTTTTTAGCTTTAGATTAAAGAAATTGATAGCCAGACTACAAATCATACATTGAGAAACTGAGAGAGACTGAGACAGAGAAAGGTGGGGGACATTGTGGTGGTGGTAGTGGGGTGACTTTTTGGGGGTGGCTCCAACTAATTTGTCTCGTTGTTGCACAATTTGCTGGCCCAGGCTAAGAACATTTAATAAGCCAGAGGAGAGAAAGGATAAAATATACTAAAAATACCAGTGCGCGCCAATTGGGGATACATTTTTCCAAGAAAAAAAAAAAAAAGAACACAAGAAGTAAACTTTTCCTACTTCCTTTTGATTTATTCCATTTCACGATTATTCCATTTGATGCAAGCGAAATGCATTTTTTATAACAGTTAATGAAATTTTCACGGTCTCGGATCTTGACATTTTTTGGGCGTAGAACTTAAATTACATGGCACTTGGGAACTCATTTCCAATTTGGGGTTTCAGAGACCTCACAAACAAGAATTTGCAACGTTTCAGTTCATAACCGTTGGCCTTTATGGGTATATAAAATATACTAGAAAACCAGAGGGGAATCAATATATAATTAAATATCTTGTCTTTCCGAAGGGGAAAGTTGAGTTAAAGCGGGGTCTTTATTTGATGGATGAATACTTAAAACTGAAGTACAAAAATGTCTTGTAGTAATATTTATAGGCTAAATTTGTGAGCCCTTCAGTGGCGTGATCGAGATTGACGCGATTTGATTGGCCCGAATTTTAATGCTGAATTAGCGTTCTCACGCTTTTGATTAGGGGGGACAATTATTTTTGCAAGTGTTCAATTGTTTATGAATAAAACGGATTTTGCCTGTGTTTTAGTGATAAGTTAGCGTTCACACGCTTTGATTTTGAGGGGGACAATTGTTATTGCAAGTGTCCAGAAAACGGATGTTTACTTTAAAATTATAAATTTTAGGGGACGAAAAATTCATAAGTTATTGGGTATTGACGTTGGATATATGACTCCCACATCCTAAAAAAAAATAGCATATCCTCAGACGGATATATTGGGATATAGCGAGAGGTTTTTCTCAGCTGTAAAGATTAAAGTATCAATTTTGTTTATACTTTGGGACTCAATTTTTTTTAACAATTGGGGTTTCGATTTTTTTTGTGGGAGCACGATTGTTATTGGATAGAAAATGCTTAATTATTAATTCTTGTGGTATTGCCTTAAACTTATAGTATTGTAGTTGAATAGGGATTCCCGGAGAGAAAGAAAATAACCCAGTCTTCTTTCGTTGAATTCAAAATATGAACTGATTTTATTTACAAAAGTACGGAGTTTATATAGGATTATCTTAGGCTCTAGTAGGTAACAATTGTTCTTAGAAGATCTTATTTTAGACTCACACCCACGTATTCGGGGTTTGAAAAATGATTATTTTGGGCACATCGGCCACTTGACATCCTGTCGTTGTGATCTTTTGGGTTAGTTTAGAATTACAAGTGTTTTTTCCGCACCGCGTGTGGCAGATTGTATTTCTAGTTATATGCTAGGTTAGTTGTTTGGTACAAAGGTACAGTTGTATTGTATTTTCTTTAGTTTTAATCTTAAACATTCTGCAAAGGGCCACCAAATGCGGCGTTTTGGGCTTTATTTTTATAGTTAGTTGTCCTATACAAATTATTATTAAACTATCATTAGTAAGATAATTATTGTTAAAGAAGCATGACCAGTTACATGATGGACGTCGAACCTAGTCAATCTGATGTTCCTTTGCCATTGTCACTAACTTCCTATTCCTACCAATTCTCCCGTATGTATTACTGAGTTGGCTTCTACTGGTTTTTATAATATTTGGCATATTACCTAATGATTTCTGTTTCGGGATATCTACCCATTCCTGATCTGTATTACTGTGCCTTTTAATAAGGTGGAGAATTTAAAGAAGAACTATCTTTCCTTTTTGAATTGTATCAATGTGATCTTCGCTCCACCAATTTTAAATATCGCTGACTGCAAAAATTTGAGTGGTTATTCTGGCTATCATTAAATGTTGTCTTTTTATAAATATTTTGCCATATCTGCCTTTTTGGTACAATAGTTTCTGACAATTTGTTGCCGGAATCTATTTTGATATTATGTGTTAGATAATCATTATCTAATTGACCCATTGCCTTTGGAATATTCTCATTTTGTATTGGCTCTGGGATATATACTTTTTGTTCCCCAATTTTCACTTTACCTCCGATGTGAGGTCCTGCCGGGGGCCATAAATTTATTTTTTGAGTTTTGCTGTTGCATTTCTTTGGAATTGTGTTGTTTTTATTTTGAAATTTACCTTTCCTCTCCCAACGTTGTTCAAAACCTGTGACATCTATTGTTGTTGCCACTACAGATTTATTCTGATTTGATTTGGTGCATCCCGAGACGATCCAACCAAATCGAGTATTTTGGCCTATCAGGCCATAAATCTTTGTAATTCCCCTTTTTAAGATTTGGGTATATACGTTTACTACCATTATTATATCAACCCTACCAGGTTTATTGAACATATATATATATGATATATATATATATATATCACCTAGCACGTAAGTTTGCCATTTTGACATATCCACGTTTGCAATTTTTAATGGAAGAGCTTTTATTAACTTTGGCAACACAATTGCCTCAACCTTTAGATGTCTTTTCCTAGGATTTCGCGTCTTTACATCTATTTTTACCTTATATTTTGATTTATTAGATTTTATTGAGGACACGCCACTTAATTCTGTATATTGTTTAATTTTAGGTAATTTTAATATTTGAGCGGCCTCTTCAGACAAAATAGTGCTCTGTGAACCACAATCAATAAGGGCTCTTAGAGTCTTATATCCTCCATTTACATATTTTACTTGTATTACAGCTGTGGCCAACAGTGTTGGTTGTGCGGTTACACAAGTATTTACTCTCTCCTGTTCTTTTTTAAAATGGAGTAAGGTATGGTGTTCCTTACTGCACAATGAACAGACCATTTCATTAGTGCACACCTTTTTGCTTGAATGGTTCAAGCATCTTATGCAAAGCTGCACTTTTTTTACTGTTTCATACCTTTTTGTATGGGTCAATCCTTTAAACTTATAGCATTTATATGCTTTGTGCCCGGCAATTTTGTAAATCGGACATTTATCTTCGACTTCCGCATAATTTAAAACAGTTTGTAGCGGTTTTTTCTCTTCTTTGCTCATGGCACTTAGCGAGCAATATCTTTGCTCCAAGTATTCCATGACATCAGATAGCATTTGAATTTGCCTTGTTTTTCTAATCTGACTCTCATACAATTGTAGAGCCTCTCTGTCAAATTTCCTTAGTAGGAGTTGAGTTGACAAATTTGCTTTTATTTTTGTTGGAATACCCCGATTCCACTTACAAAAATTACTCTTTACAATACTAGATTAAGTTTTTTAAGTGAGATGAAGTTTGGTCACACTGATTTTTATTCTTTTACTTTTTCTGGAAATATAAAACGTGGTTGCTGGTGTTGCCAAAACTTAAGTTCAAGTGTTTAATATAATTGAAGATATATAAACATATAAAAGCGGTGTTTCTTTTGTTTTAACTAAAAGTCAGTTCTTCAACAGGTTATGGGCCCAGTCCATGCCTAGTTAATACACATAAATACAATTCTTTGATCAGTTCGGAAATAACCTAATTGTGAAATTCAATTCCAAGTAAAAGTTTTTTGTCTCTTTCTTTCTTCCTTATTATGTGTGATAAAAAGAATGGAAAAGGCAAAGCGCAATATAAAGCCATTTGATGGTGAAAAGTACTCTATTTGGAAGTTTAGGATGAGGGCATTATTTTCAGAATTAGACGTAATCAAAGTTATTGATCAAGTGATGCCCAACGAAATAGATGACTCTTGGGTAAAGGCAGAGCGATGTGCCAAAAATACGCTTATAGAACATTTAAGTGATGCGTTTCTTAATTTTGCGGCAAATGACAAAACCACGCATCGCAATTGGCATTGCGCAAACGTTCACTCTCGCTTAAGTTATGGAGTGAGATGCCACTGCTGACATTCTTCAACATCTTTGATGAGTTAGTTAGCGAATTGTTAGCTGCCGGTGCAAAATTAGAAGAAATGGATAAGGTGTCACATTTGTTGCTTACGTTGCCATCATCTTACAACGGAGTGATCACAGCTATAGAAACGCTTTCAGAGGATAACTTAACTTTAGCTTTTGCGAAAAATAGATTATTAGATCACGAAGTTAAAATAAACAATGATAATAGTGATACGAGTAATAAGGTGATGAAAACAGTTGTGCAAAATAAAAACAACAACAATAAGTTTACACGCACACAAGTCAAATTTAAAAATAGGGTGAATAAACCAAATAGATTTTTCAAAGGCAAGCAAGGAAATAGTATCAAGTGTCATTACTGTGGAAAGGTAGGTCATATAAGGAAAGATTGTTACGCATTTAAAAGAATTTCAAAAGAAAAGAATAAGGAAAATAATCAAGCGCAATTGGCAACGCCAGAACCCGGGTTTGCATTTATGTTTAAGCAAGTGAAAACAAATTTAAATAAAAAATATCAAAGAAGCTAACTTCGGCAATGCCGAAGTTTATATACCCTTGCAGTCCTTGGCAATAATTTTTTTACATTTTGAAATTTCTTTCCTTGCAACTCAATTCATCAACACACAAACAAAACATTCAAATTATTTCTCTCTTTACTACAAATTTTTAAGCAAAGCATAACACGCATACACATACATACATACGTGTAGCGCTGCGTCTGTGTGTGCGTATGCATGTGCTCTGTTTGATTTGCTGATGACGTAGAACCGATTTGTATTGACTGTAACTTGTGTTCTATTTATCCGATCAAACTCAAATTTTGGGATCTGAGATTTTATATCAATTCTTTGCAAAAATTTTTGTTCTAGAGCTATATGATATAGTAGTCCGATGCTGACAATTTTCATACTCTATTATCTCCCGGCTAAAAGTAGCTCAAATATGAAATTTCATTCCGATAGCTCTTAAGATGACAGCGTGAAGTTGATTTGCACAGACAGACGGACGGACGGACGGACGGACGGACGGACAGACGGACATGGCTATATCGACTCAGCTTCTTATGCTGATCAAGAATATATATACTTTATGGGGTCAGAAACGTCTCCTTCTGTGCGTTACAAACATCTGACCAATTTTATAATACCCTCTGCAAGGGTATAATGAGTTCATATTGGATTCTGGAGCGAGTGACCATCTAATAATTGATGAGTACATTGTATTCTGATTGTGTAAAGTTGGTGCCACCACTAAAAATCGATGTGGCTAAACAAGGAGAATACATATATGCCACCAAACGTGGTATTGTGCGGCTGCAAAACGGCTTCGAAATTACACTGGAGGATGTCTTGTACTGCAGGGAAGCTGCAGCTAATTTGATGTCAGTTAAGAGACTTCAAGAAGCTTGAATGTCAGTGACATTTAACACTGATGAAGTTTCCATAAGCAAAAATGGAATGCTAGTGGTGAAAAACTCAGGTATGTTGAATAATATTCCAGTACTTAAATTTCACGCATATACTCTGAATGAAAAAAATAAAAATAAATATAAATTGTGGCATGAGAGGCTTGGGCACATTAGCAATGGAAAATTACTTGAAATAAAAAGATACAATGTATTCAATGATAATAGCGTTCTTAATAATTTAGAGTTGTCAGATGATATTTGTGAGCCCTGTCTTAACGGAAAACAAAATAGACTACCATTTAACAGATTCAAAGACAAAAGCCATATTAATAGACTCTTATTCGTAGTGCATTCAGATGTATGTGGACCAATTACTCCAGTCACTCTGAATGATAAAAACTACTATGTAAACTTTGTAGATCAGTTCACACATTATTGTGTTACTTATTTAATCAAATATAAGTCTGAAGTATTTAATATGTTCAAAGACTTTGTAGCGAAGAGTGAAGCCTATTTTAATCTGAAAATGGTTAATTTATATATCGACAATGGTAGAGAGTACCTTTAAAATGAGATGCGTGTTTTTTGTGTTGATAAAGGGATATCCTATCATTTAACTGTTCCACAAACACCACAATTGAACGGTGTATCTGAACGAATGATACGATCTATTACTGAAAAGGCTCGGGCTATGATAAATGGTGCAAAATTAGAAAAACACTTCTGGGGTGAAGCTGTCTTAACAGCAACATATCTCATTAACAGAATTCCAAGTAGGGCCCTCGATAAAAGTAGAATTACGCCATATGAGAAGTGGCACAATAGAAAACCCAATCTGAGTCATTTGAGAGTGTTTGGCGCAACTGTGTATGTACACAATAAAAATAGAAATGGCAAATTCGATGAAAAATCATTTAAGAGTATCCTTGTGGGATATGAGCCAAATGGATATAAATTGTGGGATGCTATCAATGAAAAGTTTATCGTTGCACGAGATGTTGTCGTTGATGAAACTAATATGGTTAATTCAAGGGTTGTAAACAATGAAACAGATTTGCTTAGAAAAAGTAATAAAATTGGTAATGAATATTTTCCGAATGAAAGTAAGAAAATAAATTATCCTGATGTCCTGAATGAAAGTAAGGAGTGTGATAATACTGAAATCCTGAAAGACAGTAAGGAATCTGATCACATAAATATTCCGAATGAGAGTAGGAAAAGAACTAAATCTGTTGTCCTGAATGAGAGTAAGGAAGCGTGTTTCCCGAATGATAGTACGGAACATGAAACAATCGAAACATTAACCAGAAAAAGTGAGAGATTAAAAGGCAAACCACAAATACCGTATAATGAAGACGATTGTAATATAAATATGTTTATATTGAATGCTCACACTGTATTTAATGATGTTCCAAATACATTTGATGAAATAAAACATCGAAATGACAAACACCTTTGGGAAGAAGCCATAAAAATAGAGTTAAATGCTCATGAATTAAATAACACATGGACTATGACGGAAAGGCCAAACAACAAAAACATTGTCGATAGCAGATGGGTATTTTCTATTAAGTATGATGAATTTGGAAATGCTTTGAAATACAAGGCTAGACTTGTTGCACGTGGGTTTACCCAAAGATATCAGGTGGATTATGACGAAACATTTGCCCCTGTTGCCAGAATTTCTAGCTTTCGGTTCATTTTATCGTTAGCTGTGCAATATAATCTGAATGTTCATCAAATGGATGTGAAAACAGCTTTCTTGAATGGAAAGCTAAATGAGGAAATATATATGCAACTTCCTCAATTTACATTTTAGACAAAGGCGATGTTAAATCAAATATATATGCACTGCTGTATGTTGATGATGTTGTCATAGTAACAGGGGATATGACAAGTATGGTTGATTTTAAAACATACTTAAAGAATAAATTTCGAATGACTGATTTAGAAGAAATACGACATTTCATTGGCATAAGAATAGAAATGTTACCTAATAAAATTTGCTTAAGTCAGTCCTCTTATATTTCGAGAATTTTAAGTAAATATAATATGGAAAACTGCAATGCAGTAAGTACCCCTTTACCGAACAAAATGAAATTTGAACTGCTTAATTCAGATGAAGATTGTGGAGCACCATGTCGAAATCTTATTGGGTGTTTAATGTATATCATGCTGTGCACACGCCCTGATTTGTCTACTGCAATAAATATTCTGAGTAGATATAGTAGTAAGAATAACTCAGAGTTATGGCAATGTTTAAAGAGGGTTCTTAGATACTTAAAAGGAAGTGCCAATATGAAGTTGGTTCTTAATAAGAATGAAACTTTTGAAAATATCCTAGTTGGATACGTACCCTCTGACTGGGGTGGGAATGAGATTGATAGGAAGAGTACCACAGGTTTTTTGTTTAAAGTATTTGATTCCAATCTGATTTGTTGGAACACCAAGAAACAAAACTCAGTAGCAGCTTCATCTACTGAAGCTGAGTATATGGCCCTGTTTGAAGCTGTAAGAGAAGCATTATGGCTAAAGTCTCTAATGAACAGGGTAAATATTAATGTAAAAAAACCAATAAAAATTTATGAAAATAATCAGGGATGTATCTGTATAGCCAATAACCCCTCATGTCACAAAAGAGCTAAGCATATAGACATTAAATACCATTTTGCTAGAGAACAAGTGGAAAATAATATCATTGTTCTTGAGTATATTCCTACAGAAAACCAAGTTGCTGACATCTTTACAAAGCCGCTGCCAGTCGGAAAGTTTGTAGAATTCCGGAAGAAATTGGGACTCCTCGAAGACAACTGAACAAATCGATTGTTCCTCGATGCCAAAGAATTTCATTTTTTTTGTTTATTCAATTTAATTTACGACTCTTTGAATTGTTGAGTTGTAAAACATGCTAATGAATTTATATTTTTACTTTGTAAACATTTTTTTTTAAGTTGATCCGATACAGGTTTTTCTGGGTTTTCCCTGTATCCTTAGAGTAAATGCTGGATCACATAAGACTTCCCAGATGGCACACCAACCACAGCAATCAGTAGTTAAGTTTTGAATTAATTTTTTGTTTATTTAATAATGTAATTTTTGAGGGGGCGTGTTGGAATACCCTAATTCCACTTAAAAAAATTACTCTTTAGAAAACTAGATTAAGTTTTTTAAGTGACATGAAGTTTGGTCACACTGATTTTTATTCTTTTACTTTTTCTGCTGGTGTTGCCAAAACTTAAGTTCAAGTGTTTAATATAAATGAAGATATATAAACATATAAAAGCGGTGTTTCTTTTGTTTTAACTAAAATTCAGTTCTTCAACAATTTTAATTAAGTAAACTGACTCATTTACTATGTCAATCAATCCTTTAACACTTTTTGCGGAATCATTGTTGATCATCGGTAAATCAACGATCCGACTTAATTGTTCGGAAAATAACCTCCGATTATTTTCATACCGCTTGGTTAACAGTTCCCAAGCGGCACTATAATTGTCAGCTGAACCTGACAATAGATGGGCTACCATGCTCCTTGCTTCGCCCTTTAATGCGGATTTTAAATAATTGAATTTAAGAGCAGGACTTATATCCTCTCTTTTTTCAATCAGTTCCGCAGGATCTCCAGAAAATGTGGGTACCAGTATCTTCGGCAACACCGGTAGTTCGCCTCTCACGGTTACATTCTCAATCTTACTTTCCTTATTGTTTATTTTCATTTCTAGCATTGACAATGAATTTTGGACGTCGAATTCCAAATCCTTCATAGTATTCTTAAATTTTGCATCACTTGTTTTTTCTTGGCATGCCCGTACCTTCTCCCATAAATAATTTATTTTATTAATATACATTATCCATGTCCCATTGCCTGTTGATTTCAACTCTACTACCTCCAAATATTCCTGAAGCTGTCGGACTCTATCCATAAATATCTCCTGTTTATCACTTCCGTTTTCATGACTGGAGGTCGCATTCCCGCGCGACTCTCCTTTGCTATCATCAAACATTTCTGACATACTTGCCTCTGCTTCAACTAACTAGCTATTATTTTGGCAACTATCTTTAAAACCTCTTCATGTAGTTTATCTCTGTAGTACTGATGATCGAAAACCCCCTGTTGGAGCAATTTCTCATGGTTAGGCATCCATCGACTACTAATCACTTTTGCTTCCTCAATCACCTTGCTAGTAATGTTTTTGGAATCTAGAGCTTCCAACTGCCTTAACCTGGTATGCAACTCTACCTGCGTCTCTAACAATTTTGCAGTCTTATTAGTGAACATTTTATCTTGTGCAAATATTGGGATATCTATATAAATATATAATTATAAAAATAGATAGATGTACTTATAACTATCTTAATTTATATCTTATCTGATGATCCTGTTAACACCGTTCGCCACTAGAGAGTAAGTAGAGTTTGCCAAGTAGGTTTTGCCGATATTCTGCTACTGCTTGTCTGCCAATGGGTAGGGTTTGCCGATAGTTTGCTGGTGCTTTGCCGTTTCTTTATATTTGCCTCGTCTCCAGTCTCTGTCTTTGCCTCCAGTCGCCTCTTCTTTGCAACTATCTTGTTGCTCTGCTGCTATTTCTAGTTGCTGACTTGCAACTGTATATAGTGTATATGTACACTAGTAAATTCTTTTTTTTTACTTTCGATATTAGGGCTTCGAATACGCCACACACAAAAACTCCCGCCGCCAAAATTACTACAGTTGCTCCACAAGCCAAACTGACTTTAAAATCGGACGCACGCACTTATTATTTATTAAGCAAAATTTTGCTATTTATATTATACTTTGTCGCTTACCACTGGTGGGGGAAAACAAGAGTTAATTTATTTTGCTACCTATAGCTGATCTTAGCATTTACACTTGCATAAGAATTCAGACTTTAAGGAGCTGATTCACACTCTAAGTCTCTTACCACTGGTGGGGGAAAACTGCAGAGTTCCTTTTTTCGAAGGACCAAAATGAATCCGGTTCGAAGGACCAAAATGAATCCGGCTCGAAGGACCAAAATTAATAGGGATTCCCGGAGAGAAGGAAAATAACCCAGTCTTCATTCGTTGAATTCAAAATAAGAACTGATTTTATTTACATAAGTACGGAGTTTATGTAGGATTATCTTAGCCTCTAGTAGGTAACAATTGTTCTTAGAGGATCTTATTTTAGACTCACACCCACGTTAGGCTGTCCCACGCTACAAGGGGAATTTTTTTTTCGGAATCTCAATATGCATACCCTTTATTTTTTTTCCATTTGACTCTAAAGACTTAAATATAATATATTATTGAGATCGGATGTCATTAACCCGTGCCGACTTGCCGACAAACTTTAAGTTTAAAAGTTAGTATGAAAGCTATATGGTCACTATAGAGAAATGTTTAATTGAATTTTTAAATTAATTAAATAATGAAAAATAAAACATATAGTTCGCATTTATTTTCTTTTTATTATAAAAGAGACTTCAATCATCCAATTTTCTTTTCAAAGTTTTCTTTTTACAGTCGGGATATACCTGTCTGTGTTCTTGTACGCAACGTAATAAAAATTGTTTTTGCTCCTCTTGAACAGTGATCAAACCATGGAAATCTTGCCTTAACTTAACCGCTCTTTCCGCCGTGTCATTGACTGCTTTCAGTTCTAGCAGCTTCTTTTTAGCCTGTAGAAACGAATTATCATTTGACCACGACGAGGGACACTTTTTCAAAAAACTGTCGTCAATATGGAGTCGATTAAACAAGAACTTGCTTTTGACAGAGACGAAGTCATCAATGTTTTTCTCTAAAATTACAAAAGATTGATCATTTATTATTATACCTATTAGCAAACTTTGTAAAAGAACAAATTCAAAGATTAATTAATGTTCCAAAAAGTTGGCTACAGAGTTCTTCGTTGGATGTAATGTAACGTTTATTTTGGGCAGTTGGGTTTTCTCTAGTTAAGTTAGAAATCATTCTTACTTTAGTTTCTAGATTGACGTCATCATCAAATAAAGCCAGAATAGATACTTCATCTGTCAAATACCACAAATGCTGGCAAAACTTCTGCAATGCTGCTTTTGAAATGCTTTTGTCTATTGTTTCGTAATTTTTCATGGCCTTCAAAAAACACAAATCCTGATACGGCGCCTTTACTGCTAAAATACATTGGAGCCAGGGTTTAACGTAGGATGTCACGATGAACAGACATACTTCCAACAGAGCTCCCTTATCCTTGTTTGAAATTCTGAATTGAGATCTAAGTAACGATATTTTCAATGAATAAGTGGCTTTCGCCATCCATCGAGCCTGGTGCATAGCACCTGGAGGCCGAATCTTAAATTTCTTCTCTGAATCTCCGCCAAGAAATATAATTGAAAGCTCAATTAATTTGCGATAGTCATCTCTAACGATATCTTTGGTTAATTCAGTTCTGTATAATGCTAGCAGTTTGTCAATTTCCGAAACATTTGAACAAGATAGCGTTTCTGAACAACTTTGGATTTTGTCCGGATCGATGTTTTTCCAGTTTTCTCGGAATTTCTTGAATAATGGGATATCTGGGCTTGTAGTTACTTGACTGATTTTTGCTTCAAACACGCCTTTAAGTACTAATTCATAAATGTGATGGCGGCAAGCAAAAACAAGCACTTCTCTACCCAGTTTTTGTTCGAGAAGCACACATGCTCCATTTATGCAGCCTGTGTTAGAAGCAGTAGTATCACAACAGAGAATTTGCACTTTGTCTTCAAGGTTCCAGTTCGTAATAGCATTCCAAACTGCATCTGCCTGTTCCCTTCCTGTCGAGCTATCCAACTTAGGAACAGCAATAATTTGTTCTTTATTATCATATGTAATAACTATCGGTAGGCGTTCTTCTTTACTTTACGTGAATCTAGAGCTGGCAACAGTTTTCCGTCCCAGTGGACAGTTACCGTGTCCGGGACCTTGTTTTGAAAATCAATTTTTATAGTTTCAGCCCGTTCTTTTCGCATTTCCGTACGAACTCTATGAATGGAGGACTTGCTTATAGGGAATTCATCCGTGTTGTGCCCCAGAGCCTCAATAGTTGCTTCAATTATAAAGACAGAATCCCTCACACTTAACTGACACCTGTCTAATGCGGCAACTAACTTGGCAGCTAATATTTTTCCGCATATAAGTTTTATCGGGCTGAGAGGAGGCGCTGGGCCTATTTTCTTCTAATTCTATTATTTGAGAATCAGAAGATGACTGTTCTAGAGGTAATTCCCAAAATGATGTTGACTGATCTAAGGATGAATTCGATGATTCTAAGCCGCGTCCTTTCCTCTTTTTCTGTTACTTTTTTGTCCACTCCGGCTAAATGACCGGGCCGACCTGGTTCTCTTTGGCGCTGCAAGAAGATCTTATCTTCATTTATTTTAATCGATTGAAGAGCATCGGCATGTGCTATGTCAAACAAATTGCTTAAGTTTGAAACAAATTCATTTCGACGCTGTTTAAACACTTCTTGAGTTTTTTTTCGCATTTTTTTGTAATTCTCTCCAAACTTGGTATAAGTTAACTAGTTTTTTAACACAGTTGGGTATTGATCTTGTCGGTATACGTGCCTTTTCCCAATAAATAATACACTCACGAATTGTGAGATTTGCACTTTCACTGACATTTAACTTCACTTCACGAATATTATAGAACAAAACTGCCAGTACTTGCCCGTTAGAGGGAAGTTTAGAACCGGTGATTTGATGTTTTACGTCCCCTACTAAAAATATTTCCGTTTTGGAACTTCATAACTCCATTTACATGTTCACTACACGAAAACAACGCGATGACTAATAAAAAAAACAAGTAATTACACGCAATCAAAGCGACATGGTGCTTGCGCCATACTATACAAGTACCGACATGTTTGCGATTAACTCGGCACGTGTTGCTGTTATTCTAAATAGTCGAAACTTTATTTTCAGATGTTTTTAGACCATACAAACAAAATAAGAGGGTATGCGTTAAAAAAAAACATTTTAATTTTTTTGGGACACTCTAACCCACTTATTCGGGGGTTGAAAAATGATTCTTTTGGGCACATCGGCCACTTGACATCCTGTCGTTGTGATCTTTTGGGTTAGTTTAGAATTACAAGTGTTTTTTCCACACCGCGTGTGGCAGATTGTATTTCTAGTCATATGCTAGGTTAGTTGTTTGGTACAAAGGTACAGTTCTATTGTATTTTCTTTAGTGCATCTGATTTGGTGAAGCCAGTTCAGATGAACACGATATTTATTCTTAAACAGTAGTATTAAATTGGTACAGAAGCAATTCCTTAAGTTCGCGTTACGCGGTCTTAACAGACTTCTTCTTATTAATCTTCCTTCACTTTACAACCGTAGGCTCGTATTTGGCATTCTCTTTCTCCATAAACTAGTCAACGGTGAAGTCATTTCTACTAATTTACTAGATACGTTATATTTTTGAGTTCCCTCACGTCGGACCAGAAATTTTTTTCCTATTCACCTTAATAGATGTCTAACTACTCTCTTCACGAACCTTTTCGTGTTCTTTGCCAATCTTTTAACAACCTTTCTCACCTTATTTCTCCTCATCTTTCTGTCACTTCTCTTCTATACTTTTCAATCATCTACAGCGAAATCACTGAAAATATTCTGGATTCGGATTGGCAGCATCGCTGACCATATTGGCTGTGAATCGGGGCAAAGCTGCCAGCTTCTGCAAATAAAACCCCTCCACCGGGTCGGGGATGTTTAGTTGAGCATAAAGCTAAGCTACATTCTTCAATTAATTATTATCTGCCTTTTAGCTTAAGCATTTTCGTCGACTGCTGTGTTAGTTGACGTAAAATAAATAAATAAATAAATTAATAAATGCGCCTGACTTTCAATTTTATGTCCAATGCGCATTGGAATTGGTTTGATTCACGTTCGCTTTTTTTTCTTTTATTATAGCATTTATGAAAATATCTGGTTAGATTACGACCTATTGAAATTTAAATCAAACCTTGCAGTTTAGACGGCAAGGCGGTCAATCTTCCAAAAGAAGATTATTTCAAAGGCAACACAAAAAGGTGAGCAGGTTGTCTGTATAGCTATTTCAAGAACTACCAAGTTCTATCATCAGCAGACTTTGCTAAAGAACTCCGGAATTGCAATAGCCATACCATTCTAGCGTATGGCTATTGCAATTCCGAATTGGTTGGGAATTGTAACAACCAAATGAAGCGAAAAAAATTGGTAAAGCCTACAAAACCGAAGACCACCTTTTTGTGCATACCCTTAGGCGCTATGAAAAATTAGTGTAAGAGCTTCGCCTTACCAAACTAATATCACGACCTGTTATTTCATATACGGTATATTGTACCACATAGAAAAAGGGTTTTTTTTTTGGAATAAAAATTCCAAAGTAACGGCGTGCCTTCCGTTGGTGTTATCTGGTTAGATTACGACCTATTGAAATTTAAATCAAACCTTGCAGTTTAGCCGGCTCGAGGTCAATCTTCCAAAAGTAGATTATTTCAAAGGCAACACAAAAAGGTGAGCAGGTTGTCTGTATAGCTATTTCAAGAACTACCAAGTTCTATCATCAGCAGACTTTGCTAAAGAACTCCGGAATTGCAATAGCCATACCATGTCTTCAACGCTAGAATTGCTTGGGAATTGTAACAACCAAATGAAGCGAAAAAAGTTGGTAAAGCCTACAAAACCGAAGACCACCTTTTTGTGCATACCCTTAGGCGCTATGAAAAATTAGTGTAAGAGCTTCGCCTTACCAAACTAATATCACGACCTGTTATTTCATATACGGTATATTGTACCACATAGCAAAAGGGGTTTTTTTTTGGAATAAAAATTCCAAAGTAACGGCGTGCCTTCCGTTGGTGTTATCTGGTTAGATTACGACCTATTGAAATTTAAATCAAACCTTGCAGTTTAGCCGGCTCGAGGTCAATCTTCCAAAAGAAGATTATTTCAAAGGCAACACAAAAAGGTGAGCAGGTTGTCTGTATAGCTATTTCAAGAACTACCAAGTTCTATCATCAGCAGACTTTGCTAAAGAACTCCGGAATTGCAATAGCCATACCATGTCTTCAACGCTAGAATTGTTTGGGAATTGTAACAACCAAATGAAGCGAAAAAAGTTGGTAAAGCCTACAAAACCGAAGACCACCTTTTTGTGCATACCCTTAGGCGCTATGAAAAATTAGTGTAAGAACTTCGCCTTACCAAACTAATATCACGACCTGTTATTTCATATACGGTATATTGTACAACATAGAAAAAGGGTTTTTTTTTTTGGAATAAAAATTCCAAAGTAACGGCGTGCCTTCCGTTGGTGTTATCTGGTTAGATTACGACATATTGTAATTTAAATCAAACCTTGCAGTTTAGCCGGCTCGAGGTCAATCTTCCAAAAGAAGATTATTTCAAAGGCAACACAAAAAGGTGAGCAGGTTGTCTGTATAGCTATTTCAAGAACTACCAAGTTCTATCATCAGCAGACTTTGCTAAAGAACTCCGGAATTGCAATAGCCATACCATGTCTTCAACGCTAGAATTGGTTGGGAATTGTAACAACCAAATGAAGCGAAAAAAGTTGGTAAAGCCTACAAAACCGAAGACCACCTTTTTGTGCATACCCTTAGGCGCTATGAAAAATTAGTGTAAGAGCTTCGCCTTACCAAACTAATATCACGACCTGTTATTTCATATACGGTATATTGTACCACATAGCAAAAGGGGTTTTTTTTTGGAATAAAAATTCCAAAGTAACGGCGTGCCTTCCGTTGGTGTTATCTGGTTAGATTACGACCTATTGAAATTTAAATCAAACCTTGCAGTTTAGCCGGCTCGAGGTCAATCTTCCAAAAGAAGATTATTTCAAAGGCAACACAAAAAGGTGAGCAGGTTGTCTGTATAGCTATTTCAAGAACTACCAAGTTCTATCATCAGCAGACTTTGCTAAAGAACTCCGGAATTGCAATAGCCATACCATGTCTTCAACGCTAGAATTGTTTGGGAATTGTAACAACCAAATGAAGCGAAAAAAGTTGGTAAAGCCTACAAAACCGAAGACCACCTTTTTGTGCATACCCTTATGCGCTATGAAAAATTAGTGTAAGAACTTCGCCTTACCAAACTAATATCACGACCTGTTATTTCATATACGGTATATTGTACAACATAGAAAAAGGGTTTTTTTTTTTTGGAATAAAAATTCCAAAGTAACGGCGTGCCTTCCGTTGGTGTTATCTGGTTAGATTACGACATATTGTAATTTAAATCAAACCTTGCAGTTTAGCCGGCTCGAGGTCAATCTTCCAAAAGAAGATTATTTCAAAGGCAACACAAAAAGGTGAGCAGGTTGTCTGTATAGCTATTTCAAGAACTACCAAGTTCTATCATCACATCAGCAGACTTTGCTAAAGAACTCCGGAATTGCAATAGCCATACCATGTCTTCAACGCTAGAATTGCTTGGGAATTGTAACAACCAAATGAAGCGAAAAAAGTTGGTAAAGCCTACAAAACCGAAGACCACCTTTTTGTGCATACCCTTAGGCGCTATGAAAAATTAGTGTAAGAGCTTCGCCTTACCAAACTAATATCTAACACATAGAAAAAGGGTTTTTTTTTTTGGAATAAAAATTCCAAAGTAACGGCGTGCCTTCCGTTGGTGTTATCTGTTTAGATTACGACCTATTGAAATTTAGCCGGCTCGAGGTCTATCTTCCAAAAGAAGGTTATTTCAAAGGCAACACAAAAAGGTGAGCAGGTTGTCTGTATAGCTATTTCAAGAACCACCAAGCTCTATCATCAGCAGACTTTCCTAAAGAACTCCGGAATTGCAATAGCCATACCATGTCTTCAACGCTAGAATTGGTTGGGAATTGTAACAACCAAATGAAGCCGAAGACCGCCTTTTTGTGCATACCCTTAGGCGCTATGAAAAATTAGTGTAAGAGCTTCGCCTTACCAAACTAATATCACGACCTGTTATTTCATATACGGTATATTGTACCACATAGAAAAAGGGTTTTTTTTTTGGAAGAAAAATTCCAAAGTAACGGCGTGCCTTCCCTTGGTGTTATCTGTTTAGATTACGACCTATTGAAATTTAAATCAAACCTTGCAGTTTAGCCGGCTCGAGGTCAATCTTCCAAAAGAAGATTATTTCAAAGGCAACACAAAAAGGTGAGCAGGTTGTCTGTATAGCTATTTCAAGAACTACCAAGTTCTATCATCAGCAGACTTTGCTAAAGAACTCCGGAATTGCAATAGCCATACCATGTCTTCAACGCTAGAATTGGTTGGGAATTGTAACAACCAAATGAAGCGAAAAAAGTTGGTAAAGCCTACAAAACCGAAGACCACCTTTTTGTGCATACCCTTAGGCGCTATGAAAAATTAGTGTAAGAGCTTCGCCTTACCAAACTAATATCACGACCTGTTATTTCATATACGGTATATTGTACAACATAGAAAAAGGGTTTTTTTTTTTGGAATTAAAATTCCAAAGTAACGGCGTGCCTTCCGTTGGTGTTATCTGGTTAGATTACGACATATTGAAATTTAAATCAAACCTTGCAGTTTAGCCGGCTCGAGGTCAATCTTCCAAAAGAAGATTATTTCAAAGGCAACACAAAAAGGTGAGCAGATTGTCTGTATAGCTATTTCAAGAACTACCAAGTTCTATCATCAGCAGACTTTGCTAAAGAACTCCGGAATTGCAATAGCCATACCATGTCTTCAACGCTAGAATTGGTTGGGAATTGTAACAACCAAATGAAGCGAAAAAAGTTGGTAAAGCCTACAAAACCGAAGACCACCTTTTTGTGCATACCCTTAGGCGCTATGAAAAATTAGTGTAAGAGCTTCGCCTTACCAAACTAATATCACGACCTGTTATTTCATATACGGTATATTGTACAACATAGAAAAAGGGTTTTTTTTTTTTGAATAAAAATTCCAAAGTAACGGCGTGCCTTCCGTTGGTGTTATCTGGTTAGATTACGACATATTGAAATTTAAATCAAACCTTGCAGTTTAGCCGGCTCGAGGTCAATCTTCCAAAAGAAGATTATTTCAAAGGCAACACAAAAAGGTGAGCAGGTTGTCTGTATAGCTATTTCAAGAACCACCAAGTTCTATCATCAGCAGACTTTGCTAAAGAACTCCGGAATTGCAATAGCCATACCATGTCTTCAACGCTAGAATTGGTTGGGAATTGTAACAACCAAATGAAGCGAAAAAAGTTGGTAAAGCCTACAAAACCGAAGACCGCCTTTTTGTGCATACCCTTAGGCGCTATGAAAAATTAGTGTAAGAGCTTCGCCTTACCAAACTAATATCACGACCTGTTATTTCATATACGGTATATTGTACCACATAGAAAAAGGGTTTTTTTTTTGGAATAAAAATTCCAAAGTAACGGCGTGCCTTCCGTTGATGTTATCTGGTTAGATTACGACCTATTGAAATTTAAATCAAACCTTGCAGTTTAGCCGGCTCGAGGTCAATCTTCCAAAAGAAGATTATTTCAAAGGCAACACGAAAAGGTGAGCAGGTTGTCTGTATAGCTATTTCAAGAACTACCAAGTTCTATCATCAGCAGACTTTGCTAAAGAACTCCGGAATTGCAATAGCCATACCATGGCTTCAACGCTAGAATTGGTTGGGAATTGTAACAACCAAATGATGCGAAAAAAGTTGGTAAAGCTTACAAAACCGAAGACCACCTTTTTTTGCATACCCTTAGGCGCTATGAAAAATTAGTGTAAGAGCTTCGCCTTACCAAACTAATATCACGACCTGTTATTTCATATACGGTATATTGTACAACATAGAAAAAGGGTTTTTTTTTTGGAATAAAAATTCCAAAGTAACGGCGTGCCTTCCGTTGGTGTTATCTGGTTAGATTACGACATATTGAAATTTAAATCAAACCTTGCAGTTTAGCCGGCTCGAGGTCAATCTTCCAAAAGAAGATTATTTCAAAGGCAACACAAAAAGGTGAGCAGATTGTCTGTATAGCTATTTCAAGAACTACCAAGTTCTATCATCAGCAGACTTTGCTAAAGAACTCCGGAATTGCAATAGCCATACCATGGCTTCAACGCTAGAATTGGTTGGGAATTGTAACAACCAAATGATGCGAAAAAAGTTGGCAAAGCTTACAAAACCGAAGACCACCTTTTTATGCATACCCTTAGGCGCTATGAAAAATTAGTGTAAGAGCTTTGCCTTACCAAACTAATATCACGACCTGTTATTTCATATACGGTATATTGTACTACATAGAAAGGGCCTAAGGGTATGCACAAAAAGGTGGTCTTCGGTTTTGTAGGCTTTACCAACTTTTTTCGCTTCATTTGGTTGTTACAATTCCCAACCAATTCTAGCGTTGAAGACATGGTATGGCTACTGCAATTCCGGAGTTCTTTAGCAAAGTCTGCTGATGATAGAACTTGGTAGTTCTTGAAATAGCTATACAGACAACCTGCTCACCTTTTTGTGTTGCCTTTGAAATTATCTTCTTTTGGAAGATTGACCTCGAGCCGGCTAAACTGCAAGGTTTGATTTAAATTTCAATAGGTCGTAATCTAACCAGATAACACCAACGGAAGGCACGCCGTTACTTTGGAATTTTTATTCCAAAAAAAAACCTTTTTCTATGTGGTACAATATACCGTATATGAAATAACAGGTCGTGATATTAATTTGGTAAGGCGAAGCTCTTACACTAATATTTCATAGCGCCTAAGGGTATGCACAAAAAGGTGGTCTTCGGTTTTGTAGGCTTTACCAACTTTTTTCGCTTCATTTAGTTGTTACAATTCCCAACCAATTCTAGCGTTGAAGACATGGTATGGCTATTGCAATTCCGGAGTTCTTTAGCAAAGTCTGCTGATGATAGAACTTGGTAGTTCTTGAAATAGCTATACAGACAACCTGCTCACCTTTTTGTGTTGCCTTTGAAATAATCTTCTTTTGGAAGATTGACCTCGAGCCGGCTAAACTGCAAGGTTTGATTTATGAAAATATTTGCGGGGAAATGACTTGAAAAATGTGCTAGTCTTTTATTTGAATTTTCACATTTAGCTTTTTAGATCAAAAGAACTTGGATTGGGAGACACTCGTTGCCTCTACTAGGTCCTACATGACCGGAAGAAACCAAGTTTGATGCTTGAAATGAATCCAGCTAATTCCTCCTCTTCTTAATTTGTTCCCTTTAGGAGTGCCCTCATTCTAGCCATATTTTGATTAGGTGCTACAACTGAAAATTTTATTTTGCTAGATACAAAATTATTTTCTTTAAACAGAATAATATTCAACTGTGTATCAGTTTAGCAAGTCAGAAATTTGGACAAATATCAAAGAAGAAAAAAAAAGGGAGACAACCAGCTAAATTCACTAAGCCTATCAAAACATTTTTATTAGAATTATGCACGCATATTTTCATGGGCGACAAGCCCCCCTTAAGAAAATAGTATGAGATAGGGGTAGGGTATAGGCCGATCTGTTGAAATAATTCTCTCTCAACTCAATGCATGCATGATCACACACATATGTGTCTCTCACGAGATGCGTTAAAGAGAACAATGACTCGATGATAGACAAATAGAAGTCAGTCGCGAATAAACTGCACAACCAACCACACGCATTCCGTTTTATTATTACAATAGGTTATGGACCCAGGCAACATGCCTATGTGGTTGTTGTAGTAATTTTTGGAAGAAATTAGTTTTCGCGCTGTGTTCTAGACGGTTTTCACAAAATATATATATACGAGTATAATGTCGGCGTTAAATCAGATTGAGAAAACTCGAGGAGGGTAATTATGACTCGTGGTGCATCCAGATGAAAAGTGTGCTGGTGCATGCGGATTTGTGGAATGTTTCGTCAGGCATATTGGCAAGGCCAACTACGGGGAAGAACACCGAATGGACGACGCTGGATTAAAAGGCATTTGCAATGATCACCTTGAGCGTCAAGACTTCACAATTGGGACATGTCAAGCACTGTGCAAGTGCACATGAGGCTTGGAAGAAGCTTCAGGAAGCTCATCAACCCAGAGGACCCGTTAGAAAAGAAGCTCTTTTCAAGAAATTGCTAAGTAAAAGCATACAGGAGGGTCAAAGCATATCGAGTTATTTGTCGGATATCAAGGAAATCTTGGACAAGCTTGCTGGCGTTGGAATTGACGTATTGGACGAGCTTGTAACGATTATTTTGTTTTCCAGTCTTCCTGGCGAATTCGACAATTTCGTTGTCGCCATAGAGCCGCGCGACAGTTTGCCGGTTTTCGACATGTTATGCATAAAGCTGAGAGAAGATGGAGAACGCAAAAGAGAGAGCGAAAAACCGATCGAGAGCGCAAAACCATTTAAAACCAAAACCAAGCAAAAAGTTTGGAATTGTTTTGCGTGTGTTGGCGTAAACGGCCGGAAGGTTGCATCGAACCCGAATAAGACAGTACAGTCATCGTTAGGTTTGCTGAACGCGTTGGACGCGAAATGTTTTAAACGATCGAACTGGTGTCTGGACAGTGGCGCCACCAGCCACATGTGTTGCGACAGAGATTTGTTTTCAAAATTTGAGAAACATTCGGAAAAAATTGTTTTGGCTGATAATAACTTTCTTCAGGCTGAAGGAAAGGGCGAGGTAAAGCTGAATACCGAATCACGTATACTTACATTAATGAATGTGTTGTATGTACCCAAAGTGAGAGGTAATTTCGTGTCGGTGAGCAAAGCAGTTGAACATGGAAGCGTCGTTGAATTTGGCCAAAGTATGCACGAGTGATCCAAAAGGGCGAATGCATTGTGAAAGCGGAAAAAGTTGGCCGTTCGTATATTTTTGGAACAGCACTGAGCGAATGCTATGCCATTGAACAGTCTTACGAAGATTTGTGGCATGGGAAAGTTTGACTCTACGTCGTTGGAACCCTGCAAGATCTGCATGGTTAGCAAGATCACAGTACAGCCATTTCCAGATTCGACCAAGAACAGAGCTAAGGGAATCTTGGAGCTGGTGCATTCAGATGTTTGCGGTCTTTTCGATACAAAAAGCCTTGGAGGCAGCAGATACTTTTTGACATTTATCGATGACAGGTCACGTTGCATATTTGTATATTTCCTGAAGGGAAAGGATGAAGTATTTGGAAAGTTTGTCGAGTTTAAAAACATGGCAGAGCGGCAAACTGGAAAGAAGCTAAAGTGCATTCGGAGCGACAATGGTCGCGAGTACGTCAATAAATCGTTTGACGAGTTTCTCAAGGGCAATGGAATATTACGGCAGCTCACGGTATCATACACGCCGCAGCAGAACGGTGTAGCAGAGAGAGTTAACAAAACTCTTGTGGAGATGTCAAGATGCTTGCTCATCCAGTCTGATCTACATCAATCTCTTTGGGCTGGGGCAGTTTATACAGCTGCTTATCTGCGGAATAGGTCACCAACTCGAGCCCTGGTTAACATGACTCCAATGGAAGCATGGAATGGTAAGAAACCATCAATAAGTCACTTAAAAGTTTTGGGGTCTATTGCAGTAGCACTGAACAAAGGACATCATAAGGGCAAGTTTGATCCAAAGGGCAAAGAATACCGAATCGTTGGTAATTCTCGAAATGTGAAAGGGTATCGGTTGTACGACGCCGAAACCAGGCAATTTGTTGAGAAGCGAGACGTTTTGTTCGACGAGCGTTTCGGCAGTGGGGATTCGATATCGTCAAGTTTGATTTTTGATGCAGCAGATCAGTTAAGCAGTACAGAACAACGTGTTGGACCCGGCAGGCCGAAGCTGATTCGAACTGGAAGGCCTGGCAGACCAAAAAAGCAGTTCAACATTTTAAACGCATTGATTACATGTGAGGTAATCTTACCAGAGACCTATGATGAGGCGCTTAGTAGTCCGTTTGCTTCGCATTGGCGTGAGGCATACTCCTTATGACTCCTTGATGTCAAATCACACTTGGCAGCTTAGTACGCTATCGGAAGGGTATAAACCCGTTGGCTGCAAGTGGGTCTACAGTGTAAAGCGTGATGCAAAGGGACAAGTCGAGCGTTTTAAGGCAAGACTAGCAGCAAAAGGATGTTCACAGCGCTGTGGAGTGAGCTACAATGAAACATACTCGCCTGTATGTCGCTTGGAGAGTGTTGGTTTCATCTTGGCCATAGCAGCGCAGTTAAAATTGTATCTACACCAGATGGATGAATGCACTGCCTATTTAAATAGTGATTTGGGCGATACCGTATACATGAGGCAGCCCGAAGGATACGCAACTGAAGGCAAAAGCAAGGTACTTCTGTTGAAAAAGGCGTTATATGGACTCAACCTGTCTGGACGGGAGTGGAACTCCAAACTCGATAGTGTTTTGCGAGCTAATGGAACATGTCTATACAAACAGCAAACAAAAGGTAATCTATCACTAATCCTTGTCTACGTAGACGTTCTTCTTATAGGATGCCAAGAGAAATCGGATCTTGACAGGATTAAGTCATCTATTATGGCAGCGTTTGAATGTATTGACAAGGGACCTGTGCGTTTGTTACTTGGCATGGATGTTCACCGTGATGGCGAACTTGGCGAAATATCATTGGGTCATTCACAGTACATCAAGGATTTACTGGAGCGATATGGCTATGCTCAGTGCAGACCAGCTGCAACACCGTTAGAAGCAGGGTATCAGGTAGCCTGCGATAAAATGGAGTGTAAAAGGGTTGATGCAACTCTTTATCAGACAATGATAGGCGAGCTAATGTGGCTTGCGTTGACTACTAGACCGGATATACTCCACTCAGTATCGAAATTGGCTCAACGTAACAAGGACCCCCCATAACGAACACCTTGCAGCCATAAAGCATGTTTTACGATATCTGGCTTCGACAGTTGGCTTCAAGATTCATTACAAGCAGGCGGATGCGGCATTTACTGGTTTCGTGGATGCAGATTGGGGAGGCGATAAGATTGATCGCAAGTCTTATACAGAATATGTATATTTTCTAGCTGGCGGACCGATATCATGGAAATCGGAGAAGCAGCAGAGTGTTGCTCTTAGCAGTATCGAGCGTTACATGGCGTTATCAACACCGTGCAAAGAAGCCATTGTATTGCGTCGATTAATTATCGAGATTGGTTGCGGAGAAGAAGATACATCTACCGTTTTGTATGGCGATAACCTCAGCAATTGGCTAAGAACCTGGTACACCACTCAAGGACGAAGCATGTGGACATTAGATATCATTTTGTTAGACAAGTAGTTAATGATGGTCAGATTATTTTAAAGTCTACTAATGAAATGATAGCTGATATCCTAACCAGGAATCTTGCGAAGAAGAAGCATGTAGAGTTTACGAATTTGTTAAGTATAAGATAAATTTGTGGACATACTTGCATTGAGGAAGGGTGTTGAAATAATTCTCTCTCAACTCAATGCATGCATGATCACACACATATGAATATATATATGTAACTATGTATACTCTCTCGTGAGATGCGTTAAAGAAAACAATGACTCGATGAGAGACAAATGGAAGTCAGTCGCGAATAAACTGCATAACCAACCACACGCATTCTGTTTTATTATTACAATACGATCCATTCCAACCCCCAATTCATATAGTGTCGATGACTATTTCGCGTGTGCTTGCACTTTTTCTTTCGTTTTTCTAGCTTTAGATTAAAGAAATTGATAGCCAGACGACAAATTATACATTGAGAAACTATGAGAGACTGAGACAGAGAAAGGTGGGGGACATTGTGGTGGTGGTAGTGGGGTGACTTTTTGGGGGTGGCTCCATCTAATTTGTCTCGTTGTTGCACAATTTGCTGGCCCAGGCTTAGAACATTTAATAAGCCAGAGGAGAGAAAGAAGAAAATATACTATAAATACCAGTGCACGCTAATTGAGGATACATTTTTCCAACAAAAAAAAAAAAAAACACAGAAGAAGTAAACTTTTCCTACTTCCTTTTGATTTATTCCATTTCACGATTATTCCATTTGATGCAAGCGAAATGCATTTTTTATGACAGTTAATGGAGTTTTCACGGTCTCGGATCTTGACATTTGTTGGGGGTAGAACTTAAATTACATGGCACTTGGGAACTCATTTTCAATTTGGGGTTTCAGAGACCACACAAACAGGAATTTGCAACGTTTCAGTCCATAACCGTTGGCCTTTATGGGTATATAAAATATATTAGAAAACCAGAGGGGAATCAATATATAATTAAATATCTTGTCTTTCCAAAAAGAAAAAAAAGATATTGTTATGTGTGAGTTAAAAACGGGGTCTTTATTCGATGGATGAATACTTAAAACTGAAGTACAAAAATGTCTTTTAGTAATATTTATGGGCTAAATTTGTGAGCCCTTCAGTGGCGTGATCGAATTAGCGTTCTCACTCTTTGGATTTTAATGGGGACAATTATTTTTGCAAGTGTTCAATTGTTTATGAATAAAACGGATTTTGCCTGTGTTTTAGTGATAAGTTAGCGTTCACACGCTTTGATTTTGAGGGGGACAATTGTTATTGCAAGTGTCCAGAAAACGGATGTTTACTTTAAAATTATAAATTTTAGGGGACGAAAAATTCATAAGTTATTGGGTATTGACGTTGGATATATGACTCCTCCATCCTAAAAAAAATAGCCTGTCCTCAGACGGATATATTGGGATATAGCGAGAGGTTTTTCTCAGCTGTAAAGATTAAAGTATCAATTTTGCTTTGGGACTCAATTTTTTCAACAATTGGGGTTTCGATTTTTTCTGTGGGAGCACGATTGTTATTTGATGGAAAAGGTTAATTATTAATTCTTGTGGTATTGCCTTATATTTATAGTATTTTAGTATTAAATCGGTACAGAAGCAATTCCTTAAGTTCGCGTTACGCGGTCTTAATTGGGACCCGAGTCTTCGCCTACCTTCTTATTCTGACATGGCATTCTCTTTCTCCATAAACTAGTCAACGGTGAAGTCGTTTCTACTAATTTACTAGATACGCTATATTTTTGAGTTCCCTCACGTCGGACCAGAAATTCACGAACCTTTTCGTGTTAGTTGACGTAAAATAAATAAATAAATAAATTAATAAATGCGCCTGAGTGACTTTCAATATTATGTTCTAAGCATTCTTGACTTTTGCTAGAAATGCCGCATTGGTGTTGGTTTGATTTCCGTTCGCTTTGGCTTCTTTTATTATAGCATTAATGAAAATATTTGCGGGGAAATGAGTTGAAAAATGTGCTAGTCTTTTATTTTTATTTTCACATTTAGCTTTTTAGATCAAAAGAACTTGGATTGGGAGACACTCGTTGCCTCTACTAGGTCCTACATGACCGGAAGAAAACAAGTTTGATGCTTGAAATGAATCCAGCTAATTCCTCCTCTATTCTTAATTTGTTCCCTTGAGGAATGCCCTTAGGTATTCTAACCATATTTTGATTAGGTGCTAACGAACTGAAAATTTTATTTTGCTAGATACAACAACATAGAAATACTTCTAGTTCTTCTAGTCTTATTTTAAGTACCAATTCGATATTATTGCTAACCTTAATGGCTAACAGTCTAGACTATGTCCTTTTTGAGTTTGCAATTCTAGAATTCCTTAGCTATTGATTAAACTTACAATAAGTTGACCTTATTTTATTGACTTTGAAGTAGGAGAATTTTAACAATAGCCCAAATCGAAGAAATTTTAATATGAATACTTTTTACTCTTTTTCTCTATTTCTCTATCTCTTTTTACTCTATTTTCTGAGTGATCTAGTTAATTTGATATGATTTTATAGATAAAGACAATTGTGAAATTTGGTATCAATTGAAGGGGAATGCCTTTGGGCTTAAATTTGATGAAATTAATAAGCACACATTCAGTTTAAAGCATTTGCCACTTTATGAGACATTTTTGCTCAGCTTATCTATTTATTTTCTTTAAACAGAATAACATTCAGCTGTGTATCAGTTTAGCAAGTCAGAAATTTGGACAAATATCAAAGAAGAAAAAAAAAGGGAGACAACCAGCTAAATTCACTAAGCCTATCAAAACATGTTTATTAGAATTATGCACGCATATTTTCATGGGCGACAAGCCCCCCTCAAGAAAATAGTATGAGATAGTGGTAGGGTATAGGCCGATCCATTCCAACCCCTAATCCATATAGTGTCGACGACTATTTCGCGTGTGGTTGCACTTTTTCTTTCGTTTTTCTAGCTTTAGATTAAAGAAATTGATAGCCAGACGACAAATTATACATTGAGAAACTATGAGAGACTGAGACAGAGAAAGGTGGGGGACATTGTGGTGGTGGTAGTGGGGTGACTTTTTGGGGGTGGCTCCAACTAATTTGTCTCGTTGTTGCACAATTTGCTGGCCCAGGCTTAGAACATTTAATAAGCCAGAGGAGAGAAAGAAGAAAATATACTATAAATACCAGTGCACGCTAATTGAGGATACATTTTTCCAACAAAAAAAAAAAAAAACACGGATAAGTAAACTTTTCCTACTTCCTTTTGATTTATTCCACTTCACGATTATTCCATTTGATGCAAGCGAAATGCATTTTTTATGACAGTTAATGGAGTTTTCACGGTCTCGGATCTTGACATTTGTTGGGGGTAGAACTTAAATTACATGGCACTTGGGAACTCATTTTCAATTTGGGGTTTCAGAGACCACACAAACAGGAATTTGCAACGTTTCAGTCCATAACCGTTGGCCTTTATGGGTATATAAAATATATTAGAAAACCAGAGGGGAATCAATATATAATTAAATATCTTGTCTTTCCAAAAAGAAAAAAAAGATATTGTTATGTGTGAGTTAAAAACGGGGTCTTTATTCGATGGATGAATACTTAAAACTGAAGTACAAAAATGTCTTTTAGTAATATTTATGGGCTAAATTTGTGAGCCCTTCAGTGGCGTGATCGAATTAGCGTTCTCACTCTTTTGATTTTTAGGGGGACAATTATTTTTGCAAGTGTTCAATTGTTTATGAATAAAACGGATTTTGCCTGTGTTTTAGTGATAAGTTAGCGTTCACACGCTTTGATTTTGAGGGGGACAATTGTTATTGCAAGTGTCCAGAAAACGGATGTTTACTTTAAAATTATAAATTTTAGGGGACGAAAAATTTATAAGCTATTGGGTATTAACGTTGGATATATGACTCTCCCATCCTAAAAAAAATATCCTGTCCTCAGACGGATATATTGGGATATAGCGAGAGGTTTTTCTCAGCTGTAAAGATTAAAGTATCAATTTTGCTTTGGGACTCAATTTTTTCAACAATTGGGGTTTCGATTTTTTCTGTGGGAGCACGATTGTTATTTGATGGAAAAGGTTAATTATTAATTCTTGTGGTATTGCCTTATATTTATAGTATTTTAGTATTAAATCGGTACAGAAGCAATTCCTTAAGTTCGCGTTACGCGGTCTTAATTGGGACCCGAGTCTTCGCCTACCTTCTTATTCTGACATGGCATTCTCTTTCTCCATAAACTAGTCAACGGTGAAGTCGTTTCTACTAATTTACTAGATACGCTATATTTTTGCGTTCCCTCACGTCGGACCAGAAATTCACGAACCTTTTCGTGTTCTTTGCCAATCTTTTAACAACCTTTCCCACCTTATTTCTCCTCATCTTTCTGTCACTTCTCTTCTATACTTTTTAATCATCTACAGCGAAAACACTGAAAATATTCTGGATTCGGATTGGCAGCATCTCATCCCTGACCATATTGGCTGTGAATCGGGGCAATGCTGGCAGCTTGTGCAAATAAAACCCCTCCACCGGGTCGGCGATGTTTAGTTGTGCATAAAGCTAAGCTACATGCTTCAATTAATTATTATCTTTTAGCTTAAGCTTTTTCGTCGACTGCTGTGTTAGTTGACGTAAAATAAATAAATAAATAAATTAATAAATGCGCCTGAGTGACTTTCAATATTATGTTCTAAGCATTCTTGACTTTTGCTAGAAATGCCGCATTGGTGTTGGTTTGATTTCCGTTCGCTTTGGCTTCTTTTATTATAGCATTAATGAAAATATTTGCGGGGAAATGAGTTGAAAAATGTGCTAGTCTTTTATTTTTATTTTCACATTTAGCTTTTTAGATCAAAAGAACTTGGATTGGGAGACACTCGTTGCCTCTACTAGGTCCTACATGACCGGAAGAAAACAAGTTTGATGCTTGAAATGAATCCAGCTAATTCCTCCTCTATTCTTAATTTGTTCCCTTGAGGAATGCCCTTAGGTATTCTAACCATATTTTGATTAGGTGCTAACGAACTGAAAATTTTATTTTGCTAGATACAACAACATAGAAATACTTCTAGTTCTTCTAGTCTTATTTTAAGTACCAATTCGATATTATTGCTAACCTTAATGGCTAACAGTCTAGACTATGTCCTTTTGAGTTTGCAATTCTAGAATTCCTTAGCTATTGATTAAACTTACAATAAGTTGACCTTATTTTATTGACTTTGAAGTAGGAGAATTTTAACAATAGCCCAAATCGAAGAAATTTTAATATGAATACTTTTTACTCTTTTTTCTCTATTTCTCTATCTCTTTTTACTCTATTTTCTGAGTGATCTAGTTAATTTGATATGATTTTATAGATAAAGACAATTGTGAAATTTGGTATCAATTGAAGGGGAATGCCTTTGGGCTTAAATTTGATGAAATTAATAAGCACACATTCAGTTTAAAGCATTTGCCACTTTATGAGACATTTTTGCTCAGCTTATCTATTTATTTTCTTTAAACAGAATAACATTCAGCTGTGTATCAGTTTAGCAAGTCAGAAATTTGGACAAATATCAAAGAAGAAAAAAAAAAGGGAGACAACCAGCTAAATTCACTAAGCCTATCAAAACATTTTTATTAGAATTATGCACGCATATTTTCATGGGCGACAAGCCCCCCCCAAGAAAATAGTATGAGATAGTGGTAGGGTATAGGCCGATCCATTCCAACCCCCAATCCATATAGTGTCGACGACTATTTCGCGTGTGGTTGCACTTTTTCTTTCGTTTTTCTAGCTTTAGATTAAAGAAATTGATAGCCAGACGACAAATTATACATTGAGAAACTATGAGAGACTGAGACAGAGAAAGGTGGGGGACATTGTGGTGGTGGTAGTGGGGTGACTTTTTGGGGGTGGCTCCAACTAATTTGTCTCGTTGTTGCACAATTTGCTGGCCCAGGCTAAGAACATTTAATAAGCCAGAGGAGAGAAAGGATAAAATATACTAAAAATACCAGTGCGCGCCAATTGGGGATACATTTTTCCAAGAAAAAAAAAAAAAGAACACAAGAAGTAAACTTTTCCTACTTCCTTTTTATACCCTTGCAGAGGGTATTATAAAATTGGTCAGATGTTAGTAACGCACAGAAGGAGACGTTTCCGACCCCATAAAGTATATATATTCTTGATCAGCTTGAGAAGCTGAGTCGATATAGCCATGTCCGTCTGTCCGTCTGTCCGTCTGTCCGTCCGTCTGTGCGTATGCGTTTTACTCCGCCATCTTAAGAGATATCGGGTTGAAATTTTTTTTGGAGACTCTTTATTACCTGTGTGAGATAAAGTATGAAAATCATCGGGATCGGACTACTATATCATATATTGTTTAATAATCATTAAATGTGTTTTGAATTCAGTAGTTTGAAAAATATTTGAGCATATTCATAATACGACAACTAATGCTGTTGATGTATGAAATTTCACTTTTCTTATCGAATTAAATATAATAAAGAACTGCAAGGGTATATAAACTTCGGCAAGGCCGAAGTTAACTTCCATAGCTCGTTATTTATTCCATTTCACGATTATTCCATTTGATGCATAGAGTTTTCACGGTCTCGGATCTTGACATTTTTTGGGGGTAGAACTTAAATTGCATGGCACTTGGGAACTCATTTCCAATTTGGGGTCCAGTCCATAACCGTTGGCCTTTATTTGTATATAAAATATATTAGAAAACCAGAGGGGAATCAATATATAATTAAATATCTTGTCTTTCCAAAAAGAAAAAAAAAGATATTGTTATGTGTGAGTTAAAAACGGGGTCTTTATTCGATGGATGAAAACTTAAAACTGAAGTACAAAAATGTCTTTTAGTAATATTTATAGGCTAAATTTGTGAGCCCTTCAGTGGCGTGATCGAGATTGACGCGATTTGATTGGCCCGAATTTTAATGCTGAATTAGCGTTCTCACGCTTTTGATTAGGGGGGACAATTATTATTGCAAGTGTTCAGTTGTTTATGAATAAAACGGATTTTGCCTATGTTTTACTGATAAGTTAGCGTTCACACGCTTTGTTTTTGAGAGGGACAATTGTTATTGCAAGTGTCCAGAAAACGGATGTTTACGTTAAAATTATAAATTTTAGGGGACGAAAAATTTATAAGCTATTGGGTATTAACGTTGGATATATGACTCTCCCATCCTAAAAAAAATATCCTGTCCTCAGACGGATATATTGGGATATAGCGAGAGGTTTTTCTCAGCTGTAAATATTAAAGAATCAATTTTGTTTATACTTTGGGGCTCAATTTTTTCAACAATTGGGGTTTCGATTTTTTCTGTGGGAGCACGATTGTTATTTGATCGAAAATGCTTAATTATTAATTCTTGTGGTATTGCCTTAAACTTATAGATTAAGATATAGATTGTAGTAATTATAAAAGTGGTTAATGTAATAGTTTGAAATACAGTATAATATTTGGTGTGTTCGTTAATTATCTCATTTGTTTGGATAATGGAAATAGGTTCTAGCCTGGTGATATTAATTGTTACATAATTGTAGGAAATGAAGTGTCAGGCGGGCATAATCATGGCAATCGTGAAGTAGGTAGTGAGCGAGACAGAATGACACGCAGCGGCTGTACCTATCTGGTCGACTCACTTATTGGCAACTAAGGCAGAAGGGTTGATTCAAAGAGCACTCGCAATCGTACTCTCGTACAAATTTATCACTGAGGCCATTATTATAATAATAAATATACATATGTATTCTTAACACAAAGAAACATTGTTAATGAATAAGACTAAATAAGGAAACACATCCGTATAATATCGAATTAAATATACAGGGAAGTAAAATACCACATAAATGCTTTGGCTATAGTCAAGCAATGAATTTATTATTGATATTTCGTTTAATTGTAAGGCACAATTATGTTAATAATTATGTTATTACCTTCCATTATTAAGTCGTTGTTTACGCAATTTTGATTAAGTTTAGTTTTTGGTAAATTCCATGTTACGATTGTTTGGTTCAATGTAATTAGTTTGAAAATTTTGATAAGTTTTAGTGAATTTGTAAGTTGTTGAGATTTGATTTAAAATGCCTATTATACATTCATTAGTTTCTATTTGTTTTGTATTTTTATTTATAAAAGTTTTGTTGTCAAAATAGTATTTATCATATGAATTTTCTGTCAAAATATTGTTATTTTCATCTGGATAAGGAAGTATCTCAAAGATAGGGTTTTTTATTATTTCTTGAGAAATGTTTGAAATGATAAATATCTCGTTTGAATTTTGTTTAAACCGGGTGGATGTTTTTGTATTCAATAGTTTCTCCGAATTAACATGACTGAAGCGATTTAGGTTTAGAAGTTTTGGGTTGAAATTTCCTAGTCTAGTGAGCTGCACGCCCATTTCTATGTCTTCAATGTATTCTGTGAAATGCTCAAAATTAAAGATTAGAACTTTTAATTTTACTGATTTTTCCTTTTCTTCCTTGAGGTTGTTTATTACTTCTAAACCTTTATTTATAGTATCTATTAAGTAATTTAGTTCGTTTGCTTGTGCGCTATTGCTTTCAAGATTATTTATTTTTTCTTTCTGATCAAGAGTACGAAAAAGATATTTGTATATTGAACCAATTCCATTAACTTGTCCTCGTTTGTTACGTTTTACAATTTGTATTTCATTTAATTCCCTACTTAAGTTTTCTGTAAGGTATTGTATATGGATTATATCTTTAAATTCCTGTGCTTATTGCATTAGATTGTTATGTCAGTAATGTCTATTAGCGTTAAATTTAGTTTTAAATAATGATATTCAAAGTTTGCCGGTAAGTCCATGGTTCTTGTTTTAAATATTAATTTTACTGTGTTTATGTCAATGGATTGACTGCATGTTGATTTCAATGTTAAGAATAGCATAATGCACAAAAAAGTCATCTCGAGTTGTTGACCTGTAATTAAATAATTGTCGTATTTGCTTCTATTAACTTTCTTTTTCTTCTTGAATTTTGATTTGTAGTGTGTGACTCTTTGTCCTCTATTTCTTTCTTCAAAATGTTTATTTGATGTATTTTAATCGTTTGGGTATTATAGTCGGGTGATCCTTCATAGATAAAAATGTCTGCTGGTGTTCGGTTAGTTGTTTTATGTCTCGTGTTATGTTTTTATATGGAGAGAATTTTTTTAAATTTGATTAATTTACTTGACTACTTTGACTTCTACAAGTGTTGCAAATTTGGAGTAAATGTCAATGCATGAAAGGAATTGTAAATCGTCGAATCGTCGAACGTAAAAGTCCATGATGTATTTTTCTCTGATATTAAAAGTTTCTGGTATTCTGGTGTATTTATATTTTCTGTTTTTGTGATATTGCATACTGAGCATTCATTAATAATGTTTTGAATTAGGTTTAGAAAATCGGGGAAATAATATTTTTCTTTAAACAAATTAATCGTTTTTTCCTGGATGTAATAATTCTTTATGTTGTTTTAGTATTATATCTTTGAATTGTGCAAACGTTTGAAGGTCCTCTAACTTAATGCTTGATTTTGATTTGCTTTCGATAGTATTATTTCAATAAAGGCTTGTTGGAATATGGGAAAATCTATGAAAATTTAATACAGTTTTCTTATTGCAAAGATATCTTTTGATTATATGCCTTGCGTAAGCATTGGTCATTTCTTATGTTATTTTTATGTTTGATTTGTGGAAATAAATTGTTCTTTCTGCTTTGTCTTCTGAACCTCTAATGAATTCTATTTGCCTGTTGAAATAAATAATGGGTTTTTGAACTATTGGAATGTAATTTCCATTATCCTCATGTGCACTATGTATTGTAGCTGCAGTGCTTTCTCTTGATCCTAAAAAGTTTTCATCTGTTTTAATTCTGGAAAGGGCATCTGCTACGTGATTCTCTTTTCCTGGTAAGTATTTTATTTTGTAATCGAATTCGTTCAATTTTATCCTCCATCTCTGTAATTTTATATTAGGTTCTTTGATATTGTTCAACCAGACAAGGGTTTTATGATCACTAAGGATTTTAAAATGCCTACCGAAAAGGTATGGGCCCATAGGATAGATAGCAGTTCCTTTTCTGTGGCTGAATAATTAAGTTCATGTTCGTTAAGAGTTCTACTAGCATAAGAAATAGGGCTATGTTCCTGTGAGATTAACGCACCTAAAGTTATTGTGGTTAGAAAAAATGGTTTTTCAAAGATATTTTAAATTTTCAAATGTTGAAATATAATGTGGGTCGTTTATGTTAATTTTAGCAACTTTCTTTAATCCAAGAGTTAAAAGTTTTACAATATGTGCAAAGTTTGGTATGAATTTCCGCATAAACGTAAAAATGATTTTATTTCTTTCTGAGTCTTTGGAATTGGAAAATTTTAAATTGCTTGTATTTATTTTGGATTAGGTTTTATACCTTCTAATGTTATTATGTGACATAGGAATTCTGTTTCTTTTTTCATAAATTCGCATTTGTCGAGTTGGAGTTTAAGATTAGCTTCTCTTAGTTTTTTAAATACCTTTCTGAGTGATGTATGTGTATGTGTAGGTGTTCCTCCAATGAAGTGGAGTACACTATAATTTCATCCAGATAAACAAGACAATCCTTGTAAATAAGGTCTTCCAAAAGATGATTCATGCATCTTTGGAATGTTGCCGGGGCATTTTTAAGACCAAATGACATACGTGTGTATTGGTAATGGCCATGTTTAGTTGAGAAAGCTGTTTTTGCAATAGATTCAGGATCCATTTGAAGTTCATGAAATCCCTTAGCTAAATCAATGGTGGTAAAGTATTGGCATTTTCCCAGTTTGTCGAGAATTTCATCCATGACTGGAATTGGGAATTTGTCATCTATTGTGACTTCATTTAAATTTCGGTAGTCAATGACTAATCTGAATTTTTGTTTGTTGGAAGCATCTCCTTTCTTTGAAACGATCGAAATGGGTGAACAGTAGGGTGAGTTCGATTTTCGAATGATACCCTGTTCAATCATTTCATTTATCTGTCTGTTGATTTCTATATCAAATGTTTAGGTATATTTCTATGGACGTTTATAAAATGGGTCCTCATGTTTTGTATGAATAGAGCGCCTTATTGTACTCGTGAAAGTCAAATTTTCACCTTCGCGGTACTGAATGTCACTGAATTCGTACAAGACTTTAAGTTTTTTATACCCTTGCAAAAAGGGTGTATTAATTTTGGTCAGAAGTATGCATAGAACGAAGTATCTCCGACCATATAAAGTATTTATATTCTTGATCAGCACGACGAGACGAGTTCAAATATCCATGTCCGCCATATACCTCTCATAAGAACGATCGGTCGAAAACAGTGACTTTTGTCAATAACTTCGTTACTTTTAATGCGATTGCATTCAAATTAATTAATTTCCTATGTTATGTTCTTCTCATTGAGGTCAGTCATTAGAGGTCACTTCCACGGAGTAAATGTTTGGAAGTTTTCAACATCTTCTGCCAAAATGGACCACATATGCTACCAATCGTAAGGCACGTGCCAGATTGGAAAACGGGACAGTATCTCGTTGGCTGGCTAAGTGATCGCGACGTGGACCTTCACTACCCGATTCTCCAAGGTAGTGTCTAGAGGGAGTTCCCGTAGCCATCGTGGGCCGTGCCACCACAAATCCTTATTTACAAGTTCCTGCGCATTCAGGCCGCGGCTATAAAGATCTGCTGGATTGTCCTCTGAACGGACGTGATTCCATGGGGAGCTATTTGTTGCCGTCACAATTTTGGCTACCCGATTAGCGAAAAACGTTGTCCATGTGCAGGGTGGCTTATTTAACCACGACAGTACGACGGTGGAAACTGACCAATAAAATGCCTCCGCATTATCAACTGGAAGTTGTGGAAGAATTGCAGATGCCAGTTCAGCTAGAAGCGTGGCTCCGTCTAATTCAAGGCGGGGCAATGAAACCGTTTAAACTGGGGCTACCCTAGATTTCGCTGCAAGAAGGCAGCACGATATGCCTTGGTCATTGCTAATGCGCACGTAAATTGCGGCACCATAAGGCCGCTGAGACGCATAGCAAGAACAAAGGAATTGAATGTCGGAATTTGGATCATGGAGAACCCACCGTGGAACTCGGATCTGGTCAAGGAAGGAGCAGCTCTTTGTAAAATCCTGCCACCTGTGATGGAGTTCACTGGGCAATTGATCATCCCACCCTAGCTCTTGTAGCCAAAGCTCTTGCATAAACACCTTGGCTTGAATTACAAAGGGAGCCAACCAGCCAGCATGATCGAATAACTTGGCGATCTGCCCGAGGACTTCTCGCTTAGTATAAGCTGACTTGATATCTTGGGGTGAGATGACAAAATAAAACTCATCCGTTGCTTTTCATCGGATTCCAAGTGTTTTTGCTGTGCTAGCCTTTTCGATATCGAGGAAATCAGCATTCAGCAAATGACACTTTGGGATGCAACTGAGCACGCTCTTCACTTTCGATGTCCACTTGCGCAAAGGAAAGCTAGCTGAACCAAGAGCGTCTTAAAGTTCATTGACCATTGCGATTGCCGTTGCTTCATTGTGAGCCCCTCCCAGGACATCGTCGACATACGGCACCTGGCGCATATGGTCGAAGTCCAAATACTCTTGGATGACGGAGTCATACTTATTGACCATTGCGATTGCCGTTGCTTCAATGTGAGCCCCTGCCAGGACATCATCTCTCCAAATACTCTTGGATGACGGAGTCATTCTCAGTCTTTGCCGGAATATTGTTTAGGAGTTGACGAGGTTGATTTTGCTTGGGTCTCGAAACGGAAGTGCGACCATGTATCTCCCCGAAAGCGCCCGTGAAGCATAAGTAGTGTCCTTCTGCCAAAAGTCGACGGTAGTCCCAACAACATATCTCGTGAGGACATTGCCTCAGAGGTAAAGTATGTCCGGACAATATTGTTAGAACTTCTCTGCGCTGGGACCGGCGTTGGAGTATTGTGACGCCCCTTGCATGTGAAGCAATTGTGTTTACTCGGGCAATCTTTTACTTGATGCCCTCTTGCGAAACAGTTCAGATAAAGAGAATTTTTTTTTATGTGCCACCCTCTCTGGTACCGACATATGAAGGAAGCGTGGACATCGACGCACATGGTGATTCAACTTCATACAGAGATCACATGACTTCAGATGTATTAGCCTTTCGGATGACTGGAAGTGGATTTCGAGGAGTTTTCGATGTGGAAACCGAAATAGCTATTGCAGTTGTATTTGTATTTGTATTGTATATCAACCGCTTCGAGCGTACGAAACCGTTCGGTGAGGAAATCGTCCATCGTTGCCACTTTGGAATGGCAGTCTTATCTCTAAGAGATTGTTTCCACAGTGAATGGGTGATCTTCGGCAATTTTATAGAACAGAAAAATACGAACATGCCCACCCACGTGGTGGGCAAGCCACAGTGCTCAAAAGCACGAATGGATACCTGCAGAGCATTATGATTATCTTTCCGGACTCATGGGAAATTTTTGGCAGATCAGGAAGTGCTCGGAATTGGCTGTTTACGAGAAGTCGCTTATTTTCGAAACGCTGTTTGAGTGCGTTCCATGCCGTTTCAAAACCATCATTGGTAAGCGGGAATTTTGCTACAGTGCTTCACCCATTGACCTTTTTACTAGGAGATGGTAAAGCTTTTCAACGGAGGAAATTCGCAAATCGCAAATTGGGGCCATTTTAAGTAATCTCCCGTAAAGACTTCTGTGTCAATGAGTGACAGTCGACAGCGTCGTTCTGCTGATGCAGAGGTAGATCCATGATGGTTCGGAGGAGTAGGAGCAGACGCTGCGACGTTAAGTGCATCACTCCTATACTTCATAGCATTTGTCATATTTAGCTTGGATGGCTAAAATTTCAGTTCTACCGTCTTCACTATCTGGGAGGGCCTCATATTTCTCATATTCCTGCTCTCCAATAAAGCTCGAACTCGATCACGACGGACTTGGAGCGTAAAAACGCTGACCTCGGACAGTGAAGTGACTTGGGTGTTGACTTCAAATTGTATCAGTATATCGCCGATCGAGATAAACTTTTGCAAAGCCATGGTGGAGGCAACTCTCCACCTCTGTGGAGGTGGTACCAGTGGCTTGACCTTTTTTTAGCTTGCTCGACGTGGCTATGACAAGAAGTCGTGCTCAAGGGTGCGGATGCGAGAGTTAATGGACTGGAAAGGGTCTGAAACGCTTAGAAGGAGTAGTAGGGCTGAACTCCACTGACGCGGACTTGGAGCAACAATTGAAGATTTGAGCGTCGCCGCAGTGGTCTTAGCCTCTTTATCGTCCTTTGGCGGGTTTGTGCTCATAACCCCACAGAATGGCGGTTATAATAGTAGTGAGCTGGTTTGGCACGGCTTAGAAAGTACCGAAAATCACAAACTGGAACGTTTCGGAAAACCAGGAACGATACCAAACTACCCAAGGAATAGCTTTGAAACGCCGTGAAATTGATTACAATACTCAAACACGAGTTGAAACGTTTGGGATAACTTTGGAACGCTGCCCTAGGTACAGCTCGGAATGCCTGGAAATTGAAACATAAAACCCAAAAATACGACGGGAACACTTTGGAATTCAAAACTAGATCCAAAGATACGAACTTAGAACGCTTAAAACACCTTGGAATACCTTGGAATTCAAAAATAAAACCAAAGATACGACTTGGAATGTTTGGAAAACTTCGGAATTCAAATATGAACCCAAAAGGTAAGACTAGGAACGCTTGGAACATTTTGGAAATCAAAGAATAGATCCAAAGATACGACTTGGGACGCGTGGAACACTTTTGAGTTTAAATATAACCCCAAAGGACTTGGATCGCTTTGGAATCGGACTGTAATAGCCAGCTACGACTTGAAAACGATTGGAAATTTTGGGAATTCGGAATTCAAATAGGAACCCAAAGGTAAGACTTGGAACGCTTGGAACACTTTGGAAATGTCTTGGAACCCTGGGAACACTTTGGAATTCAAATATAAACACAAAGATAAGACTTGGAACACTTCGAATACTTTGGAATTCAAAAATTGTTGTGTCCACAGTAGAGAGGTACGCGCGTTCTTCTTGAGAGCTTATGCTAGACTGACCGTTTATTGATGTGTAAAGACAATGTTACCATATCTAAGGAATACTAGGTTTAACAATGTTGGGAAATGCTTATTTTAGACTTGAAATGATACATAACACATCTCCCCCTTTAAATTATAAACGGTAACTAATTTTTAGATTTTCGGAAATCGTGTGGCTTGAACCGATTGACTTCCTGGCGAGCTCTTGTACTTTGTCGAACAGGTATACCAGAACGTCGTCGCGAAGATTGGTTTTGATTTGGAGTTTCATTCGACGTTGCTGCATTTTCGCCAGGATCAGGAACAGTTTCTTGAAGGGTATTGGGAAGATCGTGATGCGTTTCTGGCTGGTCTTCTTGTAATTGTGGTGTTGAACAAGGAGCTGGTTGTGGTATTTCAGGAACGAACCAATACTTAGTCGGGTTGTGCTCGGACGTGTTGTCTGACATTCGTGGTTTGATTTGGTTGAAATGGCGCTTGATAATGATGTACGTACGACGTACAGCATTCGTCCAATTGGTCCACTTTTCTCACCTCGAGAAATTTCTGGAAAATACCTTTTGATTTGTGCTGTATTTTGTCAGCTCTTGCTTAGTTTCGACAGGCTTTTCGAAAAGTTGACTTAATACGGTGCGAACTGAACGACCGTGAATTAACACAGCAGGCGATTTACCTTGTGCATTAGGGGTGAATCTGTAAGAAGCAAGATATTTCGTTACTGCTGTTCGTACAGGCAAACCTTCCTGAATATTTTTCTTCACAGAAATTTTAAAAGATTGTACAAATCGCTCAGCCAATCCATTAGAGGCTGGGTGAAATGGTGCTGTTGTTATATGCTTGATTCCATGGAGTATGCAAGACTCTTTGAATGCTTCAGACGTAAGCTGCGGTCCATTATCGCTGACCATAGTCTTAGGATATCCTTCGATTGCAAAAATTGAAGACAAAGCTGAGATTGTTTGGGCGGTTGTTACCGATGTCATTTGAACAGTAAATGGGAACTGCGAGTATGCGTCTACACAAATTAACCACATGGCATCGAATATTGGGCCAGCGAAGTCGATGTGGATTCGCTCCCAAGCTGTGGTTGCTGTAGGCCAACTCTGGTCGTGGTGGCGCTGGATTGTTGCTCTTGCAGATGTTGCATGACTGAGCTAGCTTTTTTATGTCTTCATCAATGGCAGGCCACCAAACATGTTTCCTTGCAATTTGCTTCATGCGAACAATGCCCCAATGTCCCTCATGTAATAGTTTAAGGACTTTTGGAGGTAGACTGTTTGGAATCACCATACGATTTGCATCTGACTGTAAACATAGTAAGTGATCAATAATTGTTAAAGCAAATATGGCAATAAATCTTCGTTGCCACTTTCTAACTTTTCTGGCCATCCTACAGAAACGTAGTGCAGGACTTGTTTGAGGATTTTATCATTATTCAAATGCTTGAAAATGGTTTCTGCATTAACCGGTGGATTGATTTCCCTTATTAAAACTGCAAACTTCCTCCTCTTAATCGAATTCTATATCAGTTCCAATTGGTAGTCGGGAAAGATCATCAGCATTGCCATGTGCAGATGTCGCTCGATACTGGATATCAAAATTATAAGCCATTAGAATGATACCCCACCGTTGTAGTCTATTTGAAGTCATCAATGGAAGATGTTTCCCTGGATTGAAGATTGATACAAGCGGCTTGTGATCGGTTAACAGTATGAACTTACTCCCATACAGATATTGGTGAAATCGTTTAACTCCGAAAATGATTGACAATCCCTCTTTTTCTATTTGACTGTATTTCTCTTGATGTTTGTCGAGTGTTTTCGAAGCAAAAACAATGGGTCTCTCTTGACCATCGTGTTGAATATGAGAAAGGGCTACTCCGAGACCAAAAGATGATGCGTCTGCTGCGAGCACGATCGGTAAATTTTCATCAAAATGCGCCAGTTGCGTTGCGTTAATAATGTGAGACTTCAGAGCTGAAAAGGCTTGTAGTTGATTCGGACCAAAATAAAATTTTACATTTTTTCTACGAAGTTGGTTTAAAGGTGCTGCCAACTGTGAAAAGTTTGGTATAAAGTTGCAATAGTAAATTACTTTACCCATAAATGCTTCCAATTGCTTTAAATTTGAGGGCGGTTTTAATAGTCGTACAGCTTTTAATCCGGATGTGTCTGGCAAAATTCCAGCAGCACTAATCCGTCTTCCCAAGTATTCGATTTCGTCTTTGAAAAAGAAGCACTTTTCCTCTTTGCATTTGATTCCGTTTTCTTGAAGTATGTTTAAAACTTGTTCGATTCGTTTTAGATGTTCTTCGCTTGTTGGAGCTGAGATGATGATATCATCTAGGTAGTTGCCACAACCTTCTATTCCCTTTAGAAGTTGCTCAAGATATCTCTGGAAGATTGCCGGTGCGCTGGCAATTCCATACGGAAGGCGCTGATATTGAAATAGGCCCAATGGCGTGTTGACGACCATGCATTGCTTGGTTGCCTCATCTAGTTCCATCTGAAGATAGGCGTCTTTTAGGTCTATTTTGCTGAATTGCTTACCATGACGAATTATGTGAAATAGGGACTCTTTTGTTGGTAATGGATACTGCTCTATGTCGATTTGTGCGTTAACTGCTTGCTTAAAGTCACCACAAATCCTAATGGCTCCACCTGGCTTAGGTGCTAACACAATGGGGTATGCCCAGTTGCTAAATTTGATCGGTTTCCAAATATTTGCTTCCGTGAGACGATTTGCTTCGGCTTTGAAATGTTCCAATTGAGCAAATGGAATTTGACGGCTTTTGCAAAATTTGGGTGTTGCTGTAGATTTTAAAAATACGCTGGCTTTGAAATCTTTTATGCTACCCATGGCAGGTTCGTACACTGACTTATATTTGCAGCAAAGCTCTTTAATTCGAATATTTTCTTGCTCATAAATCTTACATATTTGGACAATGTCGAATCCAAATTTTTTAAATAAATCTGTTCCGAAAAGATTGGCTTCGTCTCTTTTACTAGTAACAATGATTACAATATTTTCGACTTTTTTTCCACACTTTGCGACAGTGTGCAATTCGCCTAGTATTGGTATTGGAATGTGTGTATATGCGAAAAATTGTCTGGAACATTCTTGCAATTTTGGTTTATTCAGTAATAAATATGTTTCAAAATTTATCACTGAAGCTGTTGACCCTGAGTCCATTTGAAAAGTAATAACTTGATTCAATATTTCGACATCAATTAGCTTTTTACGATTTTCGTTTTTGACTTGACCCGTTATAGTGTTTACTTCTTCCATTAAATTTGCTTCTTCTCTTTTTTGTGTCTGCGAATTACTTTTGTCTTGCTTTGACATACACCCGACAGATATATGGCCTTTTCTACCACATTTGTAACATACGGCGTCACGATACTTGCATCTCTCTCTAGTGTGAGACGTTCCACACCCAGAACAAGACTTACACGAGTTTTTGCACTGTTTCTCTTTGTTCGGTTTATTCTGATACTTTTTGAATGTATGGATCGCGTTGAGTGGAACTTGACACTCTCTCTTGTCTTTAAGGGTTGCAACGGTTTTTGTCGTTGTCTCATAGGTCTCCGCAACCATGAGCACATCTTCAAGAGTCGGCTGGTGCTTTTGAAGAGCAGCTGCCCGTATTGCATCATACGGGGTATGCACGATGATCTGATCCCGGATCATTTCATCTACGTAGTTGGACAAACAACCTTGTGCAGAACACACAAATTGACATTCACGAGCGATCCCGCGCAAATCGGCTACCCACTCCTTGTATGTTTGACCATGTGCCATCTCTTTCTTAAAAAATTCGTAGCGCGCTGTTACAATATGACGCTTAGTTGTGAAATGTACAGTAAGTTTGTCTGTGAGCTCTTTATATGTATGAGTGTTTAAGTTTCTACTCCCGAAGAGATTTTTAAGAAGCTCGAACAAACTGACGCCACACCAAGAAAGAAAATATGCTTTTTGTTTTTCGTCTGCACTGACCGAATATGCATTAAAATGTTGCGATAACTGTTCTAGATAAGACTCCCAATTTTGATTGTCTTTGTCAAATTTGTGAAATGGAGGGCACATAGCTACTTCACCCGCGTGGCTTGAATTACTAGCACTAGATGAAGAATTATTCCCAAGAATTTCTCTCATCCATTGTCGTTGTTGTTCTAGAATGTTCGTTGTGAATTGCTGTTGCTGGGAAAGCAATTCTTGAAATTCCGCGCTTTCTATTGGCATCTTGATGAGAATTAATGACTGACCAACTAGATTTTACACAATTATTGTAGCTAAACGTTTTAATTTGTTTTTTTTTTTGCCTCGTCGCCATTTATGTTGTGTCCACAGTAGAGAGGTACGCGCGTTCTTCTTGAGAGCTTATGCTAGACTGACCGTTTATTGATGTGTAAAGACAATGTTACCATATCTAAGGAATACTAGGTTTACCAATGTTGGGAAATGCTTATTTTAGACTTTAAATGATACATAACAAAAATAAAACCAAAGATTCGACTTGGAATGCTTGGAACACTTCGGAATTCAAATAGGAGCCCAAAGGTAAGACTTGGAACGCTTGGAATACGTTGGAAAACAAAGAATAGAACAAAAGATAAGACTTGGAACGCTTGGAACACTTTGGAAGAGACTTGGAACGCGTGGTACACTTTGGAATTTAAATATAACCCCAAGACACGACTTGGAACGCGTGGAACACTTTTGAGTTTAAATATAACCCCAAAGGACTTGGATCGCTTTGGAATCGGACTGTAATAGCCAGTTACGACTTGAAAACGATTGGAAAATTTGGGAATTCAAATATAAAAAAAAAACCAAGATACGACTTGGAACGCTTTGGAATCAGAATAAAAAAGCGGGCGGAACAAAAATTTTTATAATTAAATATTATTCGACTTTTTCCTCAACATGCCCCTTCAGCATATATACCCCACAAAGTGTCTGCCAATCTAGGGCATACAGCACAGCTACTTTTGGTCGCTTGCTTTGTGACGGTCTTTGGCACATGAGCTTGCAGCTGTGCTTGTATACTGCAGTTAAGCTGAACTTATGTATGCACGTATGTATATAGGCTGCAATCGATATATATGTATTTTCATAGTTTAAGTCTCATGAATGTCCTTGCACATCTTACAATGCTTTTGTTTTTGTATTTTTATAAGTTTTTCTGGAATTTGCTGGCGCCAGTCTGATAGTCTCTGTCTCTCTAATACAACCTCTATATTACGTAGATGCGTAAGAACTGAAAAGTTAGTAATAAGCAAGCAAACGAACGATCAAGACGTGTTCTAGCAGTGGCAGACACAGTTCAGTACAGTCACAGTGAATTTAAAGTTAAGTTCTTATGAGATACAAAACACAGTTTTTGTATTTTTATAAGTTTTTCTGGAATTTGCTAGCGCCAATCTGATAGTCTTTGTCTCTCTAATACAACCTCTATATTACGTAGATTCGTAAGAACTGAAAAGTTAGTAATAAGCAAGCAAACGAACGATCGAGACGAGTTCTAGCAGTGGCAGACACAGTTCAGTACAGTTACAGTGAAAATAAAGTTAAGTTATTATGAGATACTAAGACTAATGCATCATCAAAATTTGGTCCTTCGAGCCGGATCGTTGGGCATTGTTTGTTTGTTACTCATTGGTTAATAATTTGTTGCAATTTGGTGACAATTAAATATTAACCTCAAAGTTAGTAGTCGATAGTTCTGGCCTACTACGAATAGGCAATCGCGTGCTTATTGGAAAAAGCGCGGCTTCACACGGTGGCGCCACACGCCTATCGATATCTGCTATCGATATAATATATATATATTTATATATATATATATATAGATCGTGAGAGAACACGTCTCTAGAAGAAACAAACGTCTTGAAATTTTGGTCCACACAAGCAGTGGAATTTCTTGATATTTCATCATGGAGGAAATGAAAACGTTAATCAAGGCCAGAGGAAGGTTGAAGTCAACAATTAGCCGCATATATACATATGCAGAGGATCCAGCACAGGATGCAGACGTCTTTACAATTGACACCAAATTGGAAACCTTGTCAAATGCGTGGGAGGAGTTCGTCAAGTCTGGTGATGAACTGGCTAAATACGACAAACTGGAGGGTTACGTGGACCCTGCTGAAGATTACGACGTACACGAGGATAAACATGAAACGGCGAATGCTCGCCTTAAGGCTTTACGAGCTGATGTGGCATCGTCTGGCAAGTTGGAAGAATGCGGTGCGGCTGGCAACGGTGGTTCGCTTGTCCAGGAAGTTCTTCAACAGATGCACAATCAGCAGCAACAAATGCAACTGCAGATGCAACGTCAAATGGAACAACAGCAACTATTGGTTGAGAGATTGCTCTCGCCACAGCAATCTACGTCTTCGTCAGGCTCACAGTCGGTAGCAGCGCCGACATCAAGCGCCCAAAATCCACATCAAGCCCTTCGGTGGAGATTGTAAGAAAGGACCTGTTTGAGAGTACCATTCATGGAAAGGCAACACTAACGAATATACAGAAGTTTCATCACCTGAAATCATGTGTCATAGGAGAAGCAGCGATACTCATCCAGCATTTGCCTATCGTAGATGCTAATTACGAGGTGGCTTGGAAATCATTGAGTGATCGCTACAAAAAGCCCCGTTATTTGGTGAACTTGCTTATGGATACATTCACCGTCTTGCCTAAAGCTGTTGGGCAAAACTCAGCATCGCTACGCGCTCTGACGTGCGGAGCCAGTGATGTTATTCGGGCTTTAGACGCTTCTGGACAATCGGGCCGTGACTGTTGGCTAATATACTTGCTCGTCAACAAGGTTGATGAGGCTACCCGACGTGAATGGATCGACTAAAGCCAGGATATTGAAGATCCTACCATTGAAGAGTTGCTCAATTTTTTGGACTCACGATGCGATCGCCTTGAGCTCAGTCAAGTTGTCGATCATGTAGCGAGCAAACCGAGGGATGAAAAGGGAAAAAGGCAAGCACGCACCATACTTGCCATTACAGGCAATTGTATGAAATGTCATAGCACTGAGCACATACTGTCGGCTTGTCCTCAATTCCAGAGCTTGACTGTCAAGCAACGTTACACCTTTGGGAAGGAGAAGCATCTGTGCTTTAATTGTTTGACGTCTGGACATGGAGTAACCGCTTGCAAGCATTGCAAGCGCCATCATTCTATGATGAATCCTGAGGGCTATTCTACACAGCATAAGAGCGCAGAGCAGCATCAAGGCAAATCAAGCCAGGCTTCTGAGGAAGCACCAGCGGAATCAGCAGTAGCCATGATGAATGTTACCAGACCCCGTAAGCCAAATAGGCAAAGAAGAAGTACGCTACCAACTGCATTGGTACACGTGCGAAATTTCCAAGGAGCCTTGAATCCGTGCCGTATTTTACTGGATAGCGCCTCAGACTTGTCATTCATTTCGGTACGATGCGTACAGACGTGTTGGGGCTTGCACGTTCGCCATTTCAAGTTGCCACATCGGGCATCTCAGACGTGAAGGCGGGAATAACCAGAGGTTTCTGCTCTCTTCAGATGATGTCTCGTGTGTCGAGTCATTCCATCGATATAAATGCGCACGTTTTAGGAAAGATCACCTCACCATTGCCACGTGAAAATATTGATGCTTCATCACTCTCGGTATTTAATGGCTACCGAATGGCTGACCCGGACTTCAGAACTAACGCTTCAATCGACATTTTGCTGGGCAATGATTACATCTTGTTAGTTCTCACCGGGGAGAAGTTATGCGATGGCCAAGGACACCCTATTGCAGTCAACAGCACATTTGGATGGGTAATCACAGCGGTGTACACTTCAAGATTGCCAACACCATCTACGTCATTGCTGACTACGGTTAATATAGATGGACTACTGCGAAGATTCTGCGAACTAGAGGAAGTGCCATCACGCATAGCTGTAAACAAAGAGGATGAAAGGGTCGAGACGCACTTCCGGTGCACGCACACTCGCAACTCGAATGGAAGATACATTGTCGATTTGCCGCTCAAGGAACAAAACCCACAATTCGCTTATACATTTCAAGGAGCGAGATCGCGCTTTCTCGCAGTCGAGCGTCGTCTAACGAAGGATGCCAGCCTGAAGTTGAAATATACTCAGTTCATGAGAGAGTATATCCAGGCAGTAGGAAGTAGCTGCAGACCAAGCCACAAACGTCTCTAAGATGTCATTCTATTTGCCACAACATCCAGTCATAGGTGCCAAGCAGCTGGTGGTGTTAGACGGTTCATTTCAAGATCGGGATGGACAATCTCTTAACGATGCACTTTATATTGGCCCATGAATACAACGCAACCTGTTCAACGTTTGTCTGTGTTTTCGAATGCACAGAATCGTATTTTCTGAGGACATCATCAAAATGTTTAGACAGATTTCAGTAGCGCATAAAAATCAAGATTTTCAACGAATCCTTTGGAGAGAAGACCCTGTGGCACCATTAAAGCATTACAAATTGACCACAGTCACCTATGGCACGGCATGTGCACCGTTTCTGGTAGTTAGAGTGCTGGAACAACTGGCAGCTGATCATGAACACGAGTTTCCAAGGGCTGCTAGGATACTGCTATCGATATAATATATATATATTTATATATATATATATATAGATCGTGAGAGAACACGTCTCTAGAAGAAACAAACGTCTTGAAATTTTGGTCCACACAAGCAGTGGAATTTCTTGATATTTCATCATGGAGGAAATGAAAACGTTAATCAAGGCCAGAGGAAGGTTGAAGTCAACAATTAGCCGCATATATACATATGCAGAGGATCCAGCACAGGATGCAGACGTCTTTACAATTGACACCAAATTGGAAACCTTGTCCAATGCGTGGGAGGAGTTCGTCAAGTCTGGTGATGAACTGGCTAAATACGACAAACTGGAGGGTTACGTGGACCCTGCTGAAGATTACGACGTACACGAGGATAAACATGAAACGGCGAATGCTCGCCTTAAGGCTTTACGAGCTGATGTGGCATCGTCTGGCAAGTTGGAAGAATGCGGTGCGGCTGGCAACGGTGGTTCGCTTGTCCAGGAAGTTCTTCAACAGATGCACAATCAGCAGCAACAAATGCAACTGCAGATGCAACGTCAAATGGAACAACAGCAACTATTGGTTGAGAGATTGCTCTCGCCACAGCAATCTACGTCTTCGTCAGGCTCACAGTCGGTAGCAGCGCCGACATCAAGCGCCCAAAATCCACATCAAGCCCTTCGGTGGAGATTGTAAGAAAGGACCTGTTTGAGAGTACCATTCATGGAAAGGCAACACTAACGAATATACAGAAGTTTCATCACCTGAAATCATGTGTCATAGGAGAAGCAGCGATACTCATCCAGCATTTGCCTGTCGTAGATGCTAATTACGAGGTGGCTTGGAAATCATTGAGTGATCGCTACAAAAAGCCCCGTTATTTGGTGAACTTGCTTATGGATACATTCACCGTCTTGCCTAAAGCTGTTGGGCAAAACTCAGCATCGCTACGCGCTCTGACGTGCGGAGCCAGTGATGTTATTCGGGCTTTAGACGCTTCTGGACAATCGGGCCGTGACTGTTGGCTAATATACTTGCTCGTCAACAAGGTTGATGAGGCTACCCGACGTGAATGGATCGACTAAAGCCAGGATATTGAAGATCCTACCATTGAAGAGTTGCTCAAGTTTTTGGACTCACGATGCGATCGCCTTGAGCTCAGTCAAGTTGTCGATCATGTAGCGAGCAAACCGAGGGATGAAAAGGGAAAAAGGCAAGCACGCACCATACTTGCCATTACAGGCAATTGTATGAAATGTCATAGCACTGAGCACATACTGTCGGCTTGTCCTCAATTCCAGAGCTTGACTGTCAAGCAACGTTACACCTTTGGGAAGGAGAAGCATCTGTGCTTTAATTGTTTGACGTCTGGACATGGAGTAACCGCTTGCAAGCATTGCAAGCGCCATCATTCTATGATGAATCCTGAGGGCTATTCTACACAGCATAAGAGCGCAGAGCAGCATCAAGGCAAATCAAGCCAGGCTTCTGAGGAAGCACCAGCGGAATCAGCAGTAGCCATGATGAATGTTACCAGACCCCGTAAGCCAAATAGGCAAAGAAGAAGTACGCTACCAACTGCATTGGTACACGTGCGAAATTTCCAAGGAGCCTTGAATCCGTGCCGTATTTTACTGGATAGCGCCTCAGACTTGTCATTCATTTCGGTACGATGCGTACAGACGTGTTGGGGCTTGCACGTTCGCCATTTCAAGTTGCCACATCGGGCATCTCAGACGTGAAGGCGGGAATAACCAGAGGTTTCTGCTCTCTTCAGATGATGTCTCGTGTGTCGAGTCATTCCATCGATATAAATGCGCACGTTTTAGGAAAGATCACCTCACCATTGCCACGTGAAAATATTGATGCTTCATCACTCTCGGTATTTAATGGCTACCGAATGGCTGACCCGGACTTCAGAACTAACGCTTCAATCGACATTTTGCTGGGCAATGATTACATCTTGTTAGTTCTCACCGGGGAGAAGTTATGCGATGGCCAAGGACACCCTATTGCAGTCAACAGCACATTTGGATGGGTAATCACAGCGGTGTACACTTCAAGATTGCCAACACCATCTACGTCATTGCTGACTACGGTTAATATAGATGGACTACTGCGAAGATTCTGCGAACTAGAGGAAGTGCCATCACGCATAGCTGTAAACAAAGAGGATGAAAGGGTCGAGACGCACTTCCGGTGCACGCACACTCGCAACTCGAATGGAAGATACATTGTCGATTTGCCGCTCAAGGAACAAAACCCACAATTCGCTTATACATTTCAAGGAGCGAGATCGCGCTTTCTCGCAGTCGAGCGTCGTCTAACGAAGGATGCCAGCCTGAAGTTGAAATATACTCAGTTCATGAGAGAGTATATCCAGGAAGTAGGAAGTAGCTGCAGACCAAGCCACAAACGTCTCTAAGATGTCATTCTATTTGCCACAACATCCAGTCATAGGTGCCAAGCAGCTGGTGGTGTTAGACGGTTCATTTCAAGATCGGGATGGACAATCTCTTAACGATGCACTTTATATTGGCCCATGAATACAACGCAACCTGTTCAACGTTTGTCTGTGTTTTCGAATGCACAGAATCGTATTTTCTGAGGACATCATCAAAATGTTTAGACAGATTTCAGTAGCGCATAAAAATCAAGATTTTCAACGAATCCTTTGGAGAGAAGACCCTGTGGCACCATTAAAGCATTACAAATTGACCACAGTCACCTATGGCACGGCATGTGCACCGTTTCTGGTAGTTAGAGTGCTGGAACAACTGGCAGCTGATCATGAACACGAGTTTCCAAGGGCTGCTAGGATACTTTTGAATGATTTCTACGTCGATAACGAATTGACAAAAGCCATGAACGAACATGAATTGCTCGAAATTAAGGAAGAGCTGTTACTTCTTATGTCACGGGCACAATTGGAGCTAAGCAAATGGGTCTCGAATAGTAAACGGATTGCCAGCAACGAGGGGAAATGAAATGGATTTCTCAAGGATGGCAGCAAAGGTGCTTGGACTGCATTGGAGTCCTGGAGAAGATGTCCTAACTTACAAGGTTTCATTATCGGAACATATGACATCGAACTGCATGGATTTGCAGATTCTTCGTTAAAGGCTTACTCTGCTGTCATTTACAACCGTGTGACACACCTAGATGAAAGCATCGGAGTGGCACTCATTGCAGCTAAAACAAGAGTTTCACCACTAAAGCAGAAATCGCTAACACGATTGGAACTTTGCGGAGCTCTACTGTTAGCTCGTTTGTTTCAAGCAGTAAAGTCTGGTCTGCGCCAGAAGGATGCAAAGATATACGCATGGACAGATTCGACAATCGTTTTGTCATGGCTTTCGCATCAACACTGTAAACTGAACTTTGATTTATGGTGGAAGGGACCATCTTGGCTGCACTACTGTAAACTATACTCAGAGACAATGAATAGACCAAAAACTTGCTGCTCAATTGTAAAGCCAGCAGCAGAACTTGAGTTCAAAACCAAGATCTTGACAACTATTTCCAAGGATATTGAAGATTCCCCTATTTGATGTACTACTCGAAAGAATATCATCTTGGACCAGACTGATTCGAGTGGTCGCATATGTATTTCGCTTCGTTCATCGAATCAAATCAATCCAGCCTAAATATTCTGGACCTGTAGCGTTTGATGAAATTACCAAAGCAAGGAAACAAAATCGATTCAATGACAATGGAATTATACGTCTGGGTGGTCGTTTAGAAAGGTCGCAACTGCCTGCAGACGCCAAGCACCCAGTAGTTTTGCCGAGGCACCATAGCCTTGTAAAATTGCTGCTGAAACATGAGCATCAAGTCAATCTTCATCCTGGAGTTTCAGCCATGTTTGTTATAATTCGCCAGAAATATTGGATCATTGGCGCACGAAATCTTATTCGACGTATCACGCATGAATGTTTAAACTATTTTAGACAGCGCCATCACTCTGCATAATAGTTTATGGCCAATTTGCCGGCGGTTCGAGTGCGACAAGCCTTTCCATTTGAGCATACTGGATGCGACTATGCTGGGCCTATTTTGCTGAAGGTTCACAAGGGACGAAATCCTAGGAAGGAAAAGGGCTACATTTGCCTGTTTGTATGTATGGTTACTTCAGCTCTTCATCTGGAGCTAGCCACTGATCTCAGCACTGACACATTGCAGGCGGCATTAAAACGATTTATGGCTCGTCGTGGGAAATGCTCCCAAATGTATAGCGATAACGGTCGCAAGTTTGTTGGCGCAAAACGCGCACTAGACGAAATGGTACAGCTTCTCGCTTCACGCGAGCACAATGACGTCGTTTTGGAAGCCCTTGCAGATCAAGGCATTAAATGGAATTTCATTCCCCCATATTCACCACACTGGGGTGGTAAGTGGGAGTCGGCAGTACGCTCGGTTAAGCTGCACTTGCGACGAGTAATAGGAACAACCGTCCTCACCTTTGAGCAGATGCACACACTGTCTCATGAGTGATCTTGCACATCTTACAATGCTTTTGTTTTTGTATTTTTATAAGTTTTTCTGGAATTTGCTGGCGCCAGTCTGATAGTCTCTGTCTCTCTAATACAACCTCTATATTACGTAGATGCGTAAGAACTGAAAAGTTAGTAATAAGCAAGCAAACGAACGATCAAGACGTGTTCTATATATATATATATATATATATATAGATCGTGAGAGAACACGTCTCTAGAAGAAACAAGCGTCTTGAAATTTTGGTCCACACAAGCAGTGGAATTTCTTGATATTTCATCATGGAGGAAATGAAAACGTTAATCAAGGCCAGAGGAAGGTTGAAGTCAACAATTAGCCGCATATATACATATGCAGAGGATCCAGCACAGGATGCAGACGTCTTTACAATTGACACCAAATTGGAAACCTTGTCCAATGCGTGGGAGGAGTTCGTCAAGTCTGGTGATGAACTGGCTAAATACGACAAACTGGAGGGTTACGTGAACCCTGCTGAAGATTACGACGTATACGAGGATAAACATGAAACGGCGAATGCTCGCCTTAAGGCTTTACGAGCTGATGTGGCATCGTCTGGCAAGTTGGAAGAATGCGGTGCGGCTGGCAACGGTGGTTCGCTTGTCCAGGAAGTTCTTCAACAGATGCACAATCAGCAGCAACAAATGCAACTGCAGATGCAACGTCAAATGGAACAACAGCAACTATTGGTTGAGAGATTGCTCTCGCCACAGCAATCTACGTCTTCGTCAGGCTCACAGTCGGTAGCAGTGCCGACATCAAGAGATTGTGAGTTACCCAAAATCCACATCAAGCCCTTTGGTGGAGATTATAAGGAATGGCATGCTTTCAAGGACCTGTTTGAGAGTACCATTCATGGAAAGGCAACACTAACGAATATACAGAAGTTTCATCACCTGAAATCATGTGTCATAGGAGAAGCAGCGATACTCATCCAGCATTTGCCTGTCGTAGATGCTAATTACGAGGTGGCTTGGAAATCATGATCGCTACAAAAAGCCCCGTTATTTGGTGAACTTGCTTATGGATACATTTACCGCCTTGCCTAAAGCTGTTGGGCAAAACTCAGCATCGCTACGCGCTCTGACGTGCGGAGCCAGTGATGTTATTCGGGCTTTAGACGCTTCTGGACAATCGGGCCGTGACTGTTGGCTAATATACTTGCTCGTCAACAAGGTTGATGGGGCTACCCGACGTAAATGGATCGACAAAAGCCAGGATATTGAAGATCCTACCATTGAAGAGTTGCTCAAGTTTTTGGATTCACGATGCGATCGCCTTGAGCTCAGTCAAGTTGTCGATCATGTAGCGAGCAAACCGAGGGATGAAAAGGGAAAAAGGCAAGCACGCACCATGCTTGCCATTACAGGCAATTGTATGAAATGCCACATACTGTCGGCTTGTCCTCAATTCCAGAGCTTGACTGTCAAGCAACGTTACACCTTTGGGAAGGAGAAGCATCTGTGCTTTAATTGTTTGTCGTCTGGACATGGAGTAACCGCTTGCAAGCATTGCAAGCGCCGCCATCATTCTATGACGAATCCTGAGGGCTATTCTGCACAGCATAAGAGCGCAGAGCAGCATCAAGGCAAATCAAGCCAGGCTTCTGAGGAAGCACCAGCGGAATCAGCAGTAGCCATGATGAATGTTACCAGACCCCGAAAGCCAAATAGGCAAAGAAGAAGTACGCTACCAACTGCATTGGTACACGTGCGAAATTTCCAAGGAGCCTTGAATACGTGCCGTATTTTACTGGATAGCGCCTCAGACTTGTCATTCATTTCGGTACGATGCGTACAGACGTGCTGGGGCTTGCACGTTCGCCATTTCAAGTTGCAACATCGGGCATCTCAGACGTGAAGGCGGGAATAACCAGAGGTTTCTGCTCTCTTCAGATGATGTCTCGTGTGTCGAGTCATTCCATCGATATAAATGCGCACGTTTTAGGAAAGATCACCTCACCATTGCCACGTGAAAATATTGATGCTTCATCACTCTCGGTATTTAATGGCTACCGAATGGCTGACCCGGACTTCAGAACTAACGCTTCAATCGATATTTTGCTGGGCAATGATTACATCTTGTTAGTTCTCACCGGGGAGAAGTTATGCGATGGCCAAGGACACCCTATTGCAGTCAACAGCACATTTGGATGGGTAATCACAGCGGTGTACACTTCAAGATTGCCAACACCATCTACGTCATTGCTGACTACGGTTAATATAGATGGACTACTGCGAAGATTCTGCGAACTAGAGGAAGTGCCATCACGCATAGCTGTAAACAAAGAGGATGAAAGGGTCGAGACGCACTTCCGGCGCACGCACACTCGCAACTCGAATGGAAGATACATTGTCGATTTGCCGCTCAAGGAACAAAACCCACAATTCGCTTATACATTTCAAGGAGCGAGATCGCGCTTTCTCGCAGTCGAGCGTCGTCTAACGAAGGATGCCAGCCTGAAGTTGAAATATACTCAGTTCATGAGAGAGTATATCCAGGAAGTAGGAAGTAGCTGCAGACCAAGCCACAAACGTCTCTAAGATGTCATTCTATTTGCCACAACATCCAGTCATAGGTGCCAAGCTGCTGGTGGTGTTAGACGGTTCATTTCAAGATCGGGATGGACAATCTCTTAACGATGCACTTCATATTGGCCCATGTATACAACGCAACCTGTTCAATGTTTGTCTGCGTTTTCGAATGCACAGAATCGTATTTTCTGAGGACATCATCAAAATGTTTAGACAGATTTCAGTAGCGCAAAAAATCAAGATTTTCAACGAATCCTTTGGAGAGAAGACCCTGTGGCACCATTAAAGCATTACAAATTGACCACAGTCACCTATGGCACGGCATGTGCACCGTTTCTGGTAGTTAGAGTGCTGGAACAACTGGCAGCTGATCATGAACACGAGTTTCCAAGGGCTGCTAGGATACTTTTGAATGATTTCTACGTCGATGACGAATTGACAAAAGCCACGAACGAACATGAATTGCTCGAAATTAAGGAAGAGCTGTTACTTCTTATGTCACGGGCACAATTGGAGCTAAGCAAATGGGTCTCGAATAGTAAACGGATTGCCAGCAACGAGGGGAAATGAAATGGATTTCTCAAGGATGGCAGCAAAGGTGCTTGGACTGCATTGGAGTCCTGGAGAAGATGTCCTAACTTACAAGGTTTCATTATCGGAACATATGACATCGAACTGCATGGATTTGCAGATTCTTCGTTAAAGGCTTACTCTGCTGTCATTTACAACCGTGTGACACACCTAGATGAAAGCATCGGAGTGGCACTCATTGCAGCTAAAACAAGAGTTTCACCACTAAAGCAGAAATCGCTAACACGATTGGAACTTTGCGGAGCTCTACTGTTAGCTCGTTTGTTTCAAGCAGTAAAGTCTGGTCTGCGCCAGAAGGATGCAAAGATATACGCATGGACAGATTCGACAATCGTTTTGTCATGGCTTTCGCATCAACACTGTAAACTGAACTTTTATTTATGGTGGAAGGGACCATCTTGGCTGCACTACTGTAAACTATACTCAGAGACAATGAATAGACCAAAAACTTGCTGCTCAATTGTAAAGCCAGCAGCAGAACTTGAGTTCAAAACCAAGATCTTGACAACTATTTCCAAGGATATTGAAGATTCCCTATTTGATGTACTACTCGAAAGAATATCATCTTGGACCAGACTGATTCGAGTGGTCGCATATGTATTTCGCTTCGTTCATCGAATCAAATCAATCCAGCCTAAATATTCTGGACCTGTAGCGTTTGATGAAATTACCAAAGCAAGGAAACAAAATCGATTCAATGACAATGGAATTATACGTCTGGGTGGTCGTTTAGAAAGGTCGCAACTGCCTGCAGACGCCAAGCACCCAGTAGTTTTGCCGAGGCACCATAGCCTTGTAAAATTGCTGCTGAAACATGAGCATCAAGTCAATCTTCATCCTGGAGTTTCAGACATGTTTGTTATAATTCGCCAGAAATATTGGATCATTGGCGCACGAAATCTTATTCGACGTATCACGCATGAATGTTTAAACTATTTTAGACAGCGCCATCACTCTGCACAATAGTTTATGGCCAATTTGCCGGCGGTTCGAGTGCGACAAGCCTTTCCATTTGAGCATAGTGGATGCGACAATGTTGGGCCTATTTTGCTGAAGGTTCACAAGGGACGAAATCCTAGAAAGGAAAAGGGCTACATTTGCCTGTTTGTATGTATGGTTACTTCAGCTCTTCATCTGGAGCTAGCCACTGATCTCAGCACTGACACATTGCAGGCGGCATTAAAACGTTTTATGGCTCGTCGTGGGAAATGCTCCCAAATGTATAGCGATAACGGTCGCAAGTTTGTTGGCGCAAAACGCGCACTAGACGAAATGGTACAGCTTCTCGCTTCACGCGAGCACAATGACGTCGTTTCGGAAGCCCTTGCAGATCAAGGCATTAAATGGAATTTCATTCCCCCATATTCACCACACTGGGGTGGTAAGTAGGAGTCGGCAGTACGCTCGGTTAAGCTGCACTTGCGACGAGTAATAGGAACAACCGTCCTCACCTTTGAGCAGATGCACACACTGTCACACACTCTCGTAAATAGAATCAGTCGTTAATTCGCGACCATTGTGCACAACATCGGATACTCAGATTGCCTAACTGTCACAGATTCCGACCAATCGATTGAGCTACTGGCAGTATACTCAAGCAAAGCTTCAAGGATTTTGAAAGCGTTGGCATCAAGAATATTTGACATCGCTACAGCAGCGCCCGAAATGGTGAGGAACCAATTGTCATTCTATTTATATTTCTCCATATTTTCATAGTTTAAGTCTCATGAGTGATCTTGCACATCTTACAATGCTTTTGTTTTTGTATTTTTATAAGTTTTTCTGGAATTTGCTGGCGCCAGTCTGATAGTCTCTGTCTCTCTAATACAACCTCTATATTACGTAGATGCGTAAGAACTGAAAAGTTAGTAATAAGCAAGCAAACGAACGATCAAGACGTGTTCTAGCAGTGGCAGACACAGTTCAGTACAGTCACAGTGAATTTAAAGTTAAGTTCTTATGAGATACAAAACACAGTTTTTGTATTTTTATAAGTTTTTCTGTAATTTGCTGGCGCCAGTCTGATAGTCTCTGTCTCTCTAATACAACCTCTATATTACGTAGATTCGTAAGAACTGAAAAGTTAGTAATAAGCAAGCAAACGAACGATCGAGACGAGTTCTAGCAGTGGCAGACACAGTTCAGTACAGTTACAGTGAAAATAAAGTTAAGTTATTATGAGATACTAAGACTAATGCATCATCAAAATTTGGTCCTTCGAGCCGGATCGTTGGGCATTGTTTGTTTGTTACGTAAGAACTGAAAAGTTAGTAATAAGCAAGCAAACGAACGATCGAGACGAGTTCTAGCAGTGGCAGACACAGTTCAGTACAGTTACAGTGAAAATAAAGTTAAGTTATTATGAGATACTAAGACTAATGCATCATCAAAATTTGGTCCTTCGAGCCGGATCGTTGGGCATTGTTTGTTTGTTACTCATTGGTTAATAATTTGTTGCAATTTGGTGACAATTAAATATTAACCTCAAAGTTAGTAGTCGATAGTTCTGGCCTACTATCGAATAGGCAATCGCGTGCTTATTGGAAAAAGCGCGGCTTCACACGGTGGCGCCACACGCCTATCGATATCTGCTATCGATATCTTAATCTTGACATTGTACAAGTGACATCAAACTAATATCGAATAAGTGAATAAAACCATTTTATAACGTTTAATTGAGTGTTTGTGTCGTTATTCTCAACAAAGATCCTGAATATCCAAGCCTTAATCCTCTTCACAAGGAAGGACATGGTAAGATAATACCATTTAAGGCCATGGGAACTCGTAACTATATATATATATATATATAGATCGTGAGAGAACACGTCTCTAGAAGAAACAAGCGTCTTGAAATTTTGGTCCACACAAGCAGTGGAATTTCTTGATATTTCATCATGGAGGAAATGAAAACGTTAATCAAGGCCAGAGGAAGGTTGAAGTCAACAATTAGCCGCATATATACATATGCAGAGGATCCAGCACAGGATGCAGACGTCTTTACAATTGACACCAAATTGGAAACCTTGTCCAATGCGTGGGAGGAGTTCGTCAAGTCTGGTGATGAACTGGCTAAATACGACAAACTGGAGGGTTACGTGAACCCTGCTGAAGATTACGACGTATACGAGGATAAACATGAAACGGCGAATGCTCGCCTTAAGGCTTTACGAGCTGATGTGGCATCGTCTGGCAAGTTGGAAGAATGCGGTGCGGCTGGCAACGGTGGTTCGCTTGTCCAGGAAGTTCTTCAACAGATGCACAATCAGCAGCAACAAATGCAACTGCAGATGCAACGTCAAATGGAACAACAGCAACTATTGGTTGAGAGATTGCTCTCGCCACAGCAATCTACGTCTTCGTCAGGCTCACAGTCGGTAGCAGCGCCGACATCAAGAGATTGTGAGTTACCCAAAATCCACATCAAGCCCTTTGGTGGAGATTATAAGGAATGGCATGCTTTCAAGGACCTGTTTGAGAGTACCATTCATGGAAAGGCAACACTAACGAATATACAGAAGTTTCATCACCTGAAATCATGTGTCATAGGAGAAGCAGCGATACTCATCCAGCATTTGCCTGTCGTAGATGCTAATTACGAGGTGGCTTGGAAATCATGATCGCTACAAAAAGCCCCGTTATTTGGTGAACTTGCTTATGGATACATTTACCGCCTTGCCTAAAGCTGTTGGGCAAAACTCAGCATCGCTACGCGCTCTGACGTGCGGAGCCAGTGATGTTATTCGGGCTTTAGACGCTTCTGGACAATCGGGCCGTGACTGTTGGCTAATATACTTGCTCGTCAACAAGGTTGATGGGGCTACCCGACGTAAATGGATCGACAAAAGCCAGGATATTGAAGATCCTACCATTGAAGAGTTGCTCAAGTTCTTGGATTCACGATGCGATCGCCTTGAGCTCAGTCAAGTTGTCGATCATGTAGCGAGCAAACCGAGGGATGAAAAGGGAAAAAGGCAAGCACGCACCATGCTTGCCATTACAGGCAATTGTATGAAATGCCACATACTGTCGGCTTGTCCTCAATTCCAGAGCTTGACTGTCAAGCAACGTTACACCTTTGGGAAGGAGAAGCATCTGTGCTTTAATTGTTTGTCGTCTGGACATGGAGTAACCGCTTGCAAGCATTGCAAGCGCCGCCATCATTCTATGATGAATCCTGAGGGCTATTCTACACAGCATAAGAGCGCAGAGCAGCATCAAGGCAAATCAAGCCAGGCTTCTGAGGAAGCACCAGCGGAATCAGCAGTAGCCATGATGAATGTTACCAGACCCCGAAAGCCAAATAGGCAAAGAAGAAGTACGCTACCAACTGCATTGGTACACGTGCGAAATTTCCAAGGAGCCTTGAATACGTGCCGTATTTTACTGGATAGCGCCTCAGACTTGTCATTCATTTCGGTACGATGCGTACAGACGTGCTGGGGCTTGCACGTTCGCCATTTCAAGTTGCAACATCGGGCATCTCAGACGTGAAGGCGGGAATAACCAGAGGTTTCTGCTCTCTTCAGATGATGTCTCGTGTGTCGAGTCATTCCATCGATATAAATGCGCACGTTTTAGGAAAGATCACCTCACCATTGCCACGTGAAAATATTGATGCTTCATCACTCTCGGTATTTAATGGCTACCGAATGGCTGACCCGGACTTCAGAACTAACGCTTCAATTTTATATTTTGCAATGATTACATCTTGTTAGTTCTCACCGGGGAGAAGTTATGCGATGGCCAAGGACACCCTATTGCAGTCAACAGCACATTTGGATGGGTAATCACAGCGGTGTACACTTCAAGATTGCCAACACCATCTACGTCATTGCTGACTACGGTTAATATAGATGGACTACTGCGAAGATTCTGCGAACTAGAGGAAGTGCCATCACGCATAGCTGTAAACAAAGAGGATGAAAGGGTCGAGACGCACTTCCGGTGCACGCACACTCGCAACTCGAATGAAAGATACATTGTCGATTTGCCGCTCAAGGAACAAAACCCACAATTTGCTTATACATTTCAAGGAGCGAGATCGCGCTTTCTCGCAGTCGAGCGTCGTCTAACGAAGGATGCCAGCCTGAAGTTAAAATATACTCAGTTCATGAGAGAGTATATCCAGGAAGTAGGAAGTAGCTGCAGACCAAGCCACAAACGTCTCTAAGATGTCATTCTATTTGCCACAACATCCAGTCATAGGTGCCAAGCTGCTGGTGGTGTTAGACGGTTCATTTCAAGATCGGGATGGACAATCTCTTAACGATGCACTTCATATTGGCCCATGTATACAACGCAACCTGTTCAATGTTTGTCTGCGTTTTCGAATGCACAGAATCGTATTTTCTGAGGACATCATCAAAATGTTTAGACAGATTTCAGTAGCGCAAAAAATCAAGATTTTCAACGAATCCTTTGGAGAGAAGACCCTGTGGCACCATTAAAGCATTACAAATTGACCACAGTCACGTCTATGGCACGGCATGTGCACCGTTTCTGGTAGTTAGAGTGCTGGAACAACTGGCAGCTGATCATGAACACGAGTTTCCAAGGGCTGCTAGGATACTTTTGAATGATTTCTACGTCGATGACGAATTGACAAAAGCCACGAACGAACATGAATTGCTCGAAATTAAGGAAGAGCTGTTACTTCTTATGTCACGGGCACAATTGGAGCTAAGCAAATGGGTCTCGAATAGTAAACGGATTGCCAGCAACGAGGGGAAATGAAATGGATTTCTCAAGGATGGCAGCAAAGGTGCTTGGACTGCATTGGAGTCCTGGAGAAGATGTCCTAACTTACAAGGTTTCATTATCGGAACATATGACATCGAACTGCATGGATTTGCAGATTCTTCGTTAAAGGCTTACTCTGCTGTCATTTACAACCGTGTGACACACCTAGATGAAAGCATCGGAGTGGCACTCATTGCAGCTAAAACAAGAGTTTCACCACTAAAGCAGAAATCGCTAACACGATTGGAACTTTGCGGAGCTCTACTGTTAGCTCGTTTGTTTCAAGCAGTAAAGTCTGGTCTGCGCCAGAAGGATGCAAAGATATACGCATGGACAGATTCGACAATCGTTTTGTCATGGCTTTCGCATCAACACTGTAAACTGAACTTTGATTTATGGTGGAAGGGACCATCTTGGATGCACGACTGTAAACTATACTCAGAGACAATGAATAGACCAAAAACTTGCTGCTCAATTGTAAAGCCAGCAGCAGAACTTGAGTTCAAAACCAAGATCTTGACAACTATTTCCAAGGATATTGAAGATTCCCTATTTGATGTACTACTCGAAAGAATATCATCTTGGACCAGACTGATTCGAGTGGTCGCATATGTATTTCGCTTCGTTCATCGAATCAAATCAATCCAGCCTAAATATTCTGGACCTGTAGCGTTTGATGAAATTACCAAAGCAAGGAAACAAAATCGATTCAATGACAATGGAATTATACGTCTGGGTGGTCGTTTAGAAAGGTCGCAACTGCCTGCAGACGCCAAGCACCCAGTAGTTTTGCCGAGGCACCATAGCCTTGTAAAATTGCTGCTGAAACATGAGCATCAAGTCAATCTTCATCCTGGAGTTTCAGCCATGTTTGTTATAATTCGCCAGAAATATTGGATCATTGGCGCACGAAATCTTATTCGACGTATCACGCATGAATGTTTAAACTATTTTAGACAGCGCCATCACTCTGCACAATAGTTTATGGCCAATTTGCCGGCGGTTCGAGTGCGACAAGCCTTTCCATTTGAGCATAGTGGATGCGACAATGTTGGGCCTATTTTGCTGAAGGTTCACAAGGGACGAAATCCTAGAAAGGAAAAGGGCTACATTTGCCTGTTTGTATGTATGGTTACTTCAGCTCTTCATCTGGAGCTAGCCACTGATCTCAGCACTGACACATTGCAGGCGGCATTAAAACGTTTTATGGCTCGTCGTGGGAAATGCTCCCAAATGTATAGCGATAACGGTCGCAAGTTTGTTGGCGCAAAACGCGCACTAGACGAAATGGTACAGCTTCTCGCTTCACGCGAGCACAATGACGTCGTTTCGGAAGCCCTTGCAGATCAAGGCATTAAATGGAATTTCATTCCCCCATATTCACCACACTGGGGTGGTAAGTAGGAGTCGGCAGTACGCTCGGTTAAGCTGCACTTGCGACGAGTAATAGGAACAACCGTCCTCACCTTTGAGCAGATGCACACACTGTCACACACTCTCGTAAATAGAATCAGTCGTTAATTCGCGACCATTGTGCACAACATCGGATACTCAGATTGCCTAACTGTCACAGATTCCGACCAATCGATTGAGCTACTGGCAGTATACTCAAGCAAAGCTTCAAGGATTTTGAAAGCGTTGGCATCAAGAATATTTGACATCGCTACAGCAGCGCCCGAAATGGTGAGGAACCAATTGTCATTCTATTTATATTTCTCCATATTTTCATAGTTTAAGTCTCATGAGTGATCTTGCACATCTTACAATGCTTTTGTTTTTGTATTTTTATAAGTTTTTCTGGAATTTGCTGGCGCCAGTCTGATAGTCTCTGTCTCTCTAATACAACCTCTATATTACGTAGATGCGTAAGAACTGAAAAGTTAGTAATAAGCAAGCAAACGAACGATCAAGACGTGTTCTAGCAGTGGCAGACACAGTTCAGTACAGTCACAGTGAATTTAAAGTTAAGTTCTTATGAGATACAAAACACAGTTTTTGTATTTTTATAAGTTTTTCTGTAATTTGCTGGCGCCAGTCTGATAGTCTCTGTCTCTCTAATACAACCTCTATATTACGTAGATTCGTAAGAACTGAAAAGTTAGTAATAAGCAAGCAAACGAACGATCGAGACGAGTTCTAGCAGTGGCAGACACAGTTCAGTACAGTTACAGTGAAAATAAAGTTAAGTTATTATGAGATACTAAGACTAATGCATCATCAAAATTTGGTCCTTCGAGCCGGATCGTTGGGCATTGTTTGTTTGTTACTCATTGGTTAATAATTTGTTGCAATTTGGTGACAATTAAATATTAACCTCAAAGTTAGTAGTCGATAGTTCTGGCCTACTATCGAATAGGCAATCGCGTGCTTATTGGAAAAAGCGCGGCTTCACACGGTGGCGCCACACGCCTATCGATATCTGCTATCGATATCTTAATCTTGACATTGTACAAGTGACATCAAACTAATATCGAATAAGTGAATAAAACCATTTTATAACGTTTAATTGAGTGTTTGTGTCGTTATTCTCAACAAAGATCCTGAATATCCAAGCCTTAATCCTCTTCACAAGGAAGGACATGGTAAGATAATACCATTTAAGGCCATGGGAACTCGTAACTATATATATATATATATAGATCGTGAGAGAACACGTCTCTAGAAGAAACAAGCGTCTTGAAATTTTGGTCCACACAAGCAGTGGAATTTCTTGATATTTCATCATGGAGGAAATGAAAACGTTAATCAAGGCCAGAGGAAGGTTGAAGTCAACAATTAGCCGCATATATACATATGCAGAGGATCCAGCACAGGATGCAGACGTCTTTACAATTGACACCAAATTGGAAACCTTGTTCAATGCGTGGGAGGAGTTCGTCAAGTCTGGTGATGAACTGGCTAAATACGACAAACTGGAGGGTTACGTGAACCCTGCTGAAGATTACGACGTATACGAGGATAAACATGAAACGGCGAATGCTCGCCTTAAGGCTTTACGAGCTGATGTGGCATCGTCTGGCAAGTTGGAAGAATGCGGTGCGGCTGGCAACGGTGGTTCGCTTGTCCAGGAAGTTCTTCAACAGATGCACAATCAGCAGCAACAAATGCAACTGCAGATGCAACGTCAAATGGAACAACAGCAACTATTGGTTGAGAGATTGCTCTCGCCACAGCAATCTACGTCTTCGTCAGGCTCACAGTCGGTAGCAGCGCCGACATCAAGAGATTGTGAGTTACCCAAAATCCACATCAAGCCCTTTGGTGGAGATTATAAGGAATGGCATGCTTTCAAGGACCTGTTTGAGAGTACCATTCATGGAAAGGCAACACTAACGAATATACAGAAGTTTCATCACCTGAAATCATGTGTCATAGGAGAAGCAGCGATACTCATCCAGCATTTGCCTGTCGTAGATGCTAATTACGAGGTGGCTTGGAAATCATGATCGCTACAAAAGCCCCGTTATTTGGTGAACTTGCTTATGGATACATTTACCGCCTTGCCTAAAGCTGTTGGGCAAAACTCAGCATCGCTACGCGCTCTGACGTACGGAGCCAGTGATGTTATTCGGGCTTTAGACGCTTCTGGACAATCGGGCCGTGACTGTTGGCTAATATACTTGCTCGTCAACAAGGATGATGGGGCTACCCGATGTAAATGGATCGACAAAAGCCAGGATATTGAAGATCCTACCATTGAAGAGTTGCTCAAGTTTTTGGATTCACGATGCGATCGCCTTGAGCTCAGTCAAGTTGTCGATCATGTAGCGAGCAAACCGAGGGATGAAAAGGGAAAAAGGCAAGCACGCACCATGCTTGCCATTACAGGCAATTGTATGAAATGTCATAGCACTGAGCACATACTGTCGGCTTGTCCTCAATTCCAGAGCTTGACTGTCAAGCAACGTTACACCTTTGGGAAGGAGAAGCATCTGTGCTTTAATTGTTTGTCGTCTGGACATGGAGTAACCGCTTGCAAGCATTGCAAGCGCCGCCATCATTCTATGATGAATCCTGAGGGCTATTCTACACAGCATAAGAGCGCAGAGCAGCATCAAGGCAAATCAAGCCAGGCTTCTGAGGAAGCACCAGCGGAATCAGCAGTAGCCATGATGAATGTTACCAGACCCCGAAAGCCAAATAGGCAAAGAAGAAGTACGCTACCAACTGCATTGGTACACGTGCGAAATTTCCAAGGAGCCTTGAATACGTGCCGTATTTTACTGGATAGCGCCTCAGACTTGTCATTCATTTCGGTACGATGCGTACAGACGTGCTGGGGCTTGCACGTTCGCCATTTCAAGTTGCCACATCGGGCATCTCAGACGTGAAGGCGGGAATAACCAGAGGTTTCTGCTCTCTTCAGATGATGTCTCGTGTGTCGAGTCATTCCATCGATATAAATGCGCACGTTTTAGGAAAGATCACCTCACCATTGCCACGTGAAAATATTGATGCTTCATCACTCTCGGTATTTAATGGCTACCGAATGGCTGACCCGGACTTCAGAACTAACGCTTCAATCGATATTTTGCTGGGCAATGATTACATCTTGTTAGTTCTCACCGGGGAGAAGTTATGCGATGGCCAAGGACACCCTATTGCAGTCAACAGCACATTTGGATGGGTAATCACAGCGGTGTACACTTCAAGATTGCCAACACCATCTACGTCATAGTTCATCATCAGTCATCAGTTCATGAGAGAGTATATCCAGGAAGTAGGAAGTAGCTGCAGACCAAGCCACAAACGTCTCTAAGATGTCATTCTATTTGCCACAACATCCAGTCATAGGTGCCAAGCTGCTGGTGGTGTTAGACGGTTCATTTCAAGATCGGGATGGACAATCTCTTAACGATGCACTTCATATTGGCCCATGTATACAACGCAACCTGTTCAATGTTTGTCTGCGTTTTCGAATGCACAGAATCGTATTTTCTGAGGACATCATCAAAATGTTTAGACAGATTTCAGTAGCGCAAAAAATCAAGATTTTCAACGAATCCTTTGGAGAGAAGACCCATTAAAGCATTACAAATTGACCACAGTCACCTATGGCACGGCATGTGCACCGTTTCTGGTAGTTAGAGTGCTGGAACAACTGGCAGCTGATCATGAACACGAGTTTCCAAGGGCTGCTAGGATACTTTTGAATGATTTCTACGTCGATGACGAATTGACAAAAGCCACGAACGAACATGAATTGCTCGAAATTAAGGAAGAGCTGTTACTTCTTATGTCACGGGCACAATTGGAGCTAAGCAAATGGGTCTCGAATAGTAAACGGATTGCCAGCAACGAGGGGAAATGAAATGGATTTCTCAAGGACGGCAGCAAAGGTGCTTGGACTGCATTGGAGTCCTGGAGAAGATGTCCTAACTTACAAGGTTTCATTATCGGAACATATGACATCGAACTGCATGGATTTGCAGATTCTTCGTTAAAGGCTTACTCTGCTGTCATTTACAACCGTGTGACACACCTAGATGAAAGCATCGGAGTGGCACTCATTGCAGCTAAAACAAGAGTTTCACCACTAAAGCAGAAATCGCTAACACGAATGGAACTTTGCGGAGCTCTACTGTTAGCTCGTTTGTTTCAAGCAGTAAAGTCTGGTCTGCGCCAGAAGGATGCATAGATATACGCATGGACAGATTCGACAATCGTTTTGTCATGGCTTTCGCATCAACACTGTAAACTGAACTTTGATTTATGGTGGAAGGGACCATCTTGGCTGCACGACTGTAAACTATACTCAGAGACAATGAATAGACCAAAAACTTGCTGCTCAATTGTAAAGCCAGCAGCAGAACTTGAGTTCAAAACCAAGATCTTGACAACTATTTCCAAGGATATTGAAGATTCCCTATTTGATGTACTACTCGAAAGAATATCATCTTGGACCAGACTGATTCGAGTGGTCGCATATGTATTTCGCTTCGTTCATCGAATCAAATCAATCCAGCCTAAATATTCTGGACCTCTAGCGTTTGATGAAATTACCAAAGCAAGGAAACAAAATCGATTCAATGACAATGGAATTATACGTCTGGGTGGACGTTTAGAAAGGTCGCAACTGCCTGCAGACGCCAAGCACCCAGTAGTTTTGCCGAGGCACCGTAGCCTTGTAGAATTGCTGCTGAAACATGAGCATCAAGTCAATCTTCATCCTGGAGTTTCAGCCATGTTTGTTATAATTCGCCAGAAATATTGGATCATTGGCGCACGAAATCTTATTCGACGTATCACGCATGAATGTTTAAACTATTTTAGACAGCGCCATCACTCTGCACAATAGTTTATGGCCAATTTGCCGGCGGTTCGAGTGCGACAAGCCTTTCCATTTGAGCATACTGGATGCGACTATGTTGGGCCTATTTTGCTGAAGGTTCACAAGGGACGAAATCCTAGGAAGGAAAAGGGCTACATTTGCCTGTTTGTATGTATGGTTACTTCAGCTATTCATCTGGAGCTAGCCACTGATCTCAGCACTGACACATTGCAGGCGGCATTAAAACGATTTATGGCTCGTCGTGGGAAATGCTCCCAAATGTATAGCGATAACGGTCGCAAGTTTGTTGGCGCAAAACGCGCACTAGACGAAATGGTACAGCTTCTCGCTTCACGCGAGCACAATGACGTCGTTTCGGAAGCCCTTGCAGATCAAGGCATTAAATGGAATTTCATTCCTCCATATTCACCACACTGGGGTGGTAAGTGGGAGTCGGCAGTACGCTCGGTTAAGCTGCACTTGCGACGAGTAATAGGAACAACCGTGCTCACCTTTGAGCAGATGCACACACTGTCACACACTCTCGCAAATAGAATCAGTCGTTAATTCGCGACCATTGTGCACAACATCGGATACTCAGATTGCCTAACTGTCACAGATTCCGACCAAATCGATTGAGCTACTGGCAGTATACTCAAGCAAGGCTTCAAAGATTTTGAAAGCGTTGGCATCAACAATATTTGACATCGCTGCAGCAGCGCCCGAAATGGTGAGGAACCAATTGTCATTCTATTTATATTTCTCCATATTTTCATAGTTTAAGTCTCATGAGTGATCTTGCACATCTTACAATGCTTTTGTTTTTGTATTTTTATAAGTTTTTCTGGAATTTGCTGGCGCCAGTCTGATAGTCTTTGTCTCTCTAATACAACCTCTATATTACGTAGATTCGTAAGAACTGAAAAGTTAGTAATAAGCAAGCAACCGAACGATCGAGACGAGTTCTAGCAGTGGCAGACACAGTTCAGTACAGTTACAGTGAAAATAAAGTTAAGTTATTATGAGATACTAATGCATCATCAAAATTTGGTCCTTCGAGCCGGATCGTTGGGCATTGTTTGTTTGTTACTCATTGGTTAATAATTTGTTGCAATTTGGTGACAATTAAATATTAACCTCAAAGTTAGTAGTCGATAGTTCTGGCCTACTATCGAATAGGCAATCGCGTGCTTATTGGAAAAAGCGCGGCTTCACACGGTGGCGCCACACGCCTATCGATATCTGCTATCGATATAATATATATATATATATATACCAAAATTTCAAGACGCTTGTTTCTTCTAGAGACGTGTTCTCTCACGATCTATATATATATATATATAGACGTGTTCTCTCACGATCTATATATATATATATATATAGATCGTGAGAGAACACGTCTCTAGAAGAAACAAGCGTCTTGAAATTTTGGTCCACACAAGCAGTGGAATTTCTTGATATTTCATCATGGAGGAAATGAAAACGTTAATCAAGGCCAGAGGAAGGTTGAAGTCAACAATTAGCCGCATATATACATATGCAGAGGATCCAGCACAGGATGCAGACGTCTTTACAATTGACACCAAATTGGAAACCTTGTCCAATGCGTGGGAGGAGTTCGTCAAGTCTGGTGATGAACTGGCTAAATACGACAAACTGGAGGGTTACGTGAACCCTGCTGAAGATTACGACGTATACGAGGATAAACATGAAACGGCGAATGCTCGCCTTAGGGCTTTACGAGCTGATGTGGCATCGTCTGGCAAGTTGGAAGAATGCGGTGCGGCTGGCAACGGTGGTTCGCTTGTCCAGGAAGTTCTTCAACAGATGCACAATCAGCAGCAACAAATGCAACTGCAGATGCAACGTCAAATGGAACAACAGCAACTATTGGTTGAGAGATTGCTCTCGCCACAGCAATCTACGTCTTCGTCAGGCTCACAGTCGGTAGCAGCGCCGACATCAAGAGATTGTGAGTTACCCAAAATCCACATCAAGCCCTTTGGTGGAGATTATAAGGAATGGCATGCTTTCAAGGACCTGTTTGAGAGTACCATTCATGGAAAGGCAACACTAACGAATATACAGAAGTTTCATCACCTGAAATCATGTGTCATAGGAGAAGCAGCGATACTCATCCAGCATTTGCCTGTCGTAGATGCTAATTACGAGGTGGCTTGGAAATCATGATCGCTACAAAAAGCCCCGTTATTTGGTGAACTTGCTTATGGATACATTTACCGCCTTGCCTAAAGCTGTTGGGCAAAACTCAGCATCGCTACGCGCTCTGACGTGCGGAGCCAGTGATGTTATTTGGGCTTTAGACGCTTCTGGACAATCGGGCCGTGACTGTTGGCAAATATACTTGCTCGTCAACAAGGTTGATGGGGCTACCCGACGTAAATGGATCGACAAAAGCCAGGATATTGAAGATCCTACCATTGAAGAGTTGCCCAAGTTTTTGGATTCACGATGCGATCGTCTTGAGCTCAGTCAAGTTGTCGATCATGTAGCGAGCAAACCGAGGGATGAAAAGGGAAAAAGGCAAGCACGCACCATGCTTGCCATTACAGGCAATTGTATGAAATGTCATAGCACTGAGCACATACTGTCGGCTTGTCCTCAATTCCAGAGCTTGACTGTCAAGCAACGTTACACCTTTGGGAAGGAGAAGCATCTGTGTTTTAATTGTTTGACGTCTGGACATGGAGTAACCGCTTGCAAGCATTGCAAGCGCCGCCATCATTCTATGATGAATCCTGAGGGCTATTCTACACAGCATAAGAGCGCAGAACAGCATCAAGGCAAATCAAGCCAGGCTTCTGAGGAAGCACCAGCGGAATCAGCAGTAGCCATGATGAATGTTACCAGACCCCGAAGCCAAATAGGCAAAGAAGAAGTACGCTACCAACTGCATTGGTACACGTGCGAAATTTCCAAGGAGCCTTGAATACGTGCCGTATTTTACTGGATAGCGCCTCAGACTTGTCATTTATTTCGGTACGATGCGTACAGACGTGCTGGGGCTTGCACGTTCGCCATTTCAAGTTGCCACATCGGGCATCTCAGACGTGAAGGCGGGAATAACCAGAGGTTTCTGCTCTCTTCAGATGATGTCTCGTGTGTCGAGTCATTCCATCGATATAAATGCGCACGTTTTAGGAAAGATCACCTCACCATTGCCACGTGAAAATATTGATGCTTCATCACTCTCGGTATTTAATGGCTACCGAATGGCTGACCCGGACTTCAGAACTAACGCTTCAATCGATATTTTGCTGGGCAATGATTACATCTTGTTAGTTCTCACCGGGGAGAAGTTATGCGATGGCCAAGGACACCCTATTGCAGTCAACAGCACATTTGGATGGGTAATCACAGCGGTGTACACTTCAAGATTGCCAACACCATCTACGTCATTGCTGACTACGGTTAATATAGATGGACTACTGCGAAGATTCTGCGAACTAGAGGAAGTGCCATCACGCATAGCTGTAAACAAAGAGGATGAAAGGGTCGAGACGCACTTCCGGTGCACGCACACTCGCAACTCGAATGGAAGATACATTGTCGATTTGCCGCTCAAGGAACAAAACCCACAATTTGCTTATACATTTCAAGGAGCGAGATCGCGCTTTCTCGCAGTCGAGCGTCGTCTAACGAAGGATGCCAGCCTGAAGTTAAAATATACTGTAAAAACTCCTTTGACCGGGTTCCGTTGGGTTGAAAAATATAATAATAAGAGACACGTCTGTGTCGGTTGACTGGAGTTTTTGTATTCCTTCTTTATTCCAAATTATTCTTTTGCTTAGGCTAATTTTACATATATATATTCTTATGCTGCGACTTATGCGACAGCTACAAAAGAGAGGGAGAGTGTCAGTACATACATACATACATACTGTTGGAGCGCATGCATCAAAGTGCTTGGTCAGCGGTCACACGCTGGCCTGGCTCTAGCTCATGTTACGCTTGTGCATACAGTGCTTATGTGAATATATGTATGTGCATATACAAATGTACATACATATATGTTCATGCTTAATTGTATGTTTACTTGAATATGTTTATGTGAATACTTCAATGTATACATATGAACATATTCAAGTGCACAATTATATTTTAATGCGTATATGTTTAATTGTTTATACTTGCAACAAAGTGTTACAAGTTGAGCTCATTGTGTTGAGTTATTAGTTGTATGAACATACTACACCTCCCCTTTTTAGAGAATAACGTAATATTATGTAGTTATTGTAATGATTATTTATATAGAAAGGTAAAATAAAAGGTAAAGTAAAGGTGTATCTTAGGAAAGTTTTTTTTTTTTTTTTGTTTGTGTCTCTTTAGGCAAATTTTCTTTCTCTTGTTTTTCGAAATTGCGTGAATTTGTTTTCAATAATAGATGAATCCATAAAGATTTTTGTTTTTTTTTTTTTTTTTTTGTAAAAATTACTTAAGTATCATGATAATTATTATTTTTTTTTTTTTTCGGTTGATCATTCCGAAAATGGTTTTAGTCTGTTTTTATGAACCTTTTGGTATTTATTCTTATTATCTGCTATTAATATATTGTCATTTTCTTCTATACTCACTACCTTATAAGGCCCTATATATTTAGCATCTAGTTTATGACCTATTTCTTTTCTTAATAAAACTTTATCTCCTATGTTTAAATTGAAATCGGCAATATGTTTGTCGTAGTATTTTTTATTACTTAACTTATGGTTTTCTAACATTATCCTAGCTCTTTTATATGCTATTTCTATTCTAAACTTTATTTCCTTAGAGTAGTCGTCTAAATTGTATATTGGATCTATTCTATCGATTTTGTTAAAATCTATGAACTGATTTGGTAGTCTTCCAAATACTAGTTCGTATGGACAATATTCATGCACTGCCGAGGGTGTTGTGTTGTAACAATAAGTGAAATATTGTATCCAAGCATCCCAATCGGACTTATCTGCTGATATGTATGAACGAATATATTCATTGAATGTTCTATGACTTCGTTCTATTGTCCCTAAGGTCTGGTGGTGGTATGCTGTAGATGTCAGATTTTTAATCTTCATGTACTTGCATATATCTGTTATAATTTGGTTTTTATACTCAGTTCCCATGTCCGTAATGAGTGTTTTCATTGGACCGTACTGTAGTATACAATTTTCGAATATAGCTTTAGCTACATTACTTGCACTCTTAGATGCAACTGGAATGGCTATTAGGTATTTTGTCAGATCGCATATCAATGTGACAATATACTCATTTTCATTATCTGATTTTGGTAGTGGACCTATTGTGTCCACTATAACCTTATCAAAAGCCTTCGCTGGTGTTTCTGTTATTATCATGGGAGTCTTCGTATGTGTCGTCGTTTTTGACACCTGGCATTTATGACATCTCCTTATGTACTCTTTGATATGGCGTCCCATATTTTTCCAATAGTAGTGTCTTTTGATTTTTGCCAGCGTTCTGGTAATGCCAGTATGACCTCCTTGAATTGGATCATCATGATATGTAGACAGTATTGCTTCTTTTTCTTTTTCATTTTCTATTAGGGTCACCGGCTGGAGTAGCGCTACTCTTAATGTTTTCAATATAGTATTGCCCATATTTTTAAAAGAATCTATTGAAATAATTTCAAAGATCTTTTCGCTCGGTGCCAGTTTTAGTTGGCTGATTTCAAGTATACCGGCTTGCATTTCAAGCCTTTGGAAGAACTGACCTAAGTCGAGAATTCCATTGGTATACAAATCGCTAACTTCAATTCTTGCCATAACTTTCTTTCCATGTTTCAGTGAACATTTAGATTCTGTTATTCGCAAGGTCACTACTTTTCGTACCTCGTCATTATTGATGACTTCGTATACGTTGGGCCTAGAAGCATTTTGAAGTTTTTGCCTTGGCAAAAGGTCTTCTTTATTAACTGCGCAGTTTTTCTGTCTACTTTGTTGCCTGGTAGTGACTTTCAGGACTTTTATACTCATATCTTTTAATTCGGATATAGTTATCCGCGATAAGGCGTCTGCCACAAAATTGTCTTTACCTCGCAAATACTCTACTGTAAAGTCGTACTCTTCCAATTCTAGCCGCATGCGTGTTAGTTTTGAACTCGGGTTGACCATGGAGAATAAATATGTTAATGGTCTATGGTCTGTTCGCACTGTGAAGTGTTTTCCATATATATATGGTCGAAAATGTGTTATTGCCCAATGTATTGCTGCTAGCTCTTGTTCTGTAGTACTCTTGTTGCTTTCACCTTTAGTGAACGCTCTTGATGCATATGAAACTGGAAGCTGGAGTCCATTATAGTTTTGTGTTAAAACTGCTCCACATGCTTGTTTGCTTGCATCCGTGATTATGCAAAATTCTTTGCTGAAATCTGGGTACTGCAATAGATTAGGTTGAACGAGCTTTTCTTTTAAGTATTGGAATGCATTTTCGCATTCTGCTGTCCATTCGAAGGGAACATTCTTTTTACATAATCTTGTTATGTGCCGGGAGTATTCGGCGAAATTTTTTATGAAACGTCTATAATAATTGCAAAATGCAACGAAACGTCTAGCACTATCTGCATCATGTGGGACTGGATAATTCTTGATGACGTCAAATTTTGTGTCGTCTGGCAAGATTCCTTTGTCTGTGCATTTGTGACCTAGGAATGTCACCTCATGCATAAAAAATGAGCATTTTTCTGGATGCAGTTTTAGATTGTTTTTTCTGCAAAGTTTAAAAACATCTACTAAATTTTTAATCATATGTTGTTCAGAACAACCAATAACGATTAAATCATCCATATAGAGAAAAGCTTGGCTGGGCTCAAGCCCTGAGAATGCTATTGTCATCATTCTTTGAAATGAATTAGGTGCTATTTTTAGACCGAAAGGTAATCGCGTGAAGCGATATGAGCCATTGCTCGTTGAAAAGACGTTATATCTCTTGATTTTTCTTCTAGTTCTATTTGATGAAAACCTGACATTAAATCAAGGCAAGAAAAATATTTTGCTCTTCCCAATTGATCAAGAATATCATCAATTCTGGGGAGCGGAAACTTGTCTGACAGCAATTTTTTGTTTATTTGACGATAGTCAATTACTAATCGCCAGTTTTTTTCTTTAGATCCCGAAAGTGTTTTCTTTGGGACTAGTAAGAGTGGGCTATTATAAGGCGAAACAGACGGTTCAACAATACCCTGTTCAATTAACTTTCCAACTTGTCGCTGGATCTCGTCTATTTGGCTATGCGGGCTCCGGTAATTTTTCACATATACCGGTTCATCATCCTTAAGTCTTAAATTTTGTTTATAAAAATTATTTGTTGTGATCGGTTCGGTGTCAAGTCCGAACACATCACTATACTCAGTGCATAATTTTTCGAGTTTGTCTTTGAATAGTGTTGGGAAATTTTTCTTCAATTTATGAATTACAGATTCTTTTCTTAAATCTTTGGTATTTTGAACTATATCGTAGTTCGAAAGTGATTCAAATTTTAAATTGTTAAAGCCTACTAGTTGGCAGTTATCTGTGGTATTTAAGAATCGGACATAAGTACTTTGGGCTGTTGCAATAGTGTTTGCAACATAAACGCCCGGTTTAATTTCCTGATTCGGAATTAAAATGTTACCTTCTGCTGAAGATAGTTCTATTTTGCGTACCACTTGGGATCTTGCTGGTAGAAGTGCTGAGTTATTACCAGAATTGAATGTTATTGGAACGTAAATTGGGTACTTTAATGTTTGTGGTCTAAGTATAAACCAATCTTCTGAATTGCTGTAATCTATTTTGCAATTAAAAGTTTTTATGAAATCTAATCCTATTATTCCATCGCATGGGATTGCGAAATCTGCATGAAGCAGATGAAATTCGTATGGAATAATATATTTACTTGTCTGCAATTCTATTGAGACCAGGCCTTTGGAATTTATTACTCCTTCTCCTATGCCTCGAATGTCTACAGTTTTGTTTACTTTGATGTCATGAAATACATCAGAATTTTCTTTTATTATTGAAATATCTGCACCGGTGTCAATTAAGAATGTTATTTTCTTATTGGTTTCAACATTCTTAAATGATACGAAATTATTAAGACTTAGGTTGATAGAGTATACTTTATTTTTTAACTCTGAGCATTTGGAGGAGCTTGTCCGTTTCCCTGGTCGCTTTGGGTAATTCGGACATTTGTATTGTTATAACCATTTTGTTGGTTATTTGTGTTTTGTCTATTATTATTTTGTTGTCCACCTCCACGGCCGCCTCTTCGGTAGCGTGAATTATTTCGGCCTCGTTGGGCTCTGTGGGCATCGTTATTGCTCCAGCTCGAATTGTTGTTGTTCCAATTCGAGTTGTTTCTCCAGTTACCATTATTATTGTAGCGGCGTCTACCGCGGTCATTATGCTGGGCATAAAAAATGGTATTATTTGGGGAACTTCCCGTGGAGCCCGACTCTACTGAAAGAGTGGTAAATCTAGTGATGGCTTCTTTGGCTGAATCAAAGTTTCCCGATTCCATTAGTAGCTGGACTCTTTGACTTTTGGTATGACTTACCATAGCATTTACTGCCACTTTGGTAGTGTATTTTATAGCCTGTTCATTTGGAAGACCATCCGAAATATACGCGCCTTTTAGGGCGTCGGTCAACTCAGTAATCTCTTTTGTGTATGAAACACAGTTATTAGGGTTTCTCTGCAGATTTTTAATCTTTGCTGTTAAAAGATCCACTGATTCACCCTTAAAGATTGTTGACAGTTTTTGTATAACTTCGTCAATCGTTGTTTCCGAGCTTAGCGTATTACCCGCTTGACCTTTCAATTTTGATTTTATTATTTCGATGGCTACTGCTTCATGCGTTTCTTTTATGGTATCAAGTACGCGAAGTGCCCCAATGAAACCTTGTAGGTTTTTAATGTCACCATCGAAGAATGGTAGCAGCCTTGTGGCTGTGTTTATGAACTCTACCACTGTTTGAGTCATTTTGTTGCTTCCTTTTGGAATTGCTGGTTTATTATGACTTATAATTGACTGATCAGAGCTCACTGGTGGTTTTTCTTGACCTCTTTCATCATCGGCCATTAGTTGCGTTTCTTCTTCCAGCACTATTGAAGTTTCCAAATCAGTTGTTTGTTTAAATTCAATATTGTGTCTGTTTAGCACAGCTATTGCTTTTTGTTTGCAATCACTGTAGAACGCATTTGCGGCTGTTTTTTGCCCTTCCTTTAGTTTGCTATAGTGCTCAGTTAATACTGCCCTAATAGCTTGGAGCTTCTCGGTTATTATTTTCGTGTGTTTGGTTACTGTGTCTTGGGATGTTTCTCTGTTTTGCGAGAGGCACTTACAAGATTTAGTTAATTCTTGTGCGTGTATTCTAGCTTTTCCAATTATATCATCCCAAGTAACCATAGTTTGTTAAAAATAACAAAATTTTCGAAAATGTTTATGTTTATTTATTTTTTTTTTTTTATTATTATTCTGTATCTATTATTTCTACATCTGAGTCTGTACTCGATTCTGATATGTCTATCAGCGCGATCGAGTCCTTAAAAAGTTCGTGGACCCATCCGGGCACGTCTTTATGTAAAGGAGTCTTAGCTAACAATCTACTATAAGCTACTTTTATGGATTTTTCCATAAGATCTACAATATTTTTTGTAAATTTGTAGTTGTGGGCTATCCAATACCTTATTTCCTTGTATTTGTGATTTGTTTCGCCTGATTGTATCAGGAAATCGAGGAAAGGTAAGTATTTTTGTAGCCTTTTTGTTTCTATCTTATCCATATTCTACACTAACTTGTTAGGCCTATTAATATGGATGTACGTATATAAAAAAAAATCAAGGAGGCTTACTGCCTCGGTTCCTCCATTCGGTAGAAACGATATGTGCCTGCTGCATTGGAAAAGCAACATACATATGGTACTGTGAGGATGAAACTCATCTGTACCCTAGTGCTTCCTTGAACTGGGAATTCTTCTCCCGTTATATTTAGGTAAGCTGACTTAATTTGTACCAAGTTTATTGAGTTCTGTGGTGAATTGATATGCTCATTTCTAAAAACCTCAATTAAATCTTGGACAATACTGGGATGCCTAGCGTTTATTTTTCCAAAATAATTATCAAGAGTGGCCATTGTTTTCCAGAATTATTATTATTTTTTTTTTTATTGTTATTCGCGTGTGTGCATATGTATTCTTAGACCTTATCTAGGTCATTAGCTTGGCTTATGGCTCTTTTGGTTACACATTTATTGTGTAATAGATAAGCTTTATATAAAATATATGCGCACATTATTACGACGATTATTAATAACAATATGTTCGTTAATCTCAAGTCAGTATTTGATGATTCGATTTTATTTATTACATTAGCAGTGGAGTCCACTGATTTTGTTTCTATTAACCCCATTGTGGGTATAAGAGATATATCATCAAATTTACTTATGGAATTATCGAACATATGGAGTTTATATAAAAAAAATTTTTTTTTTTTTTTTTTTTTTTTTTTTGTGTATAATTCTAATAATAATCTCACTGACTAACGATCCTATATGAGACTATTTTAATTTAGCAGGATGAAAATGAATATGACAAATACGGGAAAAAATAGGGAACAAAAGCCCATAAAAACATCTCAAAACCTTTTGTTTAAAAGTTACTAAAAAAAATTTTTTTTTTTAAGTATTTCAAGCTTCGTTCTTATTTGCTTGAATACGAATTATAATTATAAAAATTTATATTTGAATTAAAAAAAAATTGTTATGGATTCATGAATTTTTATGAAATTTTATTTAAAAAAAATTATTAAATTTTTTTTTTTATACGACAAAAGAAAAAAAATTTTATCTCAACTGTGTCTTGCACAGCGAGCCAGAGACGTGGAAAAAAATTATAGAGCATGTGGTTGGCTCACAATTCAGATTTACATTTCATTTGTTATTGTTATTTAGAAATAAAAAAATTTTATATAAAAAAAAATTCTCCAACCACATTGTTAGTAATAGCCTAGCAGAAAGTTAGTAAGTTCGCAAGTTGCACTTTCGTGCTTCAACTTGCTATTAGGCTTATAATTATTATTAAATTAAAGGCAAGTTAAGGCTTGCGCATTTCTGCGGCCCCCTTGCGTTTCTTCGCTCTTTGGCGAAGTTCAGTTTTCAGGGTCTCGATACGCTCTATGCAGCGTTGTCGGTCTTCTTCGTTGGTGCTGGCCTTTAGTAAATCCTGCTGCAGTCTTTTCTGGGTGAGCAGGCGTCTCACCTCACCGCCTCGTTTCGTCTTTTTGGGGATTCTCGTCTGCTGCCGGGCTCTGTACTCCTCTATTGTTAGTGGCCGTGGTCCATCGTTGGGATACAACTCTAGCGCTTCTTCTAGCGTCAGTGCATCCCTTTGCTCGACAGGAGCAGATTCCGCAAAGGGAATATCTTCACTGTTGTTCATTTATTTTTCTTTTCGTCTCCGGCTAGCTTCTAGCATCAGCTGGTCGTCGCCGGTTGGCACGCTGATGCTCCATCGATGGCGTAAAAAGCGGCCTGCTTTTTCACGCTTGTAGTCTCAGCTGAATATGGGCATCGGTTATTGCTTGTAATATTTTTTTTTTTTTTTTTGAATATTTGTTTCTGGGTGAGCTTGAGATTGTGGCTTTTTTTTTTTTTGTGTGACTTTAAGAAGTCAAGTTCTTTTTGCAGTTTTTGTGCTACTTGGCTTGAATATAATAGCCACTTAATGTGCTATTCTTTTCTTTATTTGATTTTGCACTTCTCCTTTCTTTGCCATTTCTCAACTCTACTCACTCAGAATATTCTTTTGTATGGTTTTCATCCGATTTTCCAAGTTCCTTTTCCCTCCAACGCAGCTGTACTTTTGGTTGTTTTTTTTTTTTCTTATTACATTGCCATCTAGTCCAGAACAATGTCCGGATAACTACTTTTGTGCTTAGTGGGTCCTGTCACGGTCGCCATGTAAAAACTCCTTTGACCGGGTTCCGTTGGGTTGAAAAATATAATAATAAGAGACACGTCTGTGTCGGTTGACTGGAGTTTTTGTATTCCTTCTTTATTCCAAATTATTCTTTTGCTTAGGCTAATTTTACATATATATATTCTTATGCTGCGACTTATGCGACAGCTACAAAAGAGAGGGAGAGTGTCAGTACATACATACATACATACTGTTGGAGCGCATGCATCAAAGTGCTTGGTCAGCGGTCACACGCTGGCCTGGCTCTAGCTCATGTTACGCTTGTGCATACAGTGCTTATGTGAATATATGTATGTGCATATACAAATGTACATACATATATGTTCATGCTTAATTGTATGTTTACTTGAATATGTTTATGTGAATACTTCAATGTATACATATGAACATATTCAAGTGCACAATTATATTTTAATGCGTATATGTTTAATTGTTTATACTTGCAACAAAGTGTTACAAGTTGAGCTCATTGTGTTGAGTTATTAGTTGTATGAACATACTACAATACTCAGTTCATGAGAGAGTATATCCAGGAAGTAGGAAGTAGCTGCAGACCAAGCCACAAACGTCTCTAAGATGTCATTCTATTTGCCACAACATCCAGTCATAGGTGCCAAGCTGCTGGTGGTGTTAGACGGTTCATTTCAAGATCGGGATGGACAATCTCTTAACGATGCACTTCATATTGGCCCATGTATACAACGCAACCTGTTCAACGTTTGTCTGCGTTTTCGAATGCACAGAATCGTATTTTCTGAGGACATCATCAAAATGTTTAGACAGATTTCAGTAGCGCAAAAATCAAGATTTTCAACGAATCCTTTGGAGAGAAGACCCTGTGGCACCATTAAAGCATTACAAATTGACCACAGTCACCTATGGCACGGCATGTGCACCGTTTCTGGTAGTTAGAGTGCTGGAACAACTGGCAGCTGATCATGAACACGAGTTTCCAAGGGCTGCTAGGATACTTTTGAATGATTTCTACGTCGATGACGAATTGACAAAAGCCATGAACGAACATGAATTGCTCGAAATTAAGGAAGAGCTGTTACTTCTTATGTCACGGGCACAATTGGAGCTAAGCAAATGGGTCTCGAATAGTAAACGGATTGCCAGCAACGAGGGGAAATGAAATGGATTTCTCAAGGATGGCAGCAAAGGTGCTTGGACTGCATTGGAGTCCTGGAGAAGATGTCCTAACTTACAAAGTTTTATTATCGGAACAAATGACATCGAACTGCATGGATTTGCAGATTCTTCGTTAAAGGCTTACTCTGCTGTCATTTACAAACGTGTGACACACCTAGATGAAAGCATCGGAGTGGCACTCATTGCAGCTAAAACAAGAGTTTCACCACTAAAGCAGAAATCGCTAACACGATTGGAACTTTGCGGAGCTCTACTGTTAGCTCGTTTGTTTCAAGCAGTAAAATCTGGTCTGCGCCAGAAGGATGCAAAGATATACGCATGGACAGATTCGACAATCGTTTTGTCATGGCTTTCGCATCAACCCTGTAAACTGAACTTTTGATTTATGGTGGAAGGGACCATCTTGGCTGCACGACTGTAAACTATACTCAGAGACAATGAATAGACCAAAAACTTGCTGCTCAATTGTAAAGCCAGCAGCAGAACTTGAGTTCAAAACCAAGGATCTTGACAACTATTTCCAAGGATATTGAAGATTCCCTATTTGATGTACTACTCGAAAGAATATCATCTTGGACCAGACTGATTCGAGTGGTCGCATATGTATTTCGCTTCGTTCATCGAATCAAATCAATCCAGCCTAAATATTCTGGACCTGTAGCGTTTGATGAAATTACCAAAGCAAGGAAACAAAATCGATTCAATGACAATGGAATTATACGTCTGGGTGGTCGTTTAGAAAGGTCGCAACTGCCTGCAGACGCCAAGCACCCAGTAGTTTTGCCGAGGCACCATAGCCTTGTAAAATTGCTGCTGAAACATGAGCATCAAGTCAATCTTCATCCTGGAGTTTCAGCCATGTTTGTTATAATTCGCCAGAAATATTGGATCATTGGCGCACGAAATCTTATTCGACGTATCACGCATGAATGTTTAAACTATTTTAGACAGCGCCATCACTCTGCACAATAGTTTATGGCCAATTTGCCGGCGGTTCGAGTGCGACAAGCCTTTCCATTTGAGCATAGTGGATGCGACAATGTTGGGCCTATTTTGCTGAAGGTTCACAAGGGACGAAATCCTAGAAAGGAAAAGGGCTACATTTGCCTGTTTGTATGTATGGTTACTTCAGCTCTTCATCTGGAGCTAGCCACTGATCTCAGCACTGACACATTGCAGGCGGCATTAAAACGTTTTATGGCTCGTCGTGGGAAATGCTCCCAAATGTATAGCGATAACGGTCGCAAGTTTGTTGGCGCAAAACGCGCACTAGACGAAATGGTACAGCTTCTCGCTTCACGCGAGCACAATGACGTCATTTCGGAAGCCCTTGCAGATCAAGGCATTAAATGGAATTTCATTCCTCCATATTCACCACACTAGGGTGGTAAGTGGGAGTCGGCAGTACGCTCGGTTAAGCTGCACTTGCGACGAGTAATAGGAACAACCGTCCTCACCTTTGAGCAGATGCACACACTGTCACACACTCTCGCAAATAGAATCAGTCGTTAATCCGCGACCATTGTGCATGTTCGTAGCGGGGCGGAAGGATCCAAATAAGTCCCAAGTGGTTGGCGGGTGCCAATTTCTGCACGCGAAAACTTCGTTTAAAATTAATTATGGTTTTATTTCTCTTGAAGTTACACAATGTCCCGACACACACGAGAAATGGTTCGGGTTGCAAAAAGTACAATATCGAAAGGCAAAAATATTCACTGGAGTAAACGAACGGGTGTTCGGATTGAAAAATCGTACTTGAGTGAAATGGCGGCGCCCATCAGAAAATCAAGTCACCCCTCCTGGTGTGACCGTAGGCGCCGAGGATCAAAAAACCCTCCTCACTCCTCACTGCTCTTCGCCGCTCACTGCTGTTCACCCGGTGGCGTGAACATACCGCCCCCTTGCAACATGTTGCAATTGCCACCATGGGCATACGTAGGATGGGGGACGGCAACGTCCTGGAGCGCCTAGATGCCGCAGGAGCCGGAGATGACCCAACCGAACACGGTGCTCTGGGTTGCGGGAATTCCGCTATGACCGGGCACACAGCCTGGTTGGATGACCTCAGGATAGAGGTCTGCCCCGAGCACGACGGATACCGACGCTGGACGATGGAAGTTGGGGTCGGCCAGGATCAGGGTGGCGAACTTCTCTTGGACCGGGGTCGACACTTGCCGGATGGGAGTGCGGATGTGCAGGTCCTCTTCGACCCGGAAGATAACATTTCGCCGGAATGTATGGTCGGTCCTCGACTCGAGGACGGCCGTGCAGGCTTGGTCGAACCCGACTTTGGTCACAGCCAACCCCAGGGACCGGGCAAATGACGCATTGATGCGGCTCCCAGCCGCGCATGCGTCGAGGAGGACGCGGGTCTCGAACGATTTCGAGCCATTGCCCAACCGGAGGACCGCTGTTGGCATGATGGTCGTCGTCCTGGCTTGGAGCAGAGAAGAGAGGGAGATCTCGGGTGCGCCCTCCAGAGAAGCGGAGCGGTCGGACGAGGACCGGGAACGGGATGGTGATGCTGGTGCAGCACGGCTGGAGGAGGAAGACTGGCTGCGACGCTGGGCGCCAGAGCGTTGTCTCGGCGGTTGGTCGGCCATATGGAGCAGCGTGTGGTGCCGTTGCCCACATCGTCGGCAGCCGTGGCGAGTTCGACACGCGTCAGCGGAGTGCTCGTGCGCCAGGCAATTGGGGCAATACTTATTAATACTACGGTACTTACCGCCCGGAGCCGCTTCTCCCCTTGGAGGTTCAGGAACCGCTGACACTGCCGGAGTGCATGAACCCCCCGGCAGACCCGGCATCGGTACACGTTCGTCCCGTGTGGAACCGAACGCTTGCTGCTGCGGTGCGGCAGACGCTTGGGGGCCATGTTGCTGTGGCGGTGCGGGTTGAATAGACTGTAACGAAAAAGATTACGTAGGGAGGAGTGGATTAGTCGATGCACGGGAACGGACAACATGCACGGAGACGAGGACATTCGAACGGAACATAGAGGGATTGGACATCACGAGAGGTCTTTAGACTCATGACTACTGTTGTCTGGCAACAAGATGAGCTTCGCGACGGGTCTTCGGATAGACCCACGTGCTGTTTTGACATCAGCCACTCGGACGAGGCCGTCTGCCCCGGGCAGAGTGCGCTCAATTCGCCCTAGGCGCCACTCGTTGGAGGGGAGATTGTCTTCGGAGACGATCAAGAGGTCGCCGGTTTGGAGACTACGAGCCTTATTACGCTTGTGGAGCTCCTTGAGGTATTCACTCTTCCAGCGGCGGCAGAAAGTCTGCTGGATTGCCTTTAGTCGCTGCCAGCGATTGATCAGCGACATAGGCTCGACCAGGATCTCCGGTTCCGCGATGGACACGAGCGGTCCTCCAATCAGGAAATGTCCAGGGCTTAGTGCCAGCAGATCCTCTGGATCCTCGCTCATGGGAGTAATTGGCCTGGAATTTAGGCACGCTTCGATCCGACACAGGAGAGTGGATAGTTCCTCGAACGTGTACTTGACAGCCGACGAGGACTTGTAAAACAAGGTCTTAAAACTCTTGACCCCGGCTTCCCATAGTCCTCCCATATGGGGCGCGCTCGGCGGAATGAACTGCCAGGATAGAATGTGCTGGGGAAAGGCCTTCATGATACCAAGCTTGGTGGCGTTCAGGAAGTCTCTTTCGAGCGCCTTTGAGGCCCCTACGAAGGTTTTGCCATTGTCGGAGTAAAAGCGCTGGGGGCATTGTCTTCGGGCGACAAACCGCACCACAAAGACGCAGACATAACCCTTCGTAATGACACACGCGCGCCCGGTGTTGTTCTTGATCTCGAACGGTCCTGCGAAGTCAATGCCCGTGTGGGTGAAGGGCCGGGAGTATGTGATGCGCTCTCGAGGGAGATCACCCATTATCTGAGTCTGCAGTCGCCGACGATGCACGATGCAGACTTTACACCCCTTGATGTGGGACTTCACTAGGTTCTTGATCCGTGGGATCCAGAACTTGGTGCGCAGATACCGCACCATCAGTTGATTGCCGCCATGCAACGTGATGCGGTGGGCGAATTCAACAAGCAGGCGCGTGAAATGCGTATTGTAGGGGAGGAGAATCGGGTGACGTTCATCGTACCGGAGGGACTCAGCGGCCCGGAGTCGTCCGCAGGCACGGAGTATCCCATGCTGGTCGAGGAAGGGGTTTAAGTTGAGGAGCGTGCTGGATGCCGAAAGGAGTCGCCCTTCACCCAGGGCCCGGATCTCCGCGATGTATTCTCGACGCTGGGAGGTCCGGATCAAGGCGCGCTCAGCGGAGAGCAGTTCCTCCTTGATGAGGTGGGCTGTGAAAGGCGTCGACGTCCCTTTGGCGGCGAAGCGTAGGATGTACGCGGTGACTCGCAATGCTTTACCGTAGTCCGAGAACCGTTCGCTTATGTCATCGAGTAAGGTGGTCGCGGCGGTGTGGCACTGGACTCGTTGCTCCAGCTGGGTGTCTGGAAGTTCATTATGGAGAGTTGGCCAGTACTCGCGGTCCCTCTGGAGCCAGTCCGGCCCATGCCACTAAAAGCTACTGGCCGATAACTCGGCCGCGGGGGTTCCGCGGCTTGCCAGATCAGCAGGGTTGTCCTCGGAACGTACATTTGACCAGCTTTGGCCACCGGTGCTTTTGGAGATGCTGGATACCCGATTGGCCACGAAAGTGGACCAACTACATGGGGCTTTGTTTAGCCAGGCCAACACAATGGTGGAGTCGGTCCAAGACTGGGAGGTTGCAGGTGGGATCGGGAGTTCAGGATCGATCGACGCCCAGAGATCGGCTAGCAGAACCGCTCCGCACAACTCCAGCCGAGGCAGCGAGACTGTTTTGACTGGGGCCACGCGGGTCTTCGCCGTTAATAAATGGACGCTTACTTGATCGCGACACCGAACCCGCACGTATAGGGCTGCTCCATACGCTTTCTGGGATGCGTCACAGAAGCCATGAAGCTCCCACGAGAGCGTATCGCTGGTGTTCAGCCACCGGGGAATGCGGAGTTGACTGAGGCGTCATCCCAGCCCAGTTCGGTTAGCCAGATTTGCTGCATAAATATCTTCGCTCGGATAACAAATGGGGCTAGCCATCCAGCGGGGTCGAAGAGTTTGGCGATATGGGACAGAACCTGCCTCTTGGTGATCGACTCCTGCAATGGTGGGTCCGCTACTGTGAAGAAAAAGACGTCCTCGGCGGCTTGCCAGCGGATTCCCAAGGTTTTTGCCGTGCTCGCATCTTCCAGCTCGAGAAAGTCCTCTCGCAGCAGATGCTCTTTTGGGATAGCTTGAAGTACTTCCTTCTTATTAGAAGTCCACTTCCGAAGCGGGAGGCCCGCGGATTGGAGGGCAGCTTGAAGCTCTCGTATGGCGAGACGAGTGTCGTCTTCAGTGTGAGCGCCGGCAAGGACATCATCAACATACATGTAGTTCCGAAGGATTTCGCTCGCCAGAGGGTACATCGCTTGCACGTCTTGGGCTAGTTGTAACAGAACGTAACGGTTTGTAGCTCATAGTATTGAATATTGCCGCAGCGATCCCGGTAGAGGATCCGCTGAAAGGGGGTATGCCTGGAGTCGACTCGGATTTGTCGATACATCTGTGTTATGTCAGCGTTGAAAACGAATTGAAAGAAACGCCATTTCAGTACCTGAAGCGTGAGATCTGCCTGAAGCGTAGGCCCGGTGTGCAAGACGTCATTAAGGCTGACGCCTCGTGTGGAGGGGCTTGACGCGTTAAATACCACGCGTACCTTGGTGGTGGTGCTATCGGGCTTAAACACAGCGTGATGGGGGAGATAGAAGTTTTTCTCATCTTTCGGCGGCGTCACCCGACTCATATGGCCCAATTCCTCGTATTCATGAATGATGGCATCGTATTGTGTTTTTAGGACGGTATCCTTGAGAAGGCGTGCTTCATTCCGCAAGAATTGAGCTAGCGCGATCGGTCTTGAATGACCTAAATCGACGCTATTCGGACATTTGAACGGAAGGGACACAATATATCGGCCGTCCTTCCCTCTTCGGGTGGTCTCCTGAAAATTCCGCTCGCAGAATACATCATCCTCCTTTTCCGGCTTTGCAGGAAGGTCTTCCACCTCCCAAAACTTGGTGAGTTCAAGTTTTACTTCTGGATTGACTCGCGTCTGTGCCGCGAAACCTAATCGAGTTACCGGAGTGTCAGGCATGATCGCTTTGTCGCAGGGGATTTGCTTTGTTCTTCGGTTACATCCAGGACTCGATACCGATCGGTGAGAAATTGGTTCAGATCGTACCAAGTGGAGACGGCAGTCTTATTTGGCACTGATTGTTCCCACAGGAGGATTGTAGCCTTCGGCAATTTGCTAGTGCATATGGCGATGAGTAATACATCCCAATTCTCAGTACTAACACCCGAACGCTCAAGAGCGGTAAGACGCCCTTGGAACGCAGTCTGCAGTTCTCGCAATGCCTTGCCCGATTCTAGCGCCACCGCGGGAATCTGAAGGAGTTGTCTGGCTTGAGTCATGACAAGCAGACGGCTATTTTCGTACCGCGCTGTGAGGTTCTCCCATGCGGCCTGGAAACCTTCATTTGTCAGGGGGGACTTCGCCACGATGGTTCTCGCTTCCCCACGAGTCTTGGCGTTTAAGTGATAGAGCTTCTCCACTTGAGACAAATACGGATTGGCGATGTAAATGGCAGCGAACAAATCGCGGAATGTGGGCCATGCTAGGCTGTCGCCATCAAAGGTCTCCACCTCGCACGGAGGAACTCTATGACCCGGAGGTCCCGACGGAGCACTGGGCTGACGTCTAAGACTCGCCATCTCTGTCGAGAGCTGCTCGATGCGCTCTCCGAACAACGTCCCGCATCGCACATACGCCGCGTAAGCGGATTCGTGCTTCGCTTTGATGTGGCTTATGTTGGCTAGGCTGTCCTCGTCTGGTTGGGTCGACAGGGCCTTGTGACACCCGGAGTATTCCATCTCGACAGTTGACCAAAGGGATTTGAGCTGCTCTAAGTGCATTTTAATGGAAAATAAGGGCACTTCAGACGTTAGGGCTTCACTATCACGAGCTTCGAACACAGTCAAAGCGTCGCATGCCAGAACGAAATCGGAGAGGGACATTTTGGATCGTTCTCTACGCTGTTGGGATACGGATCGGGTGACGGGAACGTCAGAACAGTGCGTCACAATAACGTGCGGAATCTGCGCCTCTACTGAAAGCTTGGGACGCCCTTTGAGTTCGCTGGCGTCCTTAGCCGAGACTATGCGCCCTTTGGGTAGGCTGGACGAAGACGGACCAGACTTTGGGGATTCGCTAAGGCTGCGAGCAGACGTGGACATGCGGGGAATGTCCGTACGCTTCGTGACCACCGGAGTCTTCGGAGGCCGAACCTTCTCCGGAGTTACAGAGGGAGACGAAAGACTGTTAGACTTCGGCGTAGTCTTGGACGGCTCCGTGGACATACTCAGGGGGCGTCCTTACCGATGAAGACCGCGCTGGTGCGCTTTTTGATTTCGGAAAGACAACGAAAAAAAAGAGAAGTGGACTGTATGAGGGCGCAAGAATTTTCTCACTGTGCCCGCAGGATCGCGGGAGAATTCTCTTACGCGTGGCTTGGAAACGGAGTCCTTTTAATGGGGATATATGCGGAACAAGGTACGAACGCACGAAGGCAGATCGAATATTACACGTAGCTACAGAGGAGTGATTACAACACAAGTTTAGCTGGATTCGTAAGGAACGAGGGGAGTACGTATACGACAAACACGCGAACGATGTATAGGCCAACAGACGAATATGTGTTTTTATATAGATCTGGGTCGGGCTATATATATATGCGCAAAATACAGCCCGAAAAAATTATATATATAGTTTATAAATATGGACGGATATATAAATATGGGCCCGATAGTGCTGGAAGAAATATATATGTATTTATTTATAAATATGGACGGATATATATATGCGCGCAAATTGCTGGCCGGAAAAATTATATATAAAATTTATAAATATGGGCGGATCTATAAATATGGGCCCGATAGTGCTGGAAAAAACATATGTGTATTATTTATATATATATATATATATATATATATATAGATATATATAGGCGAACAAACCGGCGTCGGAAATAATGTGGTTTGAATTTGGCGCGCTTGAGCCGCCTATCGATATCACGACTCGACTCACGTGCCACCACTACTCCGAAAACAGCTGTCGGTCGCTGTTTATAAATTTGGTTTTTGGTTTTGTCGTATTAATTATTTTTAATTATTTTTGTGGTTGTGCGGAGAGGAAAAATATAAAAAGAACAAACGAACGCTTTTACACACCGCGAGTGTTGTGCTCGAAAGAAAACAAAGTGAACGCTTAGTGCATATGGACGGATGCTTGGATATATGTATGTACGTACATACGTAAGTACACAGGTAGGTATGTATGGATAGATGCACGCGCGTCGTTCACAAAAAAAAGAAATGTAAGTAATTTGTTATTTAGTTGGGTTCATTTCCCCTCTATTTTTTGATAAATCAATGTGCGGCACCGAAATAGATTATGTGTTCTGGATATGTACATATGTGCGTGCATCAATATATGACGATGTATGTATGTATGTATGTAAGCAAGTGCACCGGTTTGCGGATACGCGTGAGGAAATTAATTTTGTAATTGAATCACTTCGAACACACCCGAAATCGCGGTGCATACGTTACTCGCTATTTAAATTTTTTTGTGCTGTGGTAAAGTGCGAATGAATTATATGTACATGGATATATACATATGCGCGTACATCAACAGATGACGATGTATGTATGTAAGTGGATAAGCCGGTGGGCGAATACGCGCGTGAGGAAACTAATTGGGCAATGGGAATAATCCGAACACATAAGAAATCGCGGTGAACACTTTGATTACTATTTTTTTTATTTTTTTTATTTATAACACTTTAATAATTTCTTTGTCTTTTTAACCTTTACGCGGACTTGGCGAACAGCTGTGGAAAATACATGTACATATGAGTGCAACGAGTTTTACATATGTATGTACGTATGAAACAATTAGACAAGTGCGGCTGATAAGGAAAACATAAAGAAATTCCTGTGGTGGAATGGAAACCGAACTACCATGTACCCTTGGAGTAGGTCAGGTATGTACATACAATATATATAAAAATGTGCAGGTCGCTATGGAAGAGTGGGAAACCTCACACTTTTATTAGTATGTAGGGGCAAATGAAATGAATAATGAAAGTTTGTACTTATCAGGAATTCCACCGATGCAAGCTGGAGGAGCGGAAGGATATCCGGTTCGAAGGACCAATGTTCGTAGCGGGGCGGAAGGATCCAAATAAGTCCCAAGTGGTTGGCGGGTGCCAATTTCTGCAGGGGGTCTGGTGAGTGCGTGATAAATTGAAACGCGCGAAAACTTCGTTTAAAATTAATTATGGTTTTATTTCTCTTGAAGTAACACAATGTCCCGACACACACGAGTTATGGTTCGGGTTGCAAAAAGTACAATATCGAAAGGCAAAAATATTCACTGGAGTAAACAAACGGGTGTTCGGGTTGAAAAATCGTACTTGAGTGAAATGGCGGCGCCCATCAGAAAATCAAGTCACCCCTCCTGGTGTGACCGTAGGCGCCGAGGATCAAAAAACCCTCCTCACTCCTCACTGCTCCTCGCCGCTCACTGCTGTTCACCCGGTGGCGTGAACAGTGCACAACATCGGAAATGGGATAGAGTATCAAAAGAATTCCGTATCATTAAAGAGTACCATTGCTTTTGTTTACAAATCCTTCTGTGCATCCCTGTTTACTAAATATCATAAGCATAATACCATTAATATTAACACCACCGATCTGCATAATAATTGTAATAACCCTAATGTAAACACGAATGCATCCCCGTTTCGAGAATGGCTAGCAGAGTTTGAAACTGTTTGTGCAACGCTGTCAGATACTGGGAATATTACTGTTGGTAGTGAATTTGGATTAGGTGCGATGCGTGAGTGCCGAGATTTTGTGAGTGAGCATTACGTTGACAGATTTTCAATTAATTACGGCTCGCCCAAAGATATGATGAGAATATGTCTGACGGATACAACACCATTTCATAGTATTCCTAGAAGATTATCATATCGTGAGAGAGGAATCGTTTCTAAAACAGTTAGTGAGTTGTTAGCCAATAATGTAATCCGACCAAGCAATTCCCCCTATGCGTCCCCCATTGTCCTAGTGCGAAAAAAAGATGGCAATATACGAATGTGCGTTGATTATCGAGGTTTAAATAAGAAGACAGTGAGAGATAATTTTCCGTTGCCTTTAATAGAAGATTGCCTAGAATACCTGGAAGGCAAGACCGTATTTTCCGTCATAGATTTGAAAAGTGGTTTTTACCATGTAGGCATGGAAGAGGACTCAATTAAATACACCGCATTTTTTACACCCGATGGGCAGTTCGAATATCTGAGAATGCCTTTTGGTCTGAAGAACGGACCAGCTGTATTTCAGAGATTTATATCGAACATACTTAGTGATATGATTAGAGACCGAGAACTTGTGGTGTATATGGACGATATTATTCTTGCCACTCGCACCGTGGATCAGCATCTTAAGTTGTTAGCAAAACTGTTAGATCGTTTTATTGAGTACAATTTAGAGCTCAATTTGAAGAAAAGCATTTTCCTACAGAAGCGAATAGATTATTTAGGATATGAAGTCAGTGATAAGGGAATTTTACCAAATAATACACATATAAAAGCTATTCAAGAATACCCAGAACCACTTAACAGCAAAGCATTGCATTCCTGCTTGGGCCTATTTTCTTATTTTCGCAAATTTGTTCCGAATTTCTCCCGCATTGCCAAACCGTTAACTGAGTTGCTTAAACAAGGTGGCCCATTTCCGATGAACAAAACCGCTAAAAACGCATTTGTTACGTTAAGATCCGCTTTATCTAGTCCGCCCGTATTAGCTATCTTTAACCCTAATTACGAAACTGAGTTGCATACTGACGCCAGCTTAAATGGCTTTGGTGCCTCTTTCATGCAAAGACAGACTGATGGCAAAATGCATCCAGTCTCTTATTATTCCCGAAAGGCGACAGCCGCCGAGTCCCGCTATCACAGTTTCGAACTCGAAACTTTGGCCATAATATATGCAGTGCGCCGATTTCGCGTATATCTAGAACACAGACCATTTTTGATCGTTACTGATTGCAATTCGTTGGTCCAAACCTTAAGTAAAAAATCAATAAATCCCCGCATTGCGCGGTGGTCGTTGGAATTGGAAAATTTTGATTATTCCATTGTTCACAGATCCGGTTCAAACATGGGCCATGTAGACGCATTAAGTCGGCAAACCGAGTTGTTAGAAGATATTGCAGAAGGTGATTTTGATCCTTGCGATTTGTTAGTGAAGAGAGACCCGAATGCCCCAATAGAACCGTGTGTCCCCTCAGAGAAAAATGAGTTTAGTGGAGATTCGAATGGACTGTGTGAGATAGTCCAGTGTGAGATAAACCCGTGTGAAATAAAACCGTGTGTTCCGTTAGGGAAAATTTGTTCAAAACCGTTTCAGATAAAACCGTGTGAGATAGACCCGTGTGAGATAAACCCGTGTGAAATAAAACCGTGTGCCGCTTTAGGGAAGAATTATTTAAATCCGTGTGAGATAAATCCGTGTGTTCCATTAGGGAAAAGTTGCTCAAGCCCGTTTGAGATAGATCCGTGTGCTCAGTTAGGGAAGAGTTGTTTCTCTTTAGATGAGAGTTCTGTTGATCCGAGATTAAGTAGAATACAAGAGAGTAAAGATCCGTTACTATGTAACCAAAGTGAAAGAAGTGACCAGCTCGATCGAAATGAGTCGGCAAACCTGGTTGGTGTAGTGGGTGCGTCTCCGCAAGATGTTGATTTATTATTGCAGTCAGAACAGATATGAGATCCGGATATCCGTAAATTAAGAGAAAATTTAGAAAAAGGCGATGATGTTGGATTTGAGTTAATTGGTGGTATAGTGTACAAAAGAAATGCTAAGGAAAGACTGTGTTTGTATGCACCGACTCGCATGCAAGGGGAATTAACAAGAAGGTGTCATGAGAAGCTGGGCCATTTAGGCATTGAGAAATGTGTAAACAATTTGAAGGAAAAGTACCGGTTCCCATTAATGAATGCAAAAGTCGAAGCATTTATAAAGGATTGTCTGCCGTATATCCTACATAGTGTTCCCAGAACTATACATAATAGAACCTTGCATAGTATTCCGAAGAGTCCGATTCCATTTGATACTATCCATGTCGACCACTTAGGCCCCTTACCGAGTGTCACATCAAAAAGAAAGCACCTTTTGGTAGTGATTGACGCATTTACAAAGTTTGTTAAATTGTATCCTGTAAATTCCACTAGTACCAAAGAAGTTACCGCCGCGTTAGAGAAATATTTTGATTATTATAGCCGACCAAGAAGAATTATATCCGACAGAGGTACGTGTTTTACGTCGTTTGAGTTTGCTGAATTTGTAGAGAACCGAAATATTCACCACATTAAAGTAGCTACTGCCGCGCCTCAAGCTAATGGACAGGTCCAGCGTGTGAACCGTGTGTTGACCCCAATGTTGGGAAAGTTGTCAGAACCTTTAGCTCAAGCCGATTGGTATAAGTTAGTTAGTCGTGTAGAGTTCGCTATCAATAACTCAGTGCAGAGTAGTACCGGTAAAACTCCATCAATGTTGTTGTTTGGTTGCGATCAGCGAGGCCCCCTAGTAGATGAATTAACCGAGTATCTTGACGAGAAATTTAGTTCAGAAAACCCCTGTAAACTTGAGGCCACTAGGCAAGAGGCAAGTGCGAAAATTCAATTATCACAGGAGCGAAATGAAAAACGGTACGCCTTAAGGCATAAAGCACCATTATCTTTTATTTTCCCGATAATCGAATTTGGTCACACTGAAGGGGTATAATATACTGAGGCGGGGTACGGGCACACTCTCTCGAATATAGGCAATAAGACCACATGTGCAATTAAATTTAAGAAAAGAATAAAATCCGAAAATACAAAGACAATCTCAACAGATTAAAAACTAAAATAATAGAGAGTTTACAATTATATTATTTCCTTCTATGAATATTTTCTTCTGGTTACAATTTTGGGTAAATATTTACTACCGCTACTCGGGCCCAAAACGCGCTTAAACTACATAAATTTGGTATCAAACGAAAGAGAAATATTCCACGAGCACGACCTCAGGTGCGCCTTGACGATTTATTTCGTAGTTTTTGTGTAATTAACAAAAGAAAATTGAGTTTTTTAGCGGGATTAAAGCTAAAAATAGCTGAATCTAACTATTTCCAGCTAAAATAGTGTGGCTAAATCTTATGACAATGTTGGAAAGCGCGCCAAATGGCGTTGCCAGATACTAAATTTTCTGGTATAAAATTGGCGCCATATTTAAATTTTTGCGGCAAATTCAAATGGACTGGTGACAATAAAAAATTGTATTTTTTCAAAAGGCAATTGGCAGAAATTTATGTATGTATATAATAGTGTGTTAATTGTTATATTTCAGTGCAATTAGGTTTATTCAATGGGCAATGACGTAAAGTTAAAGGTTGAATATGTTTAGCTACATATGTATTTACCTAAATGGAATATTGAATTTAATTAAGAAAAAATAGGGAATAGAAAACAAGCCTGGTGTTTAACAATTTGATCGCGTTATTATCAAACCTTCTTGTGTCGGAATGACAGCCATTAAAATTCAAATTAATTAAAAATTCTTTTAAATATTATTTATTTTGATATCAATTAATTTAAACTCAAGGCTAAATATTTACTATTTCGGAAAATTAAAATTAAAATAAATAAATTTTTAATTAATTAGATAAACCTATCCTGTTTTCTTTTTATATGTAACTTATTATCTTATTACATTTAATATTTTCTATTTCTTTAGTTTAGTTTAATTTTATGTTTATATATGTAATACGCCTATGCCCTTAGGTCGGAGTGGGTAGAGGTTGTAACATTAACTGTACTTAGTTGTTCCGTTTAATAACGGAAAGAACTATTAAGATTATGTTGTTTTATTGAATTGAGAATAAAGAAAGTAAAGTAATAGAAGTAAGCTAAAGAAAATAGAAATGCTGGTGGCGGAAAGGATTACTCGATGCAGTAAATAATTAAAGTGTAAGACGGCTTTAGATTCAGCATGGATGTAATTCTGATCATGATCAGGTTCAGAATTTTGATATTAAAAAAAATGTGTAGTCATTTAAGTTTTGTATACCCCAGATCCTAAATTTCTTATAAGTTTTCATAGTGACTGCATTTCCAAATTTTCTATGGAAGTAACTAGACTTAGCTGAAAGTACATTCTTATTAACATGTCTAAGTAATCTGAAACTCCGATAGAATCTACCTGTTAGAATGACCAGAGAAGTGCCCAGGCAACTAAATTTTCGACTTTATTTTGATAATTATTTCAATTCATTGCCTCTTTTGAATATTTGGCGGTTAAAGAATTTTAGCTTTGGGTACTATACGAAGAAATAGAGTCCCAAACAACAAGGCACTTGATTACTTTAATGAAACATCCACGGGGTATGTCGGTTGAGTATGTCGCAGATTTCGACGGTGTTGACATATCACTAACATCGTGGTTGGACAATAAAATCATATCATTAGCATCCACCTATGGTGTTTGTTGGAGGAGAAATCCTGAATTTAAACTCATTCATTTAATTATTCTGATTTTCTTCCTTTTCCCTTTACATTGTACTTTGAATTGCTCTCTCTCGTAGCATATAACTTTAAGAATTTACTGTACCATGAGAACTCGAATGCGACGAACGCAAATAAATGTACAAACGGAATATCGTCGACTAATCTTTTCGGGAAAATTGTGGAACTATAAACTGGGGAAGTTATGAGGCATCGAATCTCCTATCAAGGAAACAATTTAGTAACTGGACGAGGAATTGTCCAACAGTGGGATACTTCCCAAGGACAAAGTTTGTCGATTCAACAAAGCCAAAAAAGAATATGTTGAAATTGACCGTCCTTTTGCGGGTGCACAATACAATAGGTACATGGAAAGCGTTGATTTAATCGACAGCGTAATTGAAAGATGCAAAATTTTACCAAGAAGTGGTACGTTCGTATTTTTCACCATCTACTAGAATTGGTTGTCAGTAATGCCAGTCTTTTATATAAACGCGTTTAGAGATCAAAGTTACGCTTTGATGCACCCCCTTCGCAGTCCAACAATCCGACATAATGATAGTGTTTGGCTTTATGTAACGGTCCTTATTACCTCAAGCAGAGCTGGCCTTCATTTCCGTTTCCCGAATTCACCCCCCAGTAACAAGTATACCTCCCGAATAACGACATCCCATGCTCATCCACATTGAACTTCTGCTCCATGTTAGCAGATCTTTCCCAGGCTTTAGATTGCTCAAAAATCCTGTCTTTCCTGACAAAAACGTACACCCATTTAACATTTAACGACGATTCTGTACGAATCGATATTGATGTTGACATCGGAAATTAAATTCCTTGGTCAATGTCGCTGGTTTGCCACAGGAGGTACAATTTACTGTCCTTCAAAGTGCTCCATGAGCAAACAAAAATTCAAGCAACTCATCATCCGTCATTTTGGTGATTTTTTTGAATTTTTCTATTTTTGGTTTTGTTTTCATTTTTAATTTTATTTTGAAATTAACTCTTTTTTGTTCTTAATATTTAAATCAGTATTTTTAAGTCTTATTTTGAAGTAATATTTTTAGTTTGAAATTAACTCTTTTTTGTTCTTAATATTTCAATCAGTATTTTAAGTCTTATTTTTAAGTAATATTTTTCATCTTTTTTTCGCAGTACTGGGTTGGGGGAAAAAAATGAAATTAACAATACGGTTTAAATTGCCCGCCAAAAGAAAACACTGTTTAAAATACGCGCCAAAAAACAAGACAGTCTGGCAACACCAAAACCTAAAATAACTGCGTTAACCAACACAAAAACGCAATTTAGCTGATTTTTTAGCCGTTTTTTATTTTCCAACACTGAAATCTCGAGTAGCGGTAGTAAATATTTACCCAATTTTGTTTTAAATTTGTTTTGGGCAAGTTCCAAGTTACGATAATATTGGGTTCTACATAACTAATTAGGTTTGTCTTAAATATTTTTGTGTATTTGCATTCTGCTGGTTTTTGTGTAATAATGCCAATTATACATTCATTTATTTCTTGTTTTTTGGTTGATTTTGCATAAATTTTATTGTCTTGAATATAGTAAGTTTCTTGAATATTTTCTGTCAAGGTGTTATTATTTTCGTCTGGATAGGCTATAATTTTAAATAGTGATGTTTTAGATATTTTCCTAGGTATATGTGAAATTATGAATATTTCATTCGTGTCTGATTTTAACCAAGTAGATGTTTTTATGTTTAAAAGTTTTTCTGTATTTATGTTAAATATTTCTTGATGATTTAAAAGTTTTGGATTAAATATACCTAATCTTGTCAACTGCATTCCTAGTTCTATGTCTTCTATGTATTCTGTAAAATGCTCTAAATTGAACATTAGTAGATTTAATTTTTTGTCTGCATCTTGTTTAAGAGTAAGGTTATTCAGGAGTTCTATATTTTTGTTGACTGCTTCGATAATATGATTAAGTTCATTATTTTGGGCGCTATTTGCTGATAGACTATCAATTTTTTGTTCAAGCTCTTCTTTATCATTTTGATCTAAAGTGCCGAAAAGATATTTATGTGCTGTACCTATTATGTTAATAAGTCCTCGCTTATTTCTCTTTATTATTTTTATGCCGTTCATTTCGCGATTTAGTTTTTCAACTAAATAGTGAATGTGGACCTTGTTCTTAAATCGTTCTGACTGCTCTATTGTTGTAGGTGTTTTGTAAGTTGGTTAAATTTACAATTAGGTAATGATATTCGAAATCTGAGGGTAAATCCATGGTTCCTGTTTTGAATACAAGATATCCATTAGGTGCCTTTATGGGATTAATTTCAATACTTTGATTATACGTTGAAATTATACGTTGAATTATACGAGTAGAAATAGTAATATTGGGATTTCTGAAATTAATAAGTATATTTACTTTGATGAGTTTTCTTTTTTTTTTTTAATTTTGATTTGTAGTGTGTTGTTTGTCTACCTCGGTTTGTTTCAATGTAATGTTTGTCGTCAACTTGGGTAACTTCTCCTGTTTTCTTAAAGGGTGTTGTCGTTTTTGATCTAACTAAGGGGGCTTGTTTATATTTTGTATTTATTTCAAAATCGTGCCTAATTTCATTTAGTTTATCAATTTGTTTTACTTTATTAGCTTGCGTATTATAAAGAGGTGTGCCTGCGTAAATAAAGATATCCGCTGGTGTTCTGTTTGTCGTTAGATGTTTAGTTTTGTGGTTATATGTGTAAAGGATAGTTTCAAATTTAGTTTGTTTGTCTTCTATGCTAGATTCTGCATTAATAATTCTTAGTTTTTCGTTTACGGTTCTGTGAAATCTTTCCACATCTGAAACGCCATTTTTGCTCGATGTTATACTTATATTAACGTTTTCTGAGTGTAGCCAATTTTGAAGTGCTATACAAATAAAAGCTGAGTCCTTATCTGCTTTGATTTCTGAGGGTTTACCCATATCGTTAAAAATTTTTATGATTGCCCTTTTTGCTTCAAGCCAATCTCGACTTTTAACTTCAACTAAAGTCGCGTACTTTGAGAAAATATCTATGCAAGATAAAAATTTTTGGTTGTCGATTAGATAGAAATCCATCACGTATTTTTCTCTAGTGTTAAATATCTCTGGGGTGGTTTCAAAGGTTAATTTAGTATTTCGATTTTCTGATTTCGATAAATTGCATATATGGCATTCATTAATGTTATGTATCATTTAAAGTCTAAAATAAGCATTTCCCAACATTGTTAAACCTAGTATTCCTTAGATATGGTAACATTGTCTTTATCAATAAACGGTCAGTCTAGCATAAGCTCTCAAGAAGAACGCGCGTACCTCTCTACTGTGGACACAACATAAATGGCGACGAGGCAAAAAACAAATTAAAACGTTTAGCTACAATAATTGTGTAAAATCTAGTTGGTCAGTAATTAATTCTCATCAAGATGCCAATAGAAAGCGCGGAATTTCAAGAATTGCTTTCCCAGCAACAGCAATTCACAACGAACATTCTAGAACAACAACGACAATGGATGAGAGAAATTCTTGGGAATAATTCTTCATCTAGTGCTAGTAATTCAAGCCACGCGGGTGAATTAGCTATGTGTCCTCCATTTCACAAATTTGACAAAGACAAACAAAAAGCATATTTTCTTTCTTGGTGCGGCGTCAGTTTGTTCGAGCTTCTTAAAAATCTCTTCGGGAGTAGAAACTTAAACACTCATACATATAAAGAGCTCACAGACAAACTTACTGTACATTTCACAACTAACCGTCGTATTGTAGCAGCGCGCTACGAATTTTTTAAGAAAGAGATGGCACATGGTCAAACACACAAGGAGTGGGTAGCCGATTTGCGCGGGATCGCTCGTGAATGTCAATATGTGGGTTCTGCACAAGGTTGTTTGTCCAACTACGTAGATGAAACGATCCGGGATCAGATCATCGTACATACCCCGTATGATGCAGTACGGGCAGCTGCTCTTCAAAAGCACCAGCCGACACTTGAAGATGTGCTCATGGTTGCGGAGACCTATGAGACAACGACAAAAACCGTTGCAACCCTTAAAGACAAGAGAGAGAGTCAAGTTCCACTCAACGCGATCCATACATTCAAAAAGTATCAGAATAAACCGAACAAAGAGAAACAGTGCAAAAACTCGTGGAAGTCCTGTTCTGGGTGTGGAACGTCTCACACTAGAGAGAGTGCAAGTATCGTGACGCCGTATGTTACAAATGTGGTAGAAAAGGCCATATATCTGTCGTGTGTATGTCAAAGCAAGACAAAAGTAATTCGCAGACACAAAAAAGAGAAGAAGCAAATTTAATGGAAGAAGTAAACACTATAACGGGTCAAGTCAAAAACGAAAATCGTAAAAAAGCTAATTGATGTCGAAATATTGAATCAAGTTATTACTTTTCAAATGGACTCAGGGTCAACAGCTTCAGTGATAAATTTTGAAACATATTTATTACTGAATAAACCAAAATTGCAAGAATGTTCCAGACAATTTTTCGCATATACACACATTCCAATACCAATACTAGGCGAATTGCACACTGTCGCAAAGTGTGGAAAAAAAGTCGAAAATATTGTAATCATTGTTACTAGTAAAAGAGACGAAGCCAATCTTTTCGGAACAGATTTATTTAAAAAATTTGGATTCGACATTGTCCAAATATGTAAGATTTACGAGCAAGAAAATATTCGAATTAAAGAGCTTTGCTGCAAATATAAGTCAGTGTTCGAGCCTGCCATGGGTACCATAAAAGATTTCAAAGCCAGCGTATTTTTAAAATCTACAGCAACACCCAAATTTTGCAAAAGCCGTCAAATTCCATTTGCTCATTTCAAAGCCGAAGCAAATCGTCTCACGGAAGCAAATATTTGGAAACCGATCAAATTTAGGAACTGGGCATCCCCCATTGTGTTTGCACCTAAGCCAGGTGGAGCCATTAGGATTTGTGGTGACTTTAAGCAAGCAGTTAACGCACAAATCGACATAGAGCAGTATCCATTACCAACAAAAGAGTCCCTATTTCACATAATTCGTCATGGTAAGCAATTCAGCAAAATAGACCTAAAAGACGCCTATCTTCAGATGGAACTAGATGAGGCAACCAAGCAATGCATGGTCGTCAACACGCCATTGGGCCTATTTCAATATCAGCGCCTTCCGTATGGAATTGCCAGCGCACCGGCAATCTTCCAGAGATATCTTGAGCAACTTCTAAAGGGAATAGAAGGTTGTGGCAACTACCTAGATGACATCATCATCTCAGCTCCAACAAGCGAAGAACATCTAAAACGAATCGAACAAGTTTTAAACATACCTTAAGAAAACGGAATCAAATGCAAAGAGGAAAAGTGCTTCTTTTTCAAAGACGAAATCGAATACTTGGGAAGACGGATTAGTGCTGCTGGAATTTTGCCAGACACATCCGGATTAGAAGCTGTACGACTATTAAAACCGCCCTCAAATTTGAAGCAATTGGAAGCATTTATGGGTAAAGTAAATTACTATTGCAACTTTATACCAAACTTTTCACAGTTGGCAGCACCGTTCAACCAACTTCGTAGAAAAAATGTAAAATTTTATTTTGGTCCGAATCAACTACAAGCCTTTTCAGCTCTGAAGTCTCACATTATTAACGCAACGCAACTGGCGCATTTTAATGAAAATTTACCGATCGTGCTCGCAGCAGACGCATCATCTTTTGGTCTCGGAGTAGCCCTTTCTCATATTCAACACGATGGTCAAGAGAGACCCATTGTTTTTGCTTCGAAAACACTCGACAAACATCAAGAGAAATACAGTCAAATAGAAAAAAAGGGATTGTCAATAATTTTCGGAGTTAAACGATTTCACCAATATCTGTATGGGAGGAAGTTCATACTGTTAACCGATCACAAGCCGCTTGTATCAATCTTCAATCCAGGGAAACATCTTCCATTGATGACTTCAAATAGACTACAACGGTGGGGTATCATTCTAATGGCTTATAATTTTGATATCCAGTATCGGGCGACATCTGCACATGGCAATGCTGATGCTCTTTCCCGACTACCAATTGGAACTGATATAGAATTCGATAAAGAGGAGGAAGTTTGCAACTTAATAAGGGAAATCAATCCACCGGTTAATGCAGAAACCATTCTCAAGCATTTGAATAACGATAAAATCCTCAAACAAGTCCTGCACTACGTTTCTGTAGGATGGCCAGAAAAGTTAGAAAGTGGCAACGAAGATTTATTGCCATATTTTAATCGTAAGTTTGCTTTAACAATTATTGATCACTTACTATGTTTACAGTCAGATGCAAATCGTATGGTGATTCCAAACAGTCTACGTCCAAAAGTCCTTAAACTATTACATGAGGGACATTGGGGCATTGTTCGCATGAAGCAAATTGCAAGGAAACATGTTTGGTGGCCTGCCATTGATGAAGACATAAAAAAGCTAGCTCAGTCATGCAACATCTGCAAGAGCAATAATCCAACGCCACCACGACAATACCAGAGTTGGCCTACAGCAACCACAGCTTGGGAGCGAATCCACATCGACTTCGCTGGCCCAATATTCGATGCCATGTGGTTAATTTGTGTAGACGCATACTCGCAGTTCCCGTTTACTGTTCAAATGACATCAGTAACAACCGCCCAAACAATCTCAGCTTTGTCTTCAATTTTTGCAATCGAAGGATATCCTAAGACTATGGTCAGCGATAATGGACCGCAGCTTACGTCTGAACCATTCAAAGAGTTTTGCATACTCCATGGAATCAAGAATATAACAACAGCACCATTTCACCCAGCCTCTAATGGATTGGCTGAGCGATTTGTACAATCTTTTAAAATTTCTGTGAAGAAAAATATTCAGGAAGGTTTGCCTGTACGAACAGCAGTAACGAAATATCTTGCTTCTTACAGATTCACCCCTAATGCACAAGGTAAATCGCCTGCTGAGTTAATTCACGGTCGTTCAGTTCGCACCGTATTAAGTCAACTTTTCGAAAAGCCTGTCGAAACTAAGCAAGAGCTGACAAAATACAGCACAAATCAAAGGGCTTTATCAAGCGCCATTTCAACCAAATCAAACCACGAATGTCAGACAACACGTCCGAGCACAACCCGACTAAGTATTGGTTCGTTCCTGAAATACCACAACCAGCTCCTTGTTCAACACCACAATTACAAGAAGACCAGCCAGAAACGCATCACGATCTTCCCAATACCCTTCAAGAAACTGTTCCTGATCCTGGCGAAAATGCAGCAACGTCGAATGAAACTCCAAATCAAAACCAATCTTCGCGACGACGTTCTGGTATACCTGTTCGACAAAGTACAAGAGCTCGCCAGGAAGTCAATCGGTTCAAGCCACACGATTTCCGAAAATCTAAAAATTAGTTACCGTTTATAATTTAAAGGGGGAGATGTGTTATGTATCATTTAAAGTCTAAAATAAGCATTTCCCAACATTGTTAAACCTAGTATTCCTTAGATATGGTAACATTGTCTTTACACATCGATAAACGGTCAGTCTAGCATAAGCTCTCAAGAAGAACGCGCATACCTCTCTACTGTGGACACAACAATTAATGAAGTTTTGAATTAGTTTTTGATAGTCTGGATAATAGTACTTCTCTTTAAACCAGTTTTGAGTTTTAGTGATACCTGGATGAAGTAGTGATTTATGGTTCTTTAGTATAATTTCTTTGAATTTTGCATAAGTGGGAATGTCTTTTAATTTGTAAGTGGTTCTTAAAGTTTTTGTTTGGCAGTCCGGACTAATTATTTCAAGATAAGCTTCTTGGAGTGTTTGAAAATCTAAGTCGTTTTCTATGTAAAGTGCATTATTTTTTGAGCATAAATATTTTTTGATAATTTCTTTAGCAAACTGGCTCTAGAACTACTTGTTTCTTCACCTAAAAGATTTTCATCTAGTTTTATTCTAGAAAGTGCGTCTGCCACGTAATTTTCTTTTCCTGGTAAGTACTTTATTTTATAATCGAATTCGTTTAGTTTTATCTTCCATCTCTGTAATTTCATGTTAGGTTCTTTGATATTTTCCAACCATACAAGGGGTTTATGATCACTTAGGATCTCAAAAGGTCTGCCGAAGAGGTATGGTCTAAAATATTTGGTTGCCCATACCATAGATAGTAGTTCCTTTTCTATGGCTGAATAATTAAGTTCATGTTCATTGAGTGTTCTACTAGCATAAGAAATAGGTCTGTGGTCCTGTGAGATGAACGCACCTAAAGCTATATTGCTAGCGTCTGTGGTTAGAAAGAATGGTTTTTTGAAATCGGGATATGCAAGTATGGGATCGTTCATAAGGGGACATTTTAATTTTTCAAAGGATGAAATATAATCTGGGTCGTCTATGTTTATTTTAGCTGCTTTCTTTAACCCAAGAGTTAAAGGTTTTGCAATATGTGCAAAGTTTGGTATGAATTTGCGGAAGAATCCGCATAATCCAAAAATGATTTTATTTATTTTGGGGTTTTAGGAATCGGAAATTTTTGAATTGCTTTGACTTTATCTGTGTTTGGTTTGATGCCTTCTGTAGTTATGACGTGACCTAAAAATTCTGTTTCCTTTTTCAAGAATTCGCATTTATCTAATTGTAGTTTTAGATTAGCGCTGCGCAATTTTGCAAAGAATCTTTTTAGTGATGCCAAATGTTCTTCTAATGAGGTGGAATAAACAATTATATCGTCTAAGTAGACTAAACAATCTTTATAGATTAGATCTTCTAGTAAATTATTCATACACCTTTGGAACTTGGCTGGTGCATTTTTTAGCCCAAATGGCATTCGTGTAATGACCATGTTTAGTGGAAAATGCGGTTTTTTCGATTGATTTGGGATCCATTTGGATTTGATGGAATCCTTTGGCGAGGTCAATGGTTGTGAAATATTGACATTTTCCAAGTTTGTCTAATATTTCATCCATTACCGGTATTGGGAACTTGTCATCGATAGTGATCTCATTTAGACTACGATAGTCGATTACTAAACGGAACTTTTGTTCCTTTTTTTTGGGTACAATCCAGATTGGAGAACAATAGGGCGATTTCGATTTTCGTATGATTCCTTGTTCTATCATTTCATTAATTTGTTTATTGACTTCTTCGTCAAAGATTTGTGGGTATTTGTATGGGTGTTTGTATATTGGGTCCTCGTGCTTGGTTCTGATGTTATGCTTTATGGTACTAGTAAAGGTCAAATTTTCACCTTTCCTATACTGGATATCGCTAAATTCATGTAATATTTTCTTTAACTTTTCTACTTCTTCTGAATTTAAGTGATCGAGTCTAAATTCGTTTCTTTCCTCGATAATGTTATTTTTATACTCTTGCAAAAAGGGTATATTAATTTTGGTCAGAAGTGTGCAACGCATAGAACGAAGCATCTCAGACCAAAAAATATATATATATGTTTTCTTGATCAGCACGACGACACGAGTTCAAATAGCCATGTCCGTCCCTCCGTCCGTCCGTTTGGATCAACGCGAGCTCCTCCGAGACCGTAAGAGCTACAGAGCTAAAATTTTGCACGTAGGCACGTTGTATATACTGCAGGCGTTGTATATCTCGGATTCTGCCGGATCGGTCAGCTATATCATATAGCTCCCATACAAACGTCAAAGTCACGAACAGTGACTTTTCTCAATAACTTCGTTATTTTACCAGCAATTGTCATAAAAGTTGGTATTTGTCAGTTTTGTGTTCTTATTAATAATTGTGAATATAAGCAAGATCGGGTGACTATATCATATAGCTCCCATACAAACGGTAAAGTCACGAACAGTGACTTTCTCAATAACTTCGTTACTTTTTAAGCTATTGTCGTGAAATTTAATATACGTAAGTTTATTGTAGCTATAAACAACTGTGCCAAATTTGGTCAAGATCGCGTGACTATTTCATTTACGTCCTATAGTCGGTCGAAAACAGTGACTTTTGTCAATAACTTCGTTACTTTTAATGCGATTGCTTTCAAATTAAACATTTGATAGTTAAATATTCCTGTTAATGACTGTGCCGAATTTGGTAAAGATAGGGTAACTATATCATATAGCTCCCATAGAAACGAATTGAAATGAAATTTATTATTTCATAGTTTATAACGGCTTGACATGCTTTGAGACATTTTCTACCTAATAGTATGGCGTATGTTGATGAAAATTTATGGCAATAAAATTTTTGATGGTTGGGGCAAAGATTGCTTGGTGCAAAAGATACGCTTTTATTATTTGGACATTCAAATTTTCTGAGGTTTCTGGAAAATTGAAATAATTTTTGTTGATAATATTTATTGAAGAGCCTGTATCTATGACGCACTTTAAGGGGTTGTTATTGATTTAGTTGGATATAGGGGTTTGATTGGACGTTCTATTCTGACCACTGGTACTTTCTCTTTGCCTTTTAGTAGGTTGATTTACCACGGGATTTTGATTCTGGGGTTGATTCTGAATCTGATAATTAAGTGGATTTCCCAGTCTGCCCTGATTAAGATTTTTTTGAAATTCTTCTCGAAGCTGTTGATTATTTTGGGGAGTAGGATTTGAATTATTGTATTGGTTGCTTTGCCTATAATAGGTTTGCCCTGAATTATTTCGGTTTGATCTGTAGTTTGAGTTTCCTGAAGTACTCTGATTATTAGTTTTGGGTTTCTCGGCGGAACTATTTTCATATTGGCCTTCTCTCTGAGCTACTTGCTTTAAATTAGACACTGTAGAAATATCAAATTTTGCTAATGTCATGTAAAGTTTGTCTGGTAATCTTTTGATAATAACATACGGTGTTGGCCGCGTTGCCTTCTAATGCTAACTTATTTATTATAATGAATGACTTATGTTCTAAATCTTCAATAAACTTACGAAGGTTTCCTCCAAAAAAAGTGTGGTATACTACTACCGTCGTAGTAGTTCTTCATAAGGCGTTTGCACCTTATATTCGCTGATGAGGGCGGCCCGCAACTCGCTCCAATTGTTGGCTTGCGATAGTTGTGATGTCCGTTGTGCTTCTCCAGTGAGCTGCATCTCTATAGTGCCGTACATCAAATTGTGTTGGCGGACGTCCCTCGTCGGGTAGAGTTGTAAAATATAATCAACTCTCCGTATAAACGTGCTCAAGGTCGAAGCGTCACCATCGAAATTGGCAACTGTCTAAGCATAGTGAGTGCCTGGTTCAGGTGTGTTTCTTCTAGGGACATCTCGGATAATTTGTCCAGCGTTGGAAAACAAAGAGTTCACAATCAAAGAAGGTTGTTGTTTTTATTTTTTCCTCCAACACTGTACTTAAACTCCAGGATTCGATGTCGCGGTTTTGACTGCACGAAAGGTTCTTTTGCGGATAAAACGAAAAAAAAATTTTCGGGGGCTTTGGGCCTTAATTGCTTACGGCTCCTTATTATTTTAATTTTTAGCACAAAAAGTCTCGATCACGGGCCAACCTCAGATTTGATATCTGTAACGGTGGCTTGACACAAGTTTCGCACATTTACTTATTTAATGATACACAAAAGGTCTGGTTTATTAGGCAACCTTAGATTAGATATCCGTAACGATCGCTTATACACAGGTTTTGCACGCACTAAATATATTTCGTTTTATCCTACCGACTGCGCCAATTATAAATCCATTTCCTTTATAAGTGAAAAAAAAAGAAAATATTGGATCTATCATAAGAAACGGTCTTTATTTAAAGAATGCGTCTTAAGAACTAACTTATCACTATTCATAAAATTATGTTTAAAGTTCGGTTAGAAAGCTTTTGATGTTTACAATTATGTTGAAAGTTCGGTCGGATGATATCTTGATCTGGAATTTGATTGGCTTATTGATTTCGCCTACTAAGCGTTCTCACGCTTGGAAGATTTTTTGGGGACAGATTTGTTTATGATGTTGAATTCTCACGCTGGAAGATTTTTTGGGGACAGATTTGTTTATAAAGTTTTGTTTAGTCTCGGTTGCAGTAAACATCCGTTTTGTAGACTAAAAAAAGGGGCGAAGTTATGTGGGTGGATGGAGAGGCGGATATATTACTATATATATGTATGGATATGTAAAATGTTTGATGGAATATATGTATATAATATATATGTGTTTTTTTTTAAATATGAAAATATGGGATTTAAATATTGTAAGATTCCAATTATTTACAAAGTCCGTTAAATGCTCACGCATATACCGAAACCAGTATTGTAGTATCGATTGTTAGTGATAAGTATCGATTGTTAGTAATAAGTATCGATTGTTAGTACTAGGTATCGATTGTTAGCGATAAGTCATCGATAGGTGGCGAGACAGCCGGTCTCTTCTCTTCCGGCGACGCAACGAGCAAGTTGCTTCTGCGCAGAAAACCAAAAATTAAATCCGAACGAGCTATGGAAGTTAACTTCGGCCTTGCCGAAGTTTATATACCCTTGCAGTTCTTTATTATATTTAATTCGATAAGAAAAGTGAAATTTCATACATCAACAGCATTAGTTGTCGTATTATAAATATGCTCAAATATTTTTCAAACTACTGAATTCAAAACACATTTAATGATTATTAAACAATATATGATATAGTAGTCCGATCCCGATGATTTTCATACTTTATCTCACACAGGTAATAAAGAGTCTCCAAAAAAAATTTCAACCCGATATCTCTTAAGATGGCTGAGTAAAACGCATACTTCAAACTACTGAATTCAAAACACATTTAATGATTATTAAACAATATATGATATAGTAGTCCGATCCCGATGATTTTCATACTTTATCTCACACAGGTAATAAAGAGTCTCCAAAAAAAATTTCAACCCGATATCTCTTAAGATGGCTGAGTAAAACGCATACGCACAGACGGACGGACAGACGGACAGACGGACAGACGGACATGGCTATATCGACTCAGCTTCTCAAGCTGATCAAGAATATATATACTTTATGGGGTCGGAAACGTCTCCTTCTGTGCGTTACAAACATCTGACCAATTTTATAATACCCTCTGCAAGGGTATAAAAATACAAACTAATCTTTATAATTTTTACCCAATAATTAGGTGTTTACAACTCAGAAGTGGGGTGACCACCCGAAAGCCTGCAGGACGGCCGCCTCCACGCCCACCCCTGCTGATATACCCACTGCTGTGACTGCCGCTGCGGTACCGCCCCCGTCACTGGTCCCGACGCAGACCCATGGGAAGAGATGCCCGCTTTAGTGCCCTCCGTATCGACTACCGCGGCCGCCATCGCACCGGCCACTTCCGCCTCCCCCAGCCTGGATGAACAACTTGTGACGCTGCAGAAACAACATGAGTTGCTACAGCTACAGCATCAAATCCTCAAACTGCAGCAAGGGATTGACGAACTCCAAGCACCGAGGCAGCAAGTCAGTGACGTGAGTGTCACTGAGAGCATGGTGGCTCGATTTTCAGCGGATACCGCATACGATGTGAAGAAATGACTGAACGATCTGGAAGACGCATTTGAAATTCTGCAGTTGAACGACCGCCTACGTTTGGTCGCATGCCGTCGTATGTTGGAAGGTACGGCGACGGTGCTGCTGCGCACGGTATCGGTGCACAGCTACGAAGAATTGAAGGCAATCCTCTTGCGAGAATTTGGACGCTCGTGTAGCATCGAGGAAGTGTACCACGCTCTGCGTGGCCGGCGCATCAAGGCAGGCGAGGGATGTTTAAGATTAGCAATCGAGATGCAGGAGATTGCCATAAATGCTCAGATTCCGGAGAACGAGCTGGTCGACCTGATCATTGATGGATTGCGGGACAACTCTACTCGAGTCGGCATGCTGTACTTAGCTCGGACGGTGGCTGAACTGAAGCCCCTACTGGAACGCTACGAGCGCCTCCGTATGCAGGCCGCTGCCTCCAGACAAAGCAATAGCGTGAAGGCGCAGCCAACAACAACTGCCGTGGCGCCTGGAAACAAATCGTCAGGCACCGTCACGAGTGAGACCAGATGCTTCAACTGCTCAGGATGGGGGCACTACAAGAGTCAATGCCCGAAACCAATGAGACCTCCGAATTCATATTTCAAGTGTGGCATAGTGGGCCACATCTACAAAAACTGCCCGTCTCGAATTGGAGATGCCACCAATATCACTGCTGCTGCTGCCGCTGATGAAGCAGGAGATCGACTAGACCATTTTCAAGTGGTGAGTGTTGCTTTTGTTTGTGATGAAGTGCAAGATAGGAAATTTATAAATATGTTTTCTCTCCTTGATTCGGGCAGTCCAAAGAGTTTTATCCGTCAATCTGAAGTCCCTTCCAACTGCCGTCTTAGCCCCCGTACATTGAACTGCCGTGGTTTAGGAAATAGCCAACTTCTGTCCTTAGGCCAAATCCAGTGTAGGGTTCGCCTCCGCAACACACAGACAATACATACGTTTGAAGTCCTGACGAACCAAGCAACCGAACTGCCGATGATTATAGGTAGAGATCTTCTGTATAAAGTTAATATTAGACTCCGTAAACGGAAAGAACTGAAATATGAAAAAGAATCGTTGATACAAATGAATAAACCGACTGAAAGTATAAATACAAAACTTACTGCTGTTCTGAAGTCTTTTAATATATTGAGGAAAGATCTAGCGGTACTACCGCACGACAGGAATGAGATTGTATCTGCCGAATTGTTGTCTGATTCTTCCCTTCTAGAAACTTCTGCTGTACCTTCGGAAACACTGAATGATGCACTTATGCACGATAAATGCCATTGAGCTCCCTGCTGTCAGTGAGTTAGACTTTGATATAGAGCCCACGTTACGGGAAGAGCAAACCGCAGCCCTTAAGTCTATTATTTCCACTTCGTATGTACAAGTTGATCCAGATTTAATCAAGGCCATGAACTATGAGATGAAAATAGAATTGACTAGCCAAACTCCGATTTTCTTCCGCCCCCGCCGTCTGTCGCACCACGAACGCATCGAGGTGCGTGAAATTTGTGACGATCTCTTGAAAGCTGGTATTATTCGCCACAGTAGTTCTCCTTACGCTGCCGCTATTGTTCCTGTCCGGAAAAAGGACAACACGATGAGGAAATGTGTAGATTACCGGCCGTTAAACAAAATTACAGTTCGAGATCATTTTCCGATTCCTCTGTTAGATAATTGCAGTGAACATCTGGGTGGCAAATCATTCTTCACTATCTTGGACTTGAAGAACGGTTTCCACCATGTGAAAATGCACCCAGACTCAATCAAATATACAGTATTGAATGTTTTTAGTTTTCACTAAAACTACACGATTGTACACCGCTCGGGTGTTGGTATGCCCCATGCTGATGCTCTAAGCAGAATAGAAACTGCCGCATACGTTGACGATATAAACCTCGACTTCCAACTGCAGTTAACCCAGAACCGGGACCCTGAGATTGTCAAACTCCGGGATGTGTTAGAGAAATATGAGATAGCGAATTTCGAACTGCGAGACGGAGTAGTGTACCGCCTTTCCTCGACGAGTGTACCCCAACTTTATGTCCCTTCCGAAATGATAAATCATGTCATACGAGTAGTGCACGAGAAGCTTGGCCATATGGCCACGGAGAAATGTTGCACACAGATCAAGAAGCATTACTGGTTCCCGTGTATGAAGTCTTATGTTAACAATTACATTAAAAATTGCCTCAAGTGTATCTACTACTCAGCGTCCGCTTCGGACAACCGTGTCACGCTACATAGTATTCCGAAAGTGCCCCCGTAGACCCCGCCGAATCATCAGCGATCGAGGTACCTGCTTTACTTCCTCCGAGTTTGAAGAATTTCTGAAGGCCATTAATATAATTCATGTGCTGAATGCCACTGCCTCACCCCGGGCCAACGGCCAAGTCGAGCGGGTGAACCGTGTTTTGGGCCCCATGTTGGGTAAACTAACGGAACCTGTGGACCATGCAGATTGGGTCCAACAACTGCCGAACATAGAGTTTGCATTGAATAACTCCGTCCACTCTACAACCAAATTTGCCGATCCGTACTTCTATTCGGTGTTGAACAACGAGGTGTGGTAGTAGATGAACTAACCGAACGGTTGGGTGAGAGAACGGAGGAAGTCGATGCCTCAGAGGTAGACGTCCGGAGATTAGCCTTCCGTAACAATGTTAAGTCCCAAGAATATAATTCGGAATATTATTCGAAGCATCACCCCCCGGCCGTTATTTTTGAGGAGGGGGACTTCGTAGTTATTAAGAATGTCGATACTTCGGCAGGCACAAACAAAAAGCTTATCCAGCGGTATCGTGGTCCGTATGTGGTTCATAAAAAACTTCCGAATGACCGATATGTTATCCGGGATGTAGAGGGCTCCCAAATCACCCAACTACCATATGATGGGGTCCTAGAAGCCTCCAAATTAAAGCTATGGGTTGCCCCTGATCAAGATTGCACTTCTGATATCCAAACAAAGGTGACACCAGCCACTTAAGGTTCTTATTTACCCCCCCCCTGTTGTTAACAATTGGAATCGAGGTCGATTCCTCGTCAGGACGGCCGAGTTGTAAGATTCCAATTATTTACAAAGTCCGTTAAATGCTCACGCATATACCGAAACCAGTATTGTAGTATCGATTGTTAGTGATAAGTATCGATTGTTAGTAATAAGTATCGATTGTTAGTACTAAGTATCGATTGTTAGCGATAAGTCATCGATAGGTGGCAAGACAGCCGGTCTCTTCTCTTCCGGCGACGCAACGAGCAAGTTGCTTCTGCGCAGAAAACCAAAAATTAAATCCGAAAAATACAAACTAATCTTTATAATTTTTACCCAATAATTAGGTGTTTACAATATGCAGAATGGATCGGATTTCTATATACCAATTAATCATTTTTATATTTCTTTTGATGATATGATGATAGCTGATATGCCCCAACTTTATAGGGTGTCCACCCAGGAGTGGACTATATTTGCACAAAAACCGTTTTTACCCCCTTGCAGAGGTAAAGTATGAAAATCATCGGGATTAATCCGATATAATCATATAGTTCTAGAAAAAACAACTTTTGCAAAAATTTTGAAATTTACCAATATGATAGATTTGGATATAAAATCTCAGATTCTAAAATTTGAATCTGATCGAATAAATAGAACACAAGTTACAGTCAATACAAATCGGTTCAAGCGCTGCGGGCAGCGCTGCTTACTGCCTACTACGTCAACATCAAATCAAACAGAGCATATGCATACACACACACAGACGCAGCGCTACACGAACTGTATGTGTATGCGTGTTGTGCTTTGCTTAGGGAATGATGGAAGAAGAAGAAAAACTTGTAGTAAAAAGAGAAATAATTTGAACGTTTTGCTTGTGTATGGATGAATTGAGTTGCAGGGAAAGAAATTTCAAAATGTAAAATTATTATTGCCAAGGACTGCAAGGGTATATAAACTTTGGCATAGCCCTTCTCGATCATCTCAGTGATCTGTCTATTTGGCGTGTGGCTTTACGGGCCACACTCTAGACCGAGCAACGTAATTATTGTTCAGTTTAACATAGTCACATATTTCTTTTTGGCAAACAATTTTAATTTATGATGTATTTGATTGTTGGGCGCTCTTTGTAGCGCTACCGGTCCTACTGCATTCCGGGTCTAGCTTGTCGCACTAGACGTTGCCGGTGCTGGTCTTCGCACAGGCTCCGGGGTCTAGCTTGTCGCGCTAGACGGTGCCGGTGCTGGTCTTCGCACAGGCTGTTGGGTCGCCGATGCTGGTATCTCAGATCTCGTTTCTCCGGGTCTAGCTTGTCGCGCTAGACGGTGCCGGTGCTGGTCTTCGAACAGGCTGTTGGAGCGCCGATGCTGGTCTTCTTGACACAGGTGTACTCGCAATATGGCGAATATAATGGTCCAGGGCATTCCGCCGGGCACTTCTTCTCTGGTGTGGTCTGGATTTTCTTCCTGGGTTTCAGATTTTATTTTTTTTTTTCAGAAGATGTGTGTCCATTCCGCCATGTGATGATTCTACTTCTTTTTTTATCGTTGCTCAGCTGCTGTTGTCCAGGGCCTATGGTCTCAGGCGGTACCGGTGCCGGTCATCGCACCAGATTTTCTCGTATTAGCAGCCTTTTCTTTGCAACTATCTTATTGCTCTGCTGCTGTTTGTAGTTGCCGACTTGCAACTACATATACGCTTTTAACTTTAACTTTAACTCTTTTTTTTCGATATTAGGGCTTCGAATATGCCACACACCAATTCTGTAATTATTTTTTTTACCGCCGCCGAAATTATTGCTGTTGCTCGACTAGCCAAACTGCGTTTTTATTTTTTCTTTATTTATTAAGCACTATTTTGCTTTTTTGTTTTATACTCTGTCTCTTACCACTGGTGGGGGAGAACAGAGTTATTTTATTTTTGCTGCCTTTAGCTGATCTTAGCATTTACACTTGCATAAGAATTCAGACTTAAAGGCACTGATTCATCGTCTGAGTCTCTTACCACTGGTGGGGGAAAACTACAGAGTTTCTTTTTTCGAAGGACCAAAATGAATAGGGATTCCCGGAGAGAAGGAAAATAACCCAGTCTTCATTCGTTGAATTCAAAACATGAACTGATTTTATTGGAAAAATTGTTGTATATATAAATGAACTCTTAGAATCTAGGCTCGATACTCGAGGCGACAAATGTTCTTAAAAATGCTTATTCTAATGCCCCACGGCTTCTTGGTTAGAAATTTGTTTCTATTTCATGCTCAGCGCTTGGCGACTTGATAATGCGTCGTTTTGGTCTTAAGTGTTAAGTGTCGACAGAGTGCGGATGTTTGGTTTTGAGCAATACTTGCCATATGAATCTTTATGACTTATTTCATTTATGTTTCGTTTTTGTATATTTTTTTGGTCAATCTGATTTGGTGAAGCCATTTCAGCTGACCACGATGTTTAATCTTAAACAATATTTTTTTTTATAATTATAACAAACTACATGTATGTACAATTGTGCGGCATTAAAGGCTGTCCAATTAGAGTGTGGCCTGAAAACCATACGCAAAAATAGGCAAGAACATATGTAAAAAAATCCTTAAATATGCATGAATCCATAACAATTTTTTTTTATATATCAAATAATATACGTATTCAAGCAAATAAGACCAAAGCTTGAAATACTTATAAAGAAAAAAATTTTTTTCAAGTAATTTCTACACTAAAGGTTTTGAGTTGTCTTTATGGGCTTTTGTTCCCTATTTTTCCCGTATTTGTCATATTCACTTTCATTTTGCTAAATTAAAATAGTATCATATGGGATCGTTAGTCAGTGAGATTATTATTAGAATTATACACAAAAATAAAATTTTTTTTTATATAAACTCAAAATGGCGGCAGTAGAACGGTTTCAGCAGCGTGTATAGCTGTTATATAAAGAATGGCGGCTATAAGACTCTAAATGGCAGCTGTAGAAAAGTTCCAATAGCTTGTATAGCTGTTATATAAAGGTAAACGGCTATAACACTCAAAATGGCGGCAGTAGAACGGTTCCAGCAGCTTCTATATCTGTTATATGAGGGATGGCGGATATAAGACTTTAAATGGCGCCAGTGGCGCCAGCTTCTATAGCTGTTATTTAAACGATGGCGGCTAAAAGACTCAAAATGACGGCCGTTGAACGGTTCCAGCAGCTTCTGTAGCTGTTATCTAAAGGATTTCTAATAAAAGACTCAATATGGCGGCAGTAGAACGTTTTCAGCAGCTTTTGTAGCTGATATGTAAAGAATGGCGGTTATAAGACTTAAAATGTCGGCTGTAGAATGGTTCCAGCAGCTTCTATACCTGTTATATAAAGGATGGCGGCTATAAGACTCAAAATGGCGCCTCAAAATTAAGTACAGACAAATCATTAAGACAGTAGAGTTATTCATAATTCCTGAGCTTAAACAAGACGTTTATCTTGGAATTGATTTCTTTAGGAAGTTTGGTCTACGACTGAATGTAATAATAGGAAACTTTCCATCATTCGAATTAGTTCGATTTGTTCGATAATACCATAAGTAAATCTGATGATATATCTCTAATACCCACAATGGGGTTAATAGAAAAAAAATCAGTGGACTCCACTGCGAATGTAATAAATAAAATCGAATCATCAAATACTGACATGAGATTAACGAACATATTGTTATTAATAATTGTCGTAATAATGTGCGCATATGTTTTATATAAAGCTTACCTATTACACAATAAATGTGTAACTAAAAGAGCTAGAATACACGCACAAGAATTAACTAAATCTTGTAAGTGCCTCTGGCAGAATAGAGAAACATCCCAAAACACAGTAACCAAACACACGAATATAACTGTTGGCTAACGGCTGCGCCTTGCGGAGCCCCAATCTGCTCGCTTTGTATGATGCGGCCTTCGGATGATTTCCACCGAGGCGTCCTTGAGGCACTTGCGATTTGGCAGGAATAAAATTATCAGGGTAGCTTCAAGTTGCTTTATTTTCTTAACCTAAAACTAAGTAGTACAATTTTCGGTGGGCAAAATGCAACCACATCGAACGAGATTAATTTCAAGAGTAAAATTCAAGTACAGCAGACCACGCTGTCTTTTACAAAATTCAAAGTTCTGGAAATTTCCATAGAAGAAGTAAGCAAGAAAAGAATTAAAGTAACGGAACTCCAAGTTTGTCTCTTCAAAGTAATTTGCGCTGTTCTTGGTCTCTCTCTCTCTTTCGGTCGTTTTCTCTCTTCAGCAAAGAGTGTATTGATTCAGTTGTAGCCCAAACATTCTCCCCCCTTTGATGATGACGATCCTTATCATCAAATTCACGTCCGGAAGACTCCTGCGAAAAGAATAAACTGAAACGAGAAAGTAACAATTTAACGCTTAGGTGTAGGGTTGGTGTCATTCTCCATCCAATTCTCCTGAATAGGCAATGGACAGAGTTTGGCTACCGGTCGTTTCATGAGCCCATTGACTGTCTTCAAAGTCACCACTCTCACTAGTCCATCGGGTCCTGCATGTGTCTCCATAACCCGACCTAGAGGCCATTGATGAGAGGGGAATCGCTCGTCCCTGATGAGCACTATGCATCCAACTGTTAGATTTTCCTTGGTCTGCAGCCATTTTGGTCTCCTTTGTAATCGTGTTAAATATTCCGAATTCCATCTTCTCCAAAACTGTTGTGCATAATATTGACAATTTTTCCATCGATCAATCAGAGTAACCTTAGCCAATTCCGGAGCAGGAGGTGCTAAAGGCGCTTCACCGATCAGAAAGTGACCGGGTGTTAATACCATTAAATCGTCGGGATCATTTGATAGGGGACATAAAGGTCTTGAATTTAAACAAGACTCAATTTGCGCCAACGTAGTTGCCATTTCCTCAAATGTTAAAACTTGTTCTCCGAGAGTTCTCTTCAGATGATACTTCATGGACTTCACTCCAGCCTCCCACAATCCACCAAAGTGTGGAGCTGATGGTGGGTTGAAATGCCAGGTGATTCCCTTTCTCAACAATGTTGGTGCAATATGTTTCGTAATGTACGAACAATATGCCAGTTTGTCCATTTACAATTTTTTGTTGGCTCCAATAAAATTAGTACCGCAGTCACTATAAACGTCTGTGCATAGGCCACGTCTGCCAATGAAACGGTTAAATGCTCCTATAAACGCATCTGAGGTCAGATCTCCAACTGGTTCCAAATGAATGGCCTTCGTCACTAGACATACGAACACAGCAATGTATCCCTTCTGGGATATACGTCCTCTTCCTTTGCAGGGCGAAATATTTACTGGTCCAGCGTAATCCGCTCCAACGGATGAGAATGCCCTAGAAGGGCGTACCCGTACTGCTGGTAACATTCCCATTTTCTGACCTGCAAATTGAGGCTGCATCTTAAAACATGTTATACATTTATGAATTCTAAACCGAACTGCATTGCGTCCATTAACAATCTAGAATTTCTTCTTTATAAAATTCAGAGTTAGTGAGGTTCCACCATGCAAGGTGCAAATATGACTGTAAGATATGACCAGATCTGTGAAAGGATGTTTATACGGTAGTATATAAGGATATTTTTCATTTATGGGCAACAGGGAATCTCGAAGCCTGCCTCCGAGACGTAAAACACGTTCGTTCGAATCATAATACGGATTAAGAGACAGTAGTATGCTGTCCTTTGCTATTACCCTTCCTTCCGATAGCGCCTTCCATTCAGAGTTAAAACAATCCTTCTGCACCATCCTAATCAATTCACGTAGGCCCTCTTCTAATTCCACAATTGAGAGTCCTAATCCTCTTCGTTCTGCCACAGATGTACGACAATTAGATACGAAACGTTTTATATATGATATAATCCATACGAGTCGTGTATACGATGAATACTTGCTGATAAATGCTACACTTGGCATTTCTTTTACTGCTCACCTTTCTGACTTCAGTGTCAACAACCGACAGCGAATCCTGATCAATAGCATTACAAGGCCATTCGATGTCCGATCCTTGTAACCATGATGGCCCATGCCACCATAATTCACACGATGCCAACTTGGTTGCACTCATGCCACGGCTTAGATAATCTGCAGGGTTATCTTTCGATGCGACGTGTCTCCATTGCCTTTTGTCTGAGATTTCCAGGATTTTGTTTATTCGATTGGACACAAATACTTTCCAGTTGGCAGCTCCACCACGGATCCAACTGATGGTTATCATAGAATCTGACCAAAAAATAGTGTTCGAATAATTAATGTTAATTCTTAGATTCTCCCTTAGATACTTATAGATTTTGGCTGCTTCAAGCGCAGCACATAACTCTGCCCTAGGTATGGTTAGTTGTTGTTTAGTTGGCGATACTTTCCCTTTTGACAATAACAACTCTGTGTGATACTTATCCTCTCCAATTGGGAAGCGTAAGTAGGCTGCAGCTCCATATGCCCGTGACGACGCATCGCAAAACAGGTGCAGTTCAGCCACACCACCCGGTAGCCCCCATGTAACATGCCGTGGTATTCGTATAGTTACTATGTTTGGTAACTCCTTCACGAATTTCTCCCATTCTCTCTTAATAGTGTCCGGTAGTGTGCTATCCCAGCCAATTTTCTCCTTCCATAGATGCTGCATGAGAATTTTGGCAGTAATAATTATCGGACTAAGCCATCCCATGGGATCAAACAGTCGTGCAATTGCTGATAGTATTTTCCTCTTTGTAGGTGAGGTCGTTGGTGGAACGACATTCAAAGCAAAACGGAACTCATCTTCCTTAGGACTCCAGTAGAGACCTAAAGTGCGAATAGTATCATTACCTTCTACGTGTAACAATCCGCTTGATTCTCGATGCTCAACTGGTATGTTCTCTAATAGCTTTGGGCAATTACTCGCCCACTTCCTTAGTTCAAATGTACCACTACGAAGCATTCCAATCACTTGGTTCTTGACATCCTCCGTCTCTGCAATACTTTCGCCACCAGACAGTATGTCATCTACATACATTTGATGATTCACAACATTCACCGCCAGTGGATACTTCTCGCTTTCATCCATAGCTAATTGTTTCATAACTCTCATGGCTAAATAAGGGGCGGAGCTAGTTCCAAACATTACCGTTGTGCAGGCATATTCAGCCACATGATCACTAGTGTCCGGATTCCATAGAATACGTTGGTACTGCGCGTCGTCGGGTGGAACATTAATACATCTGTACATTTTTTCAACATCCGCCATAAATACCCATTTTAGCCCTCGCCAATTGAGAATGATTCCTTGAAGATGTACGTGCAATTTTGGACCAATTGCTAGAATCTCATTAAGTGATTTCCCATTACTCGTCTTGCTCGATCCATCGAAGACAACTCGTACCTTCGTAGTTGATGACGATTCCTTTATGACTGGGTGATGCGGTAGGTAACAATGATCGACTCCCCCAATGCCGGATTGCTCATCGTACTAGCCCGTGACGTCACACGTTCCATTTGACCCAGCTCCAGATACTCATTTATCGTGCCAACATAAGCGTTCTTCAAACTCGCATCGCTCCGCAACCGTCTGTCCAAAGAATGTAATCGTTTTAACGCGCCCTTATATGATTCTCCAATTACCATTGATTTGTCCAAGTAAGTAAGAAAAGGAAGACGAACAACATATTTCCCAGACGGCATTCGGCTATGTGTCTTAACGAAGAAATCTTCGCACCAGTTATCCTCTACTGAAAGCCCACGTGGCTCTTCGTCGAATTGTTCTAGCTCCCAGAACTTACATAACAATTGTTCAAGTATCTCATCAGCTTCCTTCTTACGGACAGTTATGGTGTAGGACGATCTGCTACCAGCTTCTTGATTCGTCTTCCCTGATACAATGTATCCCAAATGCGTATTTTGCGCCAGAGGCATACCACGTATTCCTCGATGCACTTCTCCTAACATCAGCTCATTGTGGACTTGTGGACTGAAGAAGTTCGGATCGGCCAACGGTAAGTCCTTCAGATGAGTCCACTCTTCAAATGGCAGTCGTTTGATTGGCATGCGCTTACTCACTATAGGTATTACTGACGCGAGCAGCTTGTATTTCGCATGTGGGTTGTAGATTGATCCTATGACAAGCTCCACCTGTGCTCTCGCATCTGTAATTTTAGTATCTGCTAATCCAGTAATCGTGATGTGAGCCCGTTTGCGCCGTAAACGTAGCTGCTGAGCTGCATTCTCTGAAATGAACGAAACTTGTGAACCTTGATCCAAAAACGCTCTAAATTGTAACGGATAGCCTTCTATCGACTCTACCCACACCGTTGCTGTTGGTAATAAAACCTCGTCTTTATGCCTTACCGCAATTTCTGTTGTACACTTTCCATTTAAAGCATTCGCAGATGCTGTTGGGATAACTCCCTTCCTTAGTGTGCCAAGTGATCTCTCGCCTCCTGACTTGTCTACATGAAGTAGTGTATGATGCCGTCCTTGACATTTTTCACAATTTACCGCACTGTCACATGCATCTATTCGGTGATTTGGTCTAAGGCATCTAAAACACAGTCGATGCCTCACCACACATGCCTTTCGTTCCGATAGCCTCATCTCCTGGAATATCTTGCATACTCCGATAAGGTGTCCATCCCCTTGACAGACAATGCATAGGTCTGTCTCTCGAGTAACAAATGAAGTCTTTGTGTAGTTCTGGTTAACTCGTAACCCATGTACACCTGGTCTTGCATTCCGATGTCTATCCCGTGATAGAATTCCCTCGATATTACCTGCTGACGCCGTAATCATTGTTCTGTACTGTGTTTCAAGATACTGACTGAGCTCCTCAAAGCTCGGCAGATTCTGTGTTGAAGATATTGACCGCTCCCAATCCACTCTTAATTGATTCGGTAATCTTTTCATCATGTAGTACACTAAAATTTCAGACTGTTGTCGCACATTCACACCAGTCTTCTCCAATGAATTCACACATGAGCGGGAAGTTTGCACAAATCTTCTCAAACTTTCCGCATCTCCATATTTAATTGGTAACTGCTGGTCGAACACATCCATGTAATGTAAAAACAACACTCGCTTGTTATCATACAAATTCATCAACATTCTCCAAGCCACTGCATAGTTCGCCGCTATTAGCGTTAGATGTTCAATATCCTTAGCTGCGTCTCCAACCAATGAATCCTTCAAATAATGAAAACGATGTAAGTCCGTCAGCTTCTCACAGTGGTGTACTCTTGTTAAAAACACCTCCTTAAACGCCGGCCACTCAATGAATTTCCCGCTGAAGGTAGGCAGTTTAACTGTTGGAAGTTTCACTTCCTCCAAAATTGATCCCATTTGTTCATGCACCGTCTGATGCAAACAAGACTCATCAAATGCAGTCGACGCCGGGATTCTCCGATCCTTATGTCTCTGCAACTCATTTCGAATCTCAGCTACTCCCATGATGTAGGTTTCTTCGAAACAGTCTCTGATGTCTTTGTCAAAATATCGACCCTTTATCTCCACATTATCTCGTTCTTGCACCAGTTGGTGATGATTGCGCTGAAAATCTGCGTGAAGGTGGGCCAGCGAGTCCAATCTGGCTTCCAGATGACTCTCGGTATGTACCGATTCCTCCGATTTATACCGCGCCAATGACTTCTCCAGCGAAGTAAGTAATGTGATTTGCTCCGTAGTCAACGGTAACAGTTTTTCAGCCATAATGAACACCTACCCAAACACATCAACGTTAAATTGTACTCACCCAAATCAGTCTATTCACTGGTAATTACACTCCAAATCCAATCGCCAAGATCAATCCTCCCGGGTTTCGGCACCAAAAATATGTTGGCTAACGGCTGCGCCTTGCGGAGCCCCAATCTGCTCGCTTTGTATGATGCGGCCTTCGGATGATTTCCACCGAGGCGTCCTTGAGGCACTTGCGATTTGGCAGGAATAAAATTATCAGGGTAGCTTCAAGTTGCTTTATTTTCTTAACCTAAAACTAAGTAGTACAATTTTCGGTGGGCAAAATGCAACCACATCGAACGAGATTAATTTCAAGAGTAAAATTCAAGTACATCAGACCACGCTGTCTTTTACAAAATTCAAAGTTCTGGAAATTTCCATAGAAGAAGTAAGCAAGAAAAGAATTAAAGTAACGGAACTCCAAGTTTGTCTCTTCAAAGTAATTTGCGCTGTTCTTGGTCTCTCTCTCTCTCTTCGGTCGTTTTCTCTCTTCAGCAAAGAGTGTATTGATTCAGTTGTAGCCCAAACAATAACTGAGAATCTCCAAGCTATTAGAGCAGTATTAACTGAACATTATAGCAAACTAAAGACATGGCGAAAAACAGCCGCAAATGCGTTCTACAGTGATTTCAAACAAAAAGCAATAACTGTGCTAACAGACACAATATTGAATTTAAACAAACACCTGATTTGGAAACTTCAATAGTACTGGAAGAAAAAACGCAACTAATGGCTGATGAAGAAATAGGTCGAGAAGAACCATCAGTGAGCTCTGATCAATCAATCATAAGTCTTAACAAACCAGCAATTCCAAAAGAAAACAACACAAACAGTGGTAGAATTCATAAACACAACCACCAGGCTGCTACCATACTTCGTTGGTGATATTAAAATTCTACCGGGTTTCCTTGGATCGCTTCGCGTACTTAACACCATAAAAGAAACGCACGAAGCAGTAGCCATCGAAATTCTAAAATCAAAATTAAAAGTTCTGAAACAACTATTGACGAAGTAATACGAAAACTATCAACAATCTTCAAGGGTGAATCAGTGGATCTTTTAACAGCAAAAATTAAAAATCTGCAGAGAAACCCCAATAGCTGTGATTCATACACAAAGGAGATTACTGAGTTGACCGACGACCTTAAAGGCGCATATATTTCGGATGGTCTTCCAACTGAACAAGCAATAAAATACACTACCAAAGTGGTAGTAAATGCTATGGTAAGTCATACCAAAAGTCAAAGAGCCTAGATATTAATGGAATCAGGAAACTTTGATTCAGCTAAAGAAGCCATCACTAGATTTACCACACTTTCAGTAGAGTCGGGCTCCACAGAAAGTTTCCAAAATAATACCATTTTTTATGCCCAGCATAAAGACCGCGGTAGACGCCGCTATAACAATAATGGTAACCGGAGAAACAACTCGAATTGGAACAATAACAACTCGAACTGGAGCAATAACGATGCCCACAGAGCACAACGAGGCCGAAATAATTCACGCTACCGCAGAGGCGGTCGTGGAGTTGGACACAATAGTAATAGACAAAGCACAAATGGATTCCTTGTATGCGGTATCATTTATATTTATGACACTTCCCTTCTTTAGGAATGTTGTCATAGGTTTTGTTACCTTGGCAAAATCTTTAATAAACTTGCGATAAAATCCGCACAGTCCAAGAAAAGCTTTAATTTTTCTTTTGAGTTTTGGGATATTCCTCTACAACTCTAATTTTTTCCGGGTTTGCTTGAATACCTTGATCATTAATAATATGACCTAAAAATTTTGTTTCCTTTTTTAGGAATTCGCATTTATTGAGTTGAATTGTTAAATTAGCTTCTTTTAATTTTTCGAAAACTTTTTGGAGACTTATTAAATGTTCCTCGAAAGAGGTTGAAAAGATGTTTATATCATCTAGATAAACTAGACAATGTTCACCTAAGGGCATGGGAAATCTATCTGATATAGTTACCTCATTCAGATTGCGATAATCAATAACTACTCGAAAGTGTTTTTTCCCTGTTGCATCATCCTTTTTTGGTACTACCCATATCGGGCTACAATAAGGTGAATTTGACCTTCTGATTATGCCTTGATTAAGCATATCTGTAATTTGTTTGTTTACTTCCTCTTCGTGAATTTGAGGGTAAGGGTATGGTTTTTATACCATACACCCATAGGGTGAAATGGTATATTCAAGTCGCCAAAATGTATGTAACAGGCAGAAGGAAGCTTTTCCGACCCCATAAAGTATATATATTCTTGATCAGTATCAACAGCCGAGTCGATCTAGATGTCCGTCTGTCCGTCCGTCTGTCCGTCCGTATGAACGCCTAGATCTCGGAGACTATAAGAGATAGAGCCACCAAATTTGGAATGTAGGCTCGTGTAGTATGTAGAGTGATCAAAAAAAAACGGTTATCTCAAAAATTTGGCACACTTGAATTTGATACTAATACCCAGCAAAATACCAAATTTGATCAAAATCGGACAAAAAATAACCAAGTTGCGCAAGTGGCGCTAGGGTGCTCATATGCATGAGTGAGTGGGATACTAAGATATGCTTGTAAAAAGCATGTGAACAAATTTTTTTTTTAAATTGGCAAATGCATCTGTTATTACAAATTTGATATATTTGTTTTACTAATGTATGGTATACCTATATGGTATACCCCTCGTCTCGCCGACTTACTTGCTTCATTTATAAATAGGTTCGTCTGTTGTTGTTTTTATAGTGTGTTGTTGTTTTTATGTGTACATTTAAGTGTTTTGTCGTCATTAAATTTGAGCAATTCAAATTTTTTAACTATTGTGTTTAGACCTTTCTTTTCCTCTAAATTAAGGTGAGAATCTCGAATATGATGAGAAGTAAATTCTTCAAATTCACTGATCTCGTCGACTTTTGCTATCGATAGAATCTCTTCATATGTATTAGGCACAATATTTTGCATTTTAAATGAAATACCGTTTAAAGTAACCGTCTGAGTCTCGTAGTCGATTTTTGCTTTACTTGCTCTAAGTACGGGACCACCTATTAAAAGATCATATCTTTCAGAGAAGTTGTCGATATGAAAAGGCTGGAAATCAAAAAGATTGATCACCTTCAGAATTTTTACACCATTTATAGTTTGTATTTGAGCTTCATTATCTGAAAAAATTTTCGGACCAGAACTGGTCTTTATTAAATTTACACTACTGCCTGAGTCAATGAGGCAGGTATTGTAATTTTAATAACTACTGTTTGGGTTTGTCGTCCGAGGCTGTTTGTCGAAAAATCCGAATCTTCGTTTGAAAAACTTTCGGTGGTGTCCATCGGGACGTTGGACTGCTTAGACTGACCGCTTGTGTTATCTATTTGTCTGCTTGAATCAAACTGATTCTGCCTCGGGTTTTGATTACGTTTATATCTTTTAGTATTGTTCGAATTATTTTCATTATTATAATTCTGGTTAGTGTAACTCTGATTAGTGTTACTTTGGTTGGTATTACTCTGGTTAGTATTACTTTGGTTAGTATTAGTGTTGTCATTTCGTTGGTTATACGAATTAGTGGGTGAGTTTGATGCATGCGAAAAGGCTTGACTTTTTGAGTTATGAGGCTTTGATTTATATTCGAAATCATATATTCCTTTCTCTATTGCTGCCTGTCGCAAACCTGGTTTCGGCTGTTTTCATTCTAACATGGAATTCCATCGGAATTTGTTCCGCAATAACTTGCGCTATAGCTCTATCCATTAATTGTGTATACATTGTCGTATTTGGTTCATCGTTTTCAAGAGCTAACTTATCAAGTATATCATACGATAGTTTATTTAAATGGTCAACTAGCTTACGAATTGATCCTCTCTATTGCGCTTTTATAGATGTGATCTACCAAAAGCGATAATGATTAGAGCTCTTGCAGTTGTATCCAGGTTGAAGGTTGGTTCCTGATGACAAGGCTGTGGGCGTTTCCCGAGGTGAGCTGTATGATGCTTTGAAATATTCGGGTCTGCTGCTCCAAATTCATTCTTGGGTATGCCGTCAACAATTGGTCAATTTTCAATTGTTCAAAATTAATGTTTATATATTTTGTCGCTTTTTCCACGGGATCACAAACACTAATTTTGTTTTCCAGTGCACATGGACTGCAGGGATCAAAGGATATGCAATGCCCAGACATATACTCTGTTTGTAGTGATTTTAGTTCACTACCTAGTTTTCCGATTGTCCAAAGGATCAATACTTTAATGGAATACTAGACTAACCCTTCTGAGAATGATGAGTTTGTTTCGCGGATAATATACAAAGCTAACTTTAACACAGTTACTTATAAATTATCCTACCGATTTGCGCCAATGACGTTTACTTATTGATGTCGATTCATACAAGTGATGTAAACGGAGTTTTTAAAACAGATAATCTTTATTTGTTCGACCGTATAGTCAGATGGTGAATTAAGAACTAAAAATACAGAGTTTGGTCTCGTATGTCGAGACCTCCAAAAGTTTTAAGTATATAAGAGGATTCTTATGTATATAAAATATGATTTGAGCAAAGTATATACATATGTGTATATATGCATGCATTGTTTATAAGTGGATAATTGTCGCTGATGGGTATTTATGCATGTATGTAGATGCTTTGCTCTTATAAGTGCTTAGTAAGTATTTTTTGGAAATCAATGTTCGCGATCCGATGCATTGTTTATAAATAAATGGACAACTGTCGTTGACGGATGTTTATGTTCTTATAAGTGCTTATAATTGATTTTCATAATTAATGCTCACAATCCGTAATGTTGTTTATCGGGTATATACTTAGGTTTGGCGTTGGGACTTACTTCTATAACGTCACTCTTCCCTTCTTTATTTTCGAGTGCGACCTCGTGCTCTTTAACTCTATTCTTGTTTTTATATTGAACATATATGTTTCTAAAAAAAAATTGAACATTGAATATAACATAAATTGTTATCAGAAAAATCATTCCAAAAAGTATTGAATATGTTATTATCTTAAATTTACTAGTTTCTTTTTGTCCAAGCCAGATTGCGTTTTTGGTTTCGATATTTGATAATACAGTAATTTTGCTTACATTATTTTCCAAAAATAATGGGTATGTGAATGAATTTGATATGGATAATTGATTTAATTCCAAGGTACAATTATAGATTTTAATGATTTGGTTGCCTTTGATGATTGGCTTATTCTTTTCGCAATCTTGGTTTATGTTAGGCTTGCTTAAATTATAAGTAATTATAATATTTGGTTGGACATAAAATTCAATCTGTTCAATTTCTGCCTTAACGTATAAGCAATTAGTTGGCAAGTTTTTTATTATGCCAGTGATACATTGATCTGTAATGATTTTCTTGTCAGTATTATAGATAACATCCTTAATTTGATAAAATTCCTCTTCTAAATCATATTTAAGCCAACTTTTATTATGGTCGGGATATCTCAAAATCTTACATTTTGGGTAAGATTTAATTTCTTTTGGAATATGGGATATTATACAAATTTCATCTGTTTCTTTACTTAACCAGGCTGAAGTTTTTATGTTTAATAATATTTTAGCATCAATATTTTTCAATTCATCGTAACTCAAAAGTTTAGGGTTAAATAAACCTAATCGTGTTAGTTGCAATGCAAGTTCTATGTTTTCAACATAAGTGGTTAGATATTCAATATTTTTGTTAAGTTGAAAAACCTCTGCATTTAAATAAGTTTTATTTATAATATGATTCAATTTTTCAATTACGTGGTTTAATTCTTTTGTCTGTACTATTTCGCTACTCAGTATATTGAGTTTCGATTCTAATTCCTCTTTGTCGTCTTCGTCTAATGTTCCAAATAAATATTTGTAAGTTTTGCCTATTATGTTTAAGAGTCCACGTTTGGATCTTCCTGTAAAATGCAATCCTTTCATTTGGTTTTCCTAATTGAATTGTCCTAATTGAATAATTCAACCGCCGCCGCGTACAGACGTGTTTTTTAATGCACTCCGCAAAATTTAGTGTAAAAAATAAAAAGACCGCGTTTGCAAAAATTGTGTAGGGCTCTCAGTCGCCTCAGAGACGCCAATTTACAATCATATTGCTATTAGTTTGTTCTAATAGCAATAAATACTAAGTTGCAACAACAAAGTGAGCACCTTTTTTGGAAAAGCCATGTCCACCAATTCGGGCCCAAGCTCTCTTGATCCCCACCAGCAACAGCTACAAGAACTACTTGTACAACAACAACGTGAGCGTCGTCTCTCGGTCCAACGCAACAACGCGTACTTTTCGGTGGTGTCGCCGACCCCACTGAATGCTACCGTAAGCAATAACACCGAAAGTGCAAGCCACTCAGCAACAGCAAGCCACAACAGCAATTTACCGTGGAGAGAGCAGTGTGCTTCTCCATCAATATCGATAACTGGGTCACCGATTGCACCGACCAGCACCGTCAGCTCGTTGACAGCAACTGCTGCAACGTCTGCAGAAGTATTGACCTGCCTCAAGCCGTCATCGACAAGTCGCCCAGAGTCAGCCACGACAAGAAACCCAACGCCTTCTGTCCAAACTGGAATGGATAGATATATTAAAATAACTAAGCGGAAGCTAAGCCCGCAAAAGAAAAAAATTGGCAATACGCCTAAAATAACCAAAACAAATGAACGAGCAGCACTTCTAAGCGGAAATCGTTTTAAAATTCTTGCCGATCAGCAAGACGATCAAGCCGGCGCTGTGGATAAAGTTAAATCGGCTAGACCACCCCCTCTATACATCCGTGGAGCCAACTGCAGCGCCCTGATTTCGAAGCTAGTAGAAACAGTAGGGGCAAATAACTTTGTTGTAACCCCTCTCAACAGGGGTAACATAAAAGAAATTAAATGTCAAACCCAAACTGAGGACAATTTCCGCATCATCGAAAAGTACCTCCGTAATGCTAACATAAACTTCTATACCTACCAACTAAAAAGCAGTAAAGGGCTCCAGGTTGTGTTAAAGGGGATCGAGCCATCGGTCCCACTTCAAGAAATAGCAGACGCATTGGCCGAAAAAGGGTTTGCGGTTAAGTCCGTTGTCAATATCATCAACAGGAATAAAGTCGCACAGCCGCTCTTTAAAATCGAGCTCCAACCAGATGCAAAGCGGTCGAAGCCAAATGAAGTGCATCCAATCTACAACCTTCAGCTCCTATTGCACAGAAGAATCACCGTAGAGGAGCCCCATAAGAGATACCAACCACCTAAGTGTAAGAACTGCCAGGAATACAACCACACCTCTAACAATTGCAATCTTAGGTCAGTGTGTGTTGGCTGCGGCGAACATCATAAAGATGGCATTTGCACCAAGGACAGAAACAACGTCGCACTAAGACTATGCAGTAACTGTGGAGGGAACCACACAGCCAACTACAGGGGATGTCCTGTCTTCAAGGATCTTAAATCGCACCTAAACGGGCGTAAACCCCCAGCTGGACCAAAAATCACCTTCAACGCCTCCAAAACTACACCGGAGGTATTCTTCGCCAAGGCTGTTAGATCATCTAACATGCCTGCTACAACCAATCCTAGTGTATCCTTCGCTAGTGTACTCCGAACTGGACAGACGGAGCCCGCGAAAGAGACCCCGTCACTCCACTATCTACAGAATCCGCAACCTAGCGCACCAGAGCTTGGCCAGCAAACTCCAAGTGGTTTAGAGGCCCTATTGATCTCACTTAATCAAAACATGACCACTTTTATGACGTTCATGCAAAACTGTATGCAGGAACTGATGCGGAATCAAAACCTGCTTATCCAGAAGCTTATCGAGAATAAATAATGGCTTCCCTACGTCTATGTCTTTGGAATGCTAATGGCGTCTCCAAGCACAAAAATGAACTGCAACTATTCCTACACTCAAGTGAAATCGACGTCATGCTGATATCGGAAACACATTTAACATCAAAAAATAACTTTCAAATACCAAAATACACCTTCTACGCAACAAACCATCCAGACGGAAAAGCTCATGGCGGGACTGGTATCCTAATCAAAAACCGTATAAAACACTCGTTCCTCAACAGATTCGAAACACAGCACCTACAAGCAACTGCTATAACCATCCAAACCAGCTGCGGCAACACTACGTTGGTTGCCCTGTACTGCCCACCACGCTTCTCAATCTCTGAAAAGGAATTCACCGGTTTCTTTAACACACTCGGAGAACGCTTCATTGCAGCAGGGGACTATAACGCCAAACATACGCACTGGGGATCTCGCCTGGTAAATCCTAAAGGCAAGCAGTTGTACAATACAATAGTCAACCCACTCAATAAGATGGATTGCGTCTCACCGGGTAGGCCCACTTATTGGCCCACAGATCCACAGAAAATGCCTGACTTGATTGATTTCGCAGTAACCAAGAGGATTCCGCGTAATCGGATCACTGCGGAAACACTGCTAGATTTAACCTCCGATCACTCTCCAGTGCTATTCACACTGTTAACAAGACCTCAAGTACTTGATCGCCCATATATGCTTACAAACAACAAAACAAATTGGCTTAAATTTAAAATGTACATGAGTGCCCACATTGACTGTTCGCCGAAACTGGATGCTGCAGAGGACATTGACATGTGCGTCTCTGCACTTGAGTCGATGCTGGGAGCTGCAGCAAGAGTATCTACGCCACATGCCTCTACTTACGCTAAACCTGCTGTCAGGCCTACGAACCGGCGGATAGAACAATTAGTAACGGAAAAACGACGTCTAAGAAGAGAATGGCAGATTACTCGATCACCAGCAGCAAAACTTCGCCTAAGGCATGCCAGCCGCAACCTCTCCAAGGAGTTAAGACAAGAAATCTGAGCTCAATGGAAATACATAGAAAAGCTCAGTCCATCCAGCACTAAACATCCTCTGTGGAAAGCCCACCCAACTTTAAGCGCGCCTACAGAGACAGTTTCACCAATAAGGGGCCCAACAGGTGGATGGGCCCGCAGCGACGAAGAGAGGGCATCCGTATTTGCCACACATCTTAAAATGGTTTTCCAGCCAAATCCAACATCAAACTCATTTGTACTTCCCCCTTCGAGCACATTAACGGATAGTGAGTACTCGGAACTCCAATCGGATGAGATCACTGCAGTTATTAAAAACCACATAAAGCCGAACAAAGCCCCTGGCCATGACCTAATCACACCAAAAATGATCCTAGAACTCCCTACTATCGCCATACAATACATCTGCAAAATGTTCAACGCTATAATAAGAATTGGCTACTTCCCAAGAGCATGGAAAAGGTCCACTATCATCATGATTCCTAAAGTGGGAAAGGACAAAACCCAACCATCATCCTATAGGCCAATTAGTTTGCTGCCATGTCTTTCGAAGCTTTTGAAAAGGTCCTGCAGATTCGTCTAAACTCATTTCTGGCATCGGAGAACACAATCCCTTCTCACCAGTTCGGCTTCCGCGAAAAACATGGGACAATTGAACAAGTCAATCGTATAACATCCGAAATAAGAACAGCATTCGAACTAAAAGAATACTGTACGGCTGTCTTTCTCGACGTTGCCCAGGCTTTCGACAGAGTCTGGCTGGAGGGTTTAATGTTCAAAATCCGGCAGAAACTCCCACAGTACACCCACAAACTCATGGAATCTTACCTTTACAATACGAAATTCGCTGTAAGATGTAATGGCTCCGTCTCGGCTGACTTTGAAATCGAAGCTGGTGTACCGCAAGGCAGTGTACTCGGACCATTGCTCTATCTGCTGTACACTGCAGACTTACCAACGAGTCTAGGACTTACAACGTCCACTTTTGCCGATGACACGGCAATCCTCAGCAGATCCAAATGCCCGATACAAGCCTCTGCAAAATTAGAGGAACACCTCAAGGTGGTAGAGGAATGGCTAGCAACCTGGCGTATCCGGGTCAACGAGCAGAAATGCAAACATGTTACATTTACGCTTAACAGAAGAAACTGTCCAGCTATAATGCTAAACAACGTACCAATTCCTCAAGCCGTGGATGTCACTTACCTTGGTATCCACCTAGACAGAAGACTAACTTGGCGCAAGCACATTGAGGCAAAAAAGTCACAGCTTAAACTGAAAGCGAGTAGCTTACATTGGATCATCAATGCTCGGTCACCTCTACGTCTGGAGTATAAAGTCCTCCTATATAACTCCGTACTGAAACCCATCTGGACTTACGGTGCCGTACTATGGGGAAATGCAAGTACCAGCAATGTCGACATTATACAAAGGGCGCAGTCGAAGATTTTAAGATCAATCACTGGGGCTCCGTGGTACATACGGAACGACAACATTCAAAATGATCTAAATATACCTAGCGTAAAATCTGAAATAGGTAGTCAACAACTAAAGTATTCTGCGAAACTGGATGTACACCCTAATGTTCTTGCCAATTCCCTTACGCGAACTAATAATAGAACTCGTCTTAAAAGAAATGACAGACCAACCCAATAATAAATGATTAGGGCCGCCTGCAATATCCCCTGGATATATCTTAAGTACTAGATTAAGAAAAATATCTCAAACTTGTTGTTAGGCTCTAATTTAAGAGTAGATTCAACAAATATATATTAAACGTTAAAAAAAAAAAAAAATTTGGTTTTCTAAATTTTTCATTAAATATGGTGTATTATAGTCTTTTATTTTCAGATGTTGCGATTTTAAGGTATTAAAGGCAATTTCAATTTGGGTGCAATTTATAGTAAACGAATGTAAATTAAATTCAGTGTACTCCTCAACTGCTCCTGTTTTAAATAAAATGAATGGTAATCTTTTCTTATTAAGTTTTCGAATTCTGTCCTCCTTTACTTCTTGAGTGTCCATTTCTATTTCCCTATTATATAAGAAAACCTGAGTTAGTTATTGGCATCTAGTGTTCTGTTAGATGCTTGTAAAATTCTCCTATCGAGTAAAAAATTTGTAACAGGGCACGCTTCGATTCTATCCATATCCTATCTCGGGTTTTCATAACTTTAACCAGTTTCGAGTGTAGGTCTATACACGTTAGATACCAATCTCCTGAATATTCCCAATAATCTATGACATATATATTTTTACACTCAGGTGTTACCTCAAATGGTCTATCAGTTCGCTGGTGTTCATGTTTAGCTGTATTACAAATGATACACTGATTGATAATATTTCGAATTTCTGACGCAAATTTAGGGTAGAAATATTTTTGTTTGAATGTCAAAATTGTTTTGTTGATTTCGTTATGAATCTGGTCTTCATGGATATCACTAATAATGCTGCTTTATTCTGCAACATTTTTTATGTTTATTAAATTTTTTGCACATTTCAGCACCGTGGTGCCTGTTTTGGGGGCAATATAAACTCGTTGTAAAAGAGCAAAGTCGGTTTCACTTTCTATTAAAATTGCTGGCGTCTTTCCACAGAAATGTTCTTTTATAATGTCTGTGGCAAACTCTGTTGTCATGACACTTTAAGTTATTGTACTGATGGTTTTACCAAAGTATTGTTCTGAGGTTTTAAGATCTTTATTTGATTTAATAAAGATAACTTGGTTTTTAAAATTGTTAAGTGGTTTTTCTGAAATAAGAATTCCATGGTTTTCGTTTTCACTCGTACTATGGCACGTAGCCATTGTGACTGTGTCTAAGACATTGACTTCTTTAATTTTAATGCGAGACAATGCGTCTGCTACATTATTTTCTTTGCCCGATATATGCTGTATGTCAAAATCTTATTCGTTTAACTTGATTTTATATCTCTGTAACTTCATATTGGGTTCTTTCAGATTATGAAGCCACTGCAAAGGTTTATGGTCACTGTTTATTTTATAATGCCGACCGTAGAGATAAGCTCGAAAATATTTGGTAGCCCATACGATAGCTAACAGTTCTTTTTCGATGGTCGAATAGTTAACTTCATGCTTATTAAGGGTACGACTTGCAAAGCATATTGGTTTGCCGACCTGTGAAAGCACGGCACCTATCGCAAAGTCACTAGCATCTGTTGTTAACACAAATTCCCTTTTAAAGTCTAGCAAGTATTGGATCTGATACAATTAGTGCTTTTAGCTTGGTAAAGGATTCTTTGTATGCGGTATCATTTATATTTATGACACTTCCCTTTTTTAGGAATGTTGTCATAGGTTTTGTCACCTTGGGAAAATCTTTAATAAACTTGCGATAAAATCCGCACAGTCCAAGAAAAGCTTTAATTTTTTTTTGAGTTTTTGGAATGAGATATTCCTCTACAACTCTAATTTTTTCCGGGTTTGCTTGAATCCCTTGATCATTAATAATATGACCTAAAAATTTTGTTTCCTTTTTTAGGAATTCGCATTTATTGAGTTGAATTGTTAAATTAGCTTCTTTTAATTTTTCGAAAACTTTTTGTTCCTCGAGAGAGGTTGAAAACACGATTATATCATCTAGATAAACTAGACAATGTTCACCTAATATGTCTTTCAGCACTTCGTTCATTAGCCTCTGGAAAGTAGCAGGTGCGTTTTTTAAACCAAATGGCATTCTAAATGAATGCTGTTTTCTTGATGGAGTTTTCATCCATCGGAATTTGGTGAAAACCTTTCGCCAAGTCTAGAGTTGTAAAATACTGACATCTGCCTAGTTTGTCTAATAATTCATCAATATTTGGCATGGGAAATCTTTCTGATATAGTTACCTCATTCAGATTGCGATAATCAATAACTACTCGAAACTGTTTTTTCCCTGTTGCATCATACTTTTTTGGTACTTTATAAATAGGTTTTTATAAATAGGTTCTTCTGTTGTTGTTTTTATAGTGTGTTGTTGTTTTTATGTGTACATTTAAGTGTTTTGTCGTCATTAAATTTGAGCAATTCAAATTTTTTAACTATTGTGTTTAGACCTTTCTTTTCCTCTAAATTAAGGTGAGAATCTCGAATATGATGAGAAGTAAATTCTTCAAATTCACTGATCTCGTCGACTTTTGCTATCGATAGAATCTCTTCATATGTATTAGGCACAATATTTTGCATTTTAAATGAAATACCGTTTAAAGTAACCGTCTGAGTCTCGTAGTCGATTTTTGCTTTACTTGCTCTAAGTACGGGACCACCTATTAAAAGATCATATCTTTTAGAGAAGTTGTCGATATGAAAAGGCTGGAAATCAAAAAGATTGATCACCTTCAGAATTTCTACACCATTTATAGTTTGTATTTGAGCTTCATTATCTGAAAAAATTTTCGGACCAGAACTGGTCTTTATTAAATTTACACTACTGCCTGAGTCAATGAGGCAGGTATTGTAATTTTAATAACTACTGTTTGGGTTTGTCGTCCGAGGCTGTTTGTCGAAAAATCCGAATCTTCGTTTGAAAAACTTTCGGTGGTGTCCATCAGGACGTTGGACTGCTTAGACTGAGCGCTTGTGTTATCTATTTGTCTGTTTGAATCAAACTGATTCTGCCTCGGGTTTTGATTACGTTTATATCTTTTAGTATTGTTCGAATTATTTTCATTATTATAATTCTGGTTAGTGTAACTCTGATTAGTGTTACTTTGGTTGGTATTACTCTGGTTAGTATTACTTTGGTTAGTGTTATTGTTGTCATTTCGTTGGTTATACGAATTAGTGGGTGAGTTTGATGCATGCGAAAAGGCTTGACTTTTTGAGTTATGAGGCTTTGATTTATATTCGAAATCATATATTCCTTTCTCTATTGCTGCCTGTCGCAAACCTAATATTGTGCTGGTTTCAGCTGTTTTCATTCTTACATGGAATTCCATCGGAATTTGTTCCGCAATAACTTGCGCTATAGCTCTATCCATTAATTGTGTATACATTGTCGTATTTGGTTCATCGTTTTCAAGAGCTAACTTATCAAGTATATCATACGATAGTTTATTTAAATGGTCAACTAGCTTACGAATTGATCCTCTCTATTGCGCTTTATAGATGTGATCTACCAAAAGCGATAATGATTAGGAGCTCTTTCAGTTGTATCCAGGTTGAAGGTTGGTTCCTGATGACAAGGCTGTGGGCGTTTCCCGAGGTGAGCTGTATGATGCTTTGAAATATTCGGGTCTGCTGCTCCAAATTCATTCTTGGGTATGCCGTCAACAATTGGTCAATTTTCAATTGTTCAAAATTAATGTTTATATATTTTGTCGCTTTTTCCACGGGATCACAAACACTAATTTTGTTTTCCAGTGCATATGGATTGCAGGGATCAAAGGATATGCAATGCCCAGACATATACTCTGTTTGTAGTGATTTTAGTTCACTACCTAGTTTTCCGATTGTCCAAAGGATCAATACTTTAATGGAATACTAGATTAACCCTTCTGAGAACGATGGGTTTGTTTCGCGGATAAGATACAGAGGTAACTTTAACACAGTTACTTATTAATTATCCTACCGACTGCGCCAATGACGTTTACTTATTGATGTCGATTCATACAAGTGATGTAAACGGAGTTTTTAAAACAGATAATCTTTATTTGTTCGACCGTATAGTCAGATGGTGAATTAAGAACTAAAAATACAGAGTTTGGTCTCGTATGTCGAGACCTCCAAAAGTTTTAAGAATATAAGAGGATTCTTATGTATATAAAATATGATTTGAGCAAAGTATATACATATGTGTATATATGCATGCATTGTTTATAAGTGGACAATTGTCGCTGATGGGTATTTATGCATGTATGTAGATGCTTTGCTCTTATAAGTGCTTAGTAAGTATTTTTTGGAAATCAATGTTCGCGATCCGATGCATTGTTTATAAATAAATGGACAACTGTCCTTGACGGATGTTTATGTTCTTATAAGTGCTTATAATTGATTTTCATAATTAATGCTCACAATCCGTAATGTTGTTTATCGGGTATATACTTAGGTTTGGCGTTGGGACTTACTTCTATAACGTCACTCTTTCCTTCTTTATTTTCGAGTGCGACCTCGTGCTCTTTAACTCTATTCTTGTTTTTATATTGAACATATATGTTTCTAAAAAAAAATTGAACATTGAATATAACATAAATTGTTATCAGAAAAATCATTCCAAAAAGTATTGAATATGTTATTATCTTAAATTTACTAGTTTCTTTTTGTCCAAGCCAGATTGCGTTTTTGGTTTCGATATTTGATAATACAGTAATTTTGCTTACATTATTTTCCAAAAATAATGGGTATGTATAATCTGAGAATGAATTTGATATGGATAATTGATTTAATTCCAAGGTACAATTATAGATTTTAATGATTTGGTTGCCTCTGATGATTGGCTTATTCTTTTCGCAATCTTGGTTTATGTTAGGCTTGCTTAAATTATAAGTAATTATAATATTTGGTTGGACATAAAATTCAATCTGTTCAATTTCTGCCTTAACGTATAAGCAATTAGTTGGCAAGTTTTTTATTATGCCAGTGATACATTGATCTGTAATGATTTTCTTGTCAGTATTATAGATAACATCCTTAATTTGATAAAATTCCTCTTCTAAATCATATTTAAGCCAACTTTTATTATGGTCGGGATATCTCAAAATCTTAAATTTTGGGTAAGATTTAATTTCTTTTGGAATATGGGATATTATACAAATTTCATCTGTTTCTTTACTTAACCAGGCTGAAGTTTTTATGTTTAATAATATTTTAGCATCAATATTTTTCAATTCATCGTAACTCAAAAGTTTAGGTTTAAATAAACCTAATCGTGTTAGTTGCAATGCAAGTTCTATGTTTTCAACATAAGTGGTTAGATATTCAATATTTTTGTTAAGTTGAGAAACCTCTGCATTTAAATAAGTTTTATTTATAATATGATTCAATTTTTCAATTACGTGGTTTAATTCTTTTGTCTGTACTATTTCGCTACTCAGTATATTGAGTTTCGATTCTAATTCCTCTTTGTCGTCTTCGTCTAATGTTCCAAATAAATATTTGTAAGTTTTGCCTATTATGTTTAAGAGTCCACGTTTGGATCTACTTGTAAAATGCAATCCTTTCATTTGGTTTTCTAAATTTTTCATTAAATATGGTGTATTATAATCTTTTATTTTCAGATGTTGCGATTTTAATTTGTTAAAGGCAATTTCAATTTGGGTGCAATTTATAGTAAACGAATGTAAATTAAATTCAGTGCACTCCTCAACTGCTCCTGTTTTAAATAAAATGAATCCCTGGTTAGTGTCAATTGGTGCGATTTCAATTTTCCTCGCTTGTACAGTGGTTAGAACAACTAATCCAATGAAGATTCCGAAGATTCCTGTAGGGGATGAGATTTGGTATACTTTATTTTTTTATAGTCACTAAAGTGTCTCTAAAAAATTCTTTCTTTTTTTATTTTGATAGTGCTTATTATCAAGTTTTTTAGTATCTGCAAGTTCTTCATAGGGTAAGTCTGTTTTCTTGTTCATCTTTTTTTGTGAATATTAAGATTTACTTTTAATATTGGTAATCTTTTCTTATTAAGTTTTCGAATTCTGTCCTCCTTTACTTCTTGAGTGTCTATTTCTATTTCCCTATTATATAAGAAAACCTCTGAGTTAGTTATTGGCATCTAGTGTTCTGTTAGATGCTTGTAAAATTCTCCTATCGAGTAAAAAATTTGTAACAGGGCACGCTTCGATTCTATCCATATCCTATCTCGGGTTTTCATAACTTTAACCAGTTTCGAGTGTAGGTCTATACACGTTAGATACCAATCTCCTGAATATTCCCAATAATCTATGACATATATATTTTTACACTCAGGTGTTACCTCAAATGGTCTATCAGTTCGCTGGTGTTCATGTTTAGCTGTATTACAAATGATACACTGATTGATAATATTTCGAATTTCTGACGCAAATTTAGGGTAGAAATATTTTTGTTTGAATGTCAAAATTGTTTTGTTGATTTCGTTATGAATCTGGTCTTCATGGATATCACTAATAATGCTGCTTTATTCTGCAACATTTTTTATGTTTATTAAATTTTTTGCACATTTAAGCACCGTGGTGCCTGTTTTGGGGGCAATATAAACTCGTTGTAAAAGAGCAAAGTCGGTTTCACTTTCTATTAAAATTGCTGGCGTCTTTCCACAGAAATGTTCTTTTATAATGTCTGTGGCAAACTCTGTTGTCATGACACTGTAAGTTATTGTACTGATGGTTTTACCAAAGTATTGTTCTGAGGTTTTAAGATCTTTGTTTGATTTACTAAAGATAACTTGGTTTTTAAAATTGTTAAGTGGTTTTTCTGAAATAAGAATTCCATGGTTTTCGTTTTCACTCGTACTATGGCACGTAGCCAAAGAGCAAAGTCGGTTTCACTTTCTATTAAAATTGCTGGCGTCTTTCCACAGAAATGTTCTTTTATAATGTCTGTGGCAAACTCTGTTGTCATGACACTTTAAGTTATTGTACTGATGGTTTTACCAAAGTATTGTTCTGAGGTTTTAAGATCTTTATTTGATTTAATAAAGATAACTTGGTTTTTAAAATTGTTAAGTGGTTTTTCTGAAATAAGAATTCCATGGTTTTCGTTTTCACTCGTACTATGGCACGTAGCCATTGTGACTGTGTCTAAGACATTGACTTCTTTAATTTTAATGCGAGACAATGCGTCTGCTACATTATTTTCTTTGCCCGATATATGCTGTATGTCAAAATCTTATTCGTTTAACTTGATTTTATATCTCTGTAACTTCATATTGGGTTCTTTCAGATTATGAAGCCACTGCAAAGGTTTATGGTCACTGTTTATTTTAAAATGCCGACCGTAGAGATAAGCTCGAAAATATTTGGTAGCCCATACGATAGCTAACAGTTCTTTTTCGATGGTCGAATAGTTAACTTCATGCTTATTAAGGGTACGACTTGCAAAGCATATTGGTTTGCCGACCTGTGAAAGCACGGCACCTATCGCAAAGTCACTAGCATCTGTTGTTAACACAAATTCCCTTTTAAAGTCTTGCAAGTATTGGATCTGATACAATTAGTGCTTTTAGCTTGGTGAAGGATTCTTTGTATGCGGTATCATTTATATTTATGACACTTCCCTTTTTTAGGAATGTTGTCATAGGTTTTGTCACCTTGGGAAAATCTTTAATAAACTTGCGATAAAATCCGCACAGTCCAAGAAAAGCTTTAATTTTTTTTTTGAGTTTTTGGAATGAGATATTCCTCTACAACTCTAATTTTTTCCGGGTTTGCTTGAATCCCTTGATCATTAATAATATGACCTAAAAATTTTGTTTCCTTTTTTAGGAATTCGCATTTATTGAGTTGAATTGTTAAATTAGCTTCTTTTAATTTTTCGAAAACTTTTTGGAGACTTATTAAATGTTCCTCGAGAGAGGTTGAAAATACGATTATATCATCTAGATAAACTAGACAATGTTCACCTAATATGTCTTTCAGCACTTCGTTCATTAGCCTCTGGAAAGTAGCAGGTGCGTTTTTTAAACCAAATGGCATTCTAAATGAATGCTGTTTTCTTGATGGAGTTTTCATCCATCGGAATTTGGTGAAAACCTTTCGCCAAGTCTAGAGTTGTAAAATACTGACATCTGCATAGTTTGTCTAATAATTCATCAATATTTGGCATGGGAAATCTTTCTGATATAGTTACCTCATTCAGATTGCGATAATCAATAACTACTCGAAACTGTTTTTTCCCTGTTGCATCATACTTTTTTGGTACTACCCATATCGGGCTACAATAAGGTGAATTTGACCTTCTGATTATGCCTTGATTAAGCATATCTGTAATTTGTTTGTTTACTTCCCCTTCGTGAATTTGAGGATAAGGGTATGTTTTTTTTTATAAATAGGTTCTTCTATTGTTGTTTTTATAGTGTGTTGTTGTTTTTATGTGTACATTTAAGTGTTTTGTCGTCATAAAATTTGAGCAATTCAAATTTTTTAACTATTGTGTTTAGACCTTTCTTTTCCTCTAAATTAAGGTGAGAATCTCGAATATGATGAGAAGTAAATTCTTCAAATTCACTGATCTCATCGACTTTTGCTATCGATAGAATCTCTTCATATGTATTAGGCACAATATTTTGCATTTTAAATAAAACACCGTTTAAAATAACCGTCTGAGTCTCGTAGTTGATTTTTGCTTTACTTGCTCTAAATACGGGACCACCTATTAAAAGATCATATCTTTCAGAGAAGTTGTCGATATGGAAAGGCTGGAAATCAAAAAAATTGATCACCTTCAACATAATATGGTTGCTGAGAATTTTTATACCATTTATAGTTTGTATTTGAGCTTCATTATCTGAATAAATTTTCGGACCAGAACTAGTCTTTATTAAATTTACACTACTGCGTGAGTCAATGAGGCAGGTATAAATTGTTCCCTCAATTTTAATTTTAACAACTACTGTTTGGGTTTGTCGTTTGGTTATACGAATTAGTGGGTGAGTTTGATGCATGCGAAAAGGCTTGACTTTTTGAGTTATGAGGCTTTGATTTACATTCGAAATTATATATTCCTTTCTCTATTGCTGCCTGTCGCAAACCTAATATTGTGCTGGTTTCAGCTGTTTTCATTCTAACATGGAATTCCATCGGAATTTGTTCCGCAATAACTTGCGCTATAGCTCTATCCATTAATTGTGTATACATTGTCGTATTTGGTTCATCGTTTTTAAGAGCTAACTTATTTATTTTATTTATTTATTTATTTATTTACGTCAACTAAGTCAGCAGTCGACGAAAAAGCTTAAGCTAAAATACAAATAGTAATTAATTCATTAAGGTAGCTTAGCTATATGCACAACATCCCCGACCCGATGGAGGTGTTTTATTTGCAACAAGGTGCCAGCTATGCCCCGATTCACAGCCAATGTGGTCAGGGATGAGTTGCAGCCAATCAAATATCCAGTCCAGAATACTTTCAGTGGTTACGCTGTAGATAATTAAAAAGTATAGCGCGAAGAGAAGTGACAGATAGATGAGGAGAAATAAGGTGAGAAAGGTTGTTAAAAGATTGGCAAAGAACACGAAGAGGTTCGTGAAGAGAGTAGTTAGTCAAACATCTACTAAGGTGAAGAGGAAAAAGTTTCTGGTCCGACGTGAGGGAACACAAAAATATAGCGTATCTAGTAAATTGGTAGAACTGACTTCGCCGTTGACTACTTTATGTAGAAAGAGAATCCCAAATACGAGCCTACGGTTGTAAAGTGAAGGAAGATTAATAAGAAGAAGTCTGTCAGAATAAGAAGGTAGGCGAAGATTCGGGTCCCAATTAAGACCGCGTAACGCAAACTTAAGGAATTGCTTCTGTACCGATTCAATACTACGCTGGTGAACATCATATTGAGGGTTCCACACTGGTGAGCAATATTCTAGAGTAGGGCGAACTAACGAAGTGTATAAAACCTTTGTCACATATGGATCATCAAATTCTTTGGCCCAACGTTTAATGAAGCCAAGAAGACTGCATGCTCTATTAACAATTGAAGATATATGAATATTAAAAGAAAGTTTTGGGTCAAACATAACGCCTAAGTCTTTAAATGATGGTACACAATCTAACAGAACAGACTTAATAGAGTATTGAGCTAGGAACGGCGACAAACGACTGAAACTCATAAAAGAGCATTTAGAGGCATTAAGGTGTAATTTATTAACGTGACACCAAACACAGAACGCATCGAGATCTGATTGCAAGTACTGTTGGAAAGAAGGATCATTATATGAATAGCAAATCTTCACGTCATCCGCAAACATGAGCACGCGTGAATGAGCCAAGGCCAAAGGCAAATCGTTTATAAACAAGGTAAATAACAGTGGGCCCAGATGACTGCCTTGGGGGACACCTGACGTAACTCGAACAGTTTTAGATATCGAGGAACGAAAAGACACCTTTTGGGTTCTGCTAATAAGATACGACTTTAACCAAGCCAATAGTTTCGGGGAAAAACCCATGATGTTAAGTTTCATGAGAAGCAAGGAATGATCAACCGTATCGAAAGCCTTACTAAAGTCAGTATAAATAACATCAGTTTGACACTTTTTACGGAAGCCATGGTGTACAAGGGTAGTCAATTCTAAAAGGTTGGTAAGCGACGAACGACCTTTCATGAAGCCATGCTGACAAGCAGAAATAGCGGATCTGGATAGGTGTTGAAGGGAAGACGTAATAATTTTCTCAAACAGCTTAGGTATTGCCGAAAGTTTGGCAATGCCACGGTAGTTAGAAATATCCGATTTGTTACCCTTTTTAAAAAGCGGAATAATAAAAGACTCCTTCCAAATATCAGGGAAGCGACAAGTCTCACTCGATATAAAGAATAACCGAGATAAAGGCTTAGATAGGAAAATCGAACACATTTTAAGGATGCAACTAGGTATATTATCAGGCCCGGGTACGAAGGAAGACGTCATAGATGACAAGCTAGAGATAATACAGTCTTCAGTAATATTAGGAAAAAACATACAATTTAAATGTGGAATTGTGAAGGGATAAGGTGTGGGATCCGAAGCAGTAGAAGAATAAGTCGACTGAAAGAATTTAGCAAACAGATCTGCAATATCTGAATCACAATTAGCAGTCTGGTCATTAAGTCTGAAGGTGGAAGGTAGTAAATTAGAGCGTCTTTTGGAATTAACAAAGTTATAAAATCTTTTGGGGTTCTTATAATATTCAACCTTACAGCGAACGATATAATTATTGTAGCATTGAGTATTTAAAAGGCAAAATTGAGATTTGGCTACACAATAATTTGCATAGTCAAGTCGCGAACCAGTTTTTTTAAATCTTTTAAAATATCTCGATTTAATGTTACGGAGATTAGAGAGCCTACGTGTGAACCAGACTGGCGCACTGGAGACGGTAGAGACATTCACATAAGGAACGCATTTATCAATTAGAGAATTAAGAGCAGAGTAGAAAAAATTTACTGCACAATCTATATCACAGCACTCAAATAGAAATGACCAATCAAAAGAGAAAATAAGGCTGTTAAGAAGATTGAAATTTGTTTTACGAAAACATCTGCGACGAGAATTTGAGATGTTATTGAATGAATTATTAACGGAATTGTAAGAAATAGTAATTTCAATGGTAGGGTGATAAGTATCTTCAGGCTTCACTAGGGGCTGTGTTTGTGATACAGCACTAACAGTGGGATCAGAGACAAAAACAAGATCGAGGATTCTTTTAGAAGAGTTAAGAAAAGAATTCAACTGATATAGCGGACATTCAAGTAGGCTATCAAGAAAAACATGTTGAGATGAAGGAATTAAGAAAGATAGATTATCATCAGCAAGCCAAGAAACATTAGGCAAGTTAAAATCACCTAAAGCTATAAAAAAATCACGATCTTTAAGACGACTAAAAATAGTTCGCAAAGCATCAGCATGGTGCATGTAGATCATCATATCAGAAGCTGGAGGAATGTATGAACAAGAGATATATAAGCTAAAGTTAGAACATGTAACTTCGACGCAAATAACCTCAACACCTAAGGGGAGATCAATCGGCACAACACTTGAGCACAGATTCGAGTTGACTGCAATGAGTAATCCGCCGCCACGACGACCAACACGATCAAGCCTATAAGAAATAAAGTTATTAGAAAGAATTTCATTATCCAGAACAGAGGAGTTAAGCCAAGTTTCAGAGAAAGCTAATATGTCAGCCGAAAAGGTTTGGCTATCGCAGAATAGTTTCGAGAGCTTGGTAAGAAGTCCTCTTACATTTTGATAGTGAATGCAAAGACTAGACGTTATTAGTTTTTTGAAGCAGAAGATACATTAGGAAGGTGGACAGGCAAAGGGCGGGAGCGCTTATTGGGCGCAAATTCGTGTACAACTAGGCCCTCTGGCCAAAAGTTAGGGTCAACCATAGCTGAGAAATACTCATTTGGTACAGTAATTTTAAAAGAGGAGATTTCATGAGGCCTAGAAAACTTAAACTTTTGAATTAAAACCTTAGCAGGGCATATATTACCAATGTAAGCTGCCACAGACGATTCAGAAGTATCTGGAGCAAGCCTAGAGATAAATAATTGTTTACGATGAGGCACTACAGTTAGTGGAGGCGGAGGAGCATTGGGATCCGCAAGTGATTGAAAGCCAGCATGATCCAGTAATTGATCAGAGTTCCCGTGAGGGATAGATTGAGGTACACCAGGGCTTGTAGTGGGTACATCAATCTGAAAAGAAGAGCATAAAGAGGGACAAGAAGATGGTGTAGGCGAAAGTAAAATGGGAGAAGATGTAATAGAAAGTGCGGGCGACTGCTTATGAGGCAACTCAAGGGTACATTTCTTGGGCAATTCCTTAGAAGGTGGATCAAACTTGAATTGCGACAATAAATTTATGCTAGAGTCACACTCATTAGACAGCTGTTTGGCCATTTTATTTAGAGAAAGAAACTTTAAACGAAGATCCCTGTACATTCGGCTAAAATCAAGCTGCTGGCTGGCACAAGATGGGCAAGTCCAGCGCATTAAGCCAAGCTCAGGCTTAGACACAGACAAACCAGAAAATTTGTCGTAATCACGGCCGTTGAGGCCAGCACATTTTAAGTGAATAAGATTGTCGCAAAGCCAACACGATATTGCTCTATACTGATCGTCAAAACGATCAGAATGCTTGCAATTGGGTAGACAACAAGCCATTGAAAAGCCAAAATAAACACAAGGCAAAAAAAAACAACAAAAAAAATATATATAAAAATTTAAATAAACAGCACAAAGATAATTATCGATAAAAAATCAATAATTACAAATAAAACAAAGAGACAGCTAGAGTACACAGCACAAGAGAGAGTGCAAGAACAGTTATAAGACGAGCTTTGAGAGACGGCCTTAGAAAAGTAATTACGCGGGAGGGAAGCTGAGCACAAGCACAAAGCAGAGAGAACAACAAAACCACTAGCACTGATGGTATGATGGGGGCGATGAGGGGAGCAACTGCAGAAGCAATGACGGGAGAGAACAATAAGAAAAAAAATAAAAACAATTTAGATGCACCAAACACTAATCACAAAAAAGAAAAAAACAAAACTGTTTAATTTGGCGAATTATGCAAATAAAACACAAGGGTTTCAAGCAAATGACACCAGCGAAAACGAAAACAAACTAGACACAATTAAAAATTGGGAAAAAACAATATATATTAATAAAACTCAGGAGCTAAGCAAAAACACGACCGTCACGTCAGAGAGCAGAAGCTTTGATGAAGTATCAAAGTATATCATAGTATATATATCATATATTATCAAGTATATCATACGATAATTTATTTAACTGGTCAACTAGCTTACGAATTGATCCTCTGTATTGCGCTTTATAGATAGCAATTAGCAATAGCAATTTTTAAAGTTGCTGATTAGGAGCTCTTTCAGTTGTATCCAGGTTGAAGGTTGGTTCCTGATGACAAGGCTGTGGGCGTTTCCCGAGGTGAGCTGTCTGATGCTTTGAAATATTCGGGTCTGCTGCTCCAAATTCATTCTTGGGTATGCCGTCAACAATTGTTCAATCTGACTCAGGAATTGAGACAGATTTCCATCGCCGTTAAATCGTTCAACGTTGTTTAACGAATACAGCAAATCTCTAAGGGCATCGGCGGTTAGAGATTGTACGCCTTCCTGTTGTCCATGTGACATTTTGGTTTTGTGTTTTTCGTTGTTTTATTTTTTTTTAATTGTCTGTAAAAAAAATTTTGCACAGTTTTTGCTTTTGTTTCTCTGCTTCAAGGTTAAAAATGGTTTTTATATTTTTTTTGTTGTTGCCCAAAATTAATGTTTATATATTTTGTCGCTTTTTCCACGGGATCACAAACACTAATTTTGTTTTCCAGTGCACATGGATTGCAGGGATCAAAGGATATGCAATGCCCAGACATATACTCTGTTTGTAGTGATTTTAGTTCACTACCTAGTTTTCCGATTGTCCAAAGGATCAATACTTTAATGGAATACTAGACTAACCCTTCTGAGAATGATGAGTTTGTTTCGCGGATAATATACAGAGCTAACTTTAACACAGTTGCACACAGTTAATTAATAAAATTATCCTACCGACTGCGCCAATGACGTTTACTTATTGATGTCGATTCATACAAGTGATGTAAACGGAGTTTTTAAAACAGATAATCTTTATTTGTTCGACCGTATAGTCAGATGGTGAATTAAGAACTAAAAATACAGAGTTTGGTCTTGTATGTCGAGACCTCCAAAAGTTTTAAGTATATAAGAGGATTCTTATGTATATAAAATATGATTTGAGCAAAGTATATACATATGTGTATATATGCATGCATTGTTTATAAGTGGACAATTGTCGCTGATTGGAATTTATGCATGTATGTAGATGCTTTGCTCTTATAAGTGCTTACTAAGTATTTTTTGGAAATCATTGCTCGCGATCCGATTCATTGTTTATAAATGGACAACTGTCGTAGACGGATGTTTATGTTTTGTTCTTATAAGTGCTTATAATTGATTTTTATAATTAATGCTCACAATCCATAATGTTGTTTATCGGGTATAGGCTGTACTTAGGTTTGGCGTTGGGACTTACTTCTATAACGTCACTATACATATATATATATATACACATATAAATATCAAAGAAGCTAACAACGGCTTATATACCCTTGCAGTTCTTTATTATATTTAAAACGATAACAAAAGTGAAATTTTATTCGTCAAAAGCATTAGTTGTCGTGTAATGAAAATGCTCAAATATTTTTCATACTACTACATGTGGAGTTTCAACTTTGTCCTGGAATTTCCTTAACGAGTCCCCGAGATGAAGAGATTCGATTTGCACACACTGGGTTTTTATTTTTATCAGCTTTATTCTACGTATTTTGTTAGTTTTTTTTCGATTTGATCAACTTATTAATTACTTCACAATATTTCTCTTGCACTGCACACACTTCGAGACGCAACTTTACCGGCTCACTCTATTCCACTGACTCTTCGGACTGACTCTTCTCGACTGTACTGCACACACTTCTCATGCACCGTATATCGTTGCTTATCGATATTCTATTGATACCGATTCTCACTCGAAGTCAACTCTACCATACCGCGATCCTACATTCGGCCATCCGACCTCCACATTCGCCCCGAATGATGGACACCATTTTTTCATATATTCTGCCACGGTGGTAGTACATTTCGGACCTTCTCCTTGCTTAACAGACTAGGAATATAATACTCTCTTTCTACTAGATCAATCGTTTTTTTAACTCCAAAGTGCCCTTGTTGCTGAGCAAACAATATTATTTCTTGCCCCAGCTCCCTAACGGGATCTTTATACAATATCCAGTACTGTACGTAATAGTCGGCGTGCGCTCCCTTTTCCAACACTTTCAGAATCGTGTTGATCCATTCATCTTTTCTCTGTGCAAATTGTATTTTGTTCTTCAAAGAATCTCCTGTCAGTAAGCAATATACCCGACTTAATGCGTCGACATGTTTTATCTTTACCCCTGATCTATGTTCAATTTCGAAATCAAAGTCTTGCAAGAATATAGCCCATCGGGCCACCCTTAGCGGAACGTCAGGTTTCTTTATCGTCATCGCAAAAGCATTACAATCGGTTACTATCTTTATCTTTATGCCCATCACGTATATTCTCCACTTCTTTAATGCTTGAATTATAGCTAGTACCTCTAACTCGTACGAGTGATATTTTTCCTCAGCCGGGGTAGTTTGTCTGCTCATGTACTCAACCGGATGGTATTGTTGATCCTCTGAATCTTTTTGAAGTAAAATCGCGCCGTACCCATACATACTCGCGTCACAATGAACTTCTGTCACACTTCTAGGATTAAAAAGACGCAAAACAGGTGGATTACTCAATCCCGCTTTTAACTGTTCAAAAGAAACTAGCTCTTCTACGCCCATTTTAAAAGGTACGTCAGCTCTGAACAAATTTGTTAATGGCCTAGCTATAGTAGCAAAATCCTTCATAAACCTACGAAAATATGAAGTGAGACCCAAATAACGTTGGACTCCTTTCACATCCCGAGGAACTGGAAAATTCTCCACGGCACTTGTCTTCTCTTTTGACGGTTTGATGGTGCCATTTTCTATGATGTATCCTAAGAAATTTACCTTACGCTGAAGAAATTGACATTTTTTCCATTTTATCTTTAATCCCGACTCTTCTGCTAAACTTATAACTCTTTTCAATCTCCCAATACCCTCAAACTCATTTTTTGCTGGAATAACGATATCATCCATGTACAACATCAATATGCCTTCATTAATCATTGGTCTCAACATTGCAAAAATATATCTAGTAAACACAGCTGCTGAATTATTAATGCCGAACGGTACAAAATTGAATTCAAATTGCCCATTTTGAGTAACAAACGAAGTAAGTTTCTTTGAGTTTTCTTCGAATGGCACATGGAAATAGCCATTACACAAATCAAGAGTTGTAAAGACTCCTCCCTGCTTGTAACCTATGTAATACATCATCAATCACTGCAGTGGGAAAATTATCTCTTATGATTTTCTGATTTACCGTTCTATAGTCGCAACATAATCTCTTTTCCCCATCTTTCTTGGAGAAGAATACTCAGATACACTGTGACGAATTATTCCTTCTTCAAACCACTCTTTGACCTGTTAATCGACTCTTTTCTGATCTTCGTACGATAAGCGTCTTGGTTTCTGATATACCTGTATTTCATCAGTAAGTATAATCTTCATTTCCACTGGACAGTTAGCTGGTTTGATCGGACTATAATTTGAAATGATCTCTAGGACTTTAGACTTCAACTCAATGCTCAAATGGGAAAGCTCTAATTTTGACGAAAAGTTTTCGACTCTCGTAGTCAATATCTGCCCAAACGTGTTTTGCAACTCTTCTATGGGACTAACATTTCGTACTGGGGGTGGATCTTGTGGATTACCATATCGAGTAATAACCTGATTTTCCCCAACCGATTGATTATTCCCGTAAAACACTAATCCTTGTTTTCCCATTGTAGCATTTACGACCTCAAATACGTCATTTCCGATTATACCATCATATAATGTATCTCTATCTCTCACAACATGGAAGCACATCTTAATAGGAACACCATCTAAAGCAGTATACAACTCAAAAGATCCTTTGGTGTAGATTTTCTTACTTCCTATTCCCAATAACTCTTTCACATCCGAACTCAAGGGAACTGGGTAAACTCGTTTGTACGCGCTCTCACTTATAGTCGAGCCATCACTACCTGAATCGAAAAACGCAGATATAACACCATTGCCAAAACGAACA